>CM075014.1:13971728-13998420 GCA_037576675.1 Pangasius sanitwongsei
ACGGTGTGTGTGTTCACTACTGTGTGTGCACTTGGATGGGTTAAATGCAGAGCACAAATTCTGAGTATGGGTCACCACACTTGGCTACACGTCACTTTCAAAAAGTAACATGTGCTGTAAAGCTTAGACAAGCTTGAAGACAAGTTGGGGTGCTGCATTTGGGGTGCTGCAGTTGTAAGGGCCTAATGGCAGGAAGATCAGACAGGAGCAAGTATCAGGAGTCAACAATTATCCAAGTGACCTCACTGCTGTCCCCATAAAGGAGAGTAAGGTCTGCAACATGTACAACACTAAACCATGGTTTTTTGCTTTGTTAGAAAGAAGAAATAAAAATCAAGGTGTAGGTGTGCATTTTGAGAAATTATATAGCGTTTCATTCTTGCTAGGATTCACATTTAGGTGATGAACTGCTGAGATGCTCAGCTTGCTGAGCAATGAACTGTAACCTGGGAAAACACGATTTTGAGTGTCATCAGAATAACTGTGTAGAAGAAGCCATGTGAAAATATTACATTATCAGGAGAGCAGGTATAGACTCAAAAGAGAAAGAGGCCCAAGCACTGAGCCTTGTAGGACACCAGTAGTGCGTCTGACATGAATCCTTTCCATGTTTTCTGTTATGAGTGCCTTTCCTGGTAGGACACAAGCTTATGCCATTCTGACCCAATTATTCCACTCATTTTTTTGCTAATATTATTATTTGAATACTTTGTTAATTGTTTATTATCATTAACAGAATGTTTAAACCCACTGTTTGTTGCCTTAACATTCTATGATTGGAGCGCTGTAATTAGCTCACGTTTGTGGTGCGATTGCTTTCATTGAGAACATTTAAAAAAAAAACACACATTTTGTCCCATCCTGCATAGCTACAAAGCTTCTTATAGGAGAACACTTGAGTACTGGTACAAAGGAAAAATAATATAAAAAAAAAAAAAAAAACAATAAATGGATGAACCTATTATCTACCATTTTGCAAGCCTGCATGCATAAAATTGATGCATAGAATTGCACAATCAATATATGATTCAGAAGGAATTCCTCTATGTGAAAACAAAGCTGTGATTATGAGCCCAGAATTGTTTCTGGGTCTGGACTCAAGAAGTCAGGCCAAGAGTGAAGACAAGCTTATGTTTACAAAGATTTTCCTAACCAGGGTGTATTCAGACCTATCCCACATGTGCATATCATTAAAATGTCTGCATATGTGAGTTTTGAGAGAGTGGAGTGGAAACTCGCTTTTTTTTTTCACCATGGTTTCTTTCATGTTAATAATTTTCTCCCTCTCTGTCGCAAAAACAAGAACTAAGAGGGTAGAGAGAATAATGATGCTTCACCACACCACTGTTTCAGTTACATAAATGATTATATTGCAATTTCACACTTATTTGCATGGGCTTCCGTGGTTTTATTATGAAAGTCATATGTTATTCTGGTGGCACTGCCCAAGCAATTTAGACACAGAAAGAGAAAAAGAGAAGGGGAGAGCGAGAGAAATGAAAGGGCTTCATTTCTCTCACATATTGTCTGCGTCTTATGCCCTACATTATAAATTTCTGTTTAACCCATTGCACGGATTGTAGAGCTTTGATGTTGTATTTTGGATTAATCACATTTCTATTTGGAGCTCTTCTGATATCCCTGCGTAAGTGTTATTTGCATGTCATTAATCAAATTAGTGTTAGAGTTGGGAAATAGCTTATTCATTATATAAATTATAAATACAAGAGTACTAGAATGATGTCCATTTAACTTGCAAAAATACATTCTTATAGCCTTATTAAATTTTGCTGCAGGTCTTCTAAACAGGTACTAAGAAGAAAAAAGAAACTTGAATTGAGGTTGAGAAATTTAATGTTAAACAGTACACTTATTAGCCCAGTCAGTGCACAAACACAGTAGAACAGAGCATCCAGAGAGAGGTATTGTTTATTTTTTATAGCATTTTCATACCAACTTCATAATTAGTTTCTTCTCAGATGAAATAACTATCCCTCATATAACGACAGTCTTTAGTGCAATGAAAGTGCATCTAATTGTTTACTTAGTGATCAATTCATATGCCTGAATGAAAACCAGACCACAAAGGTCTATGCAAATGTATACTTATTATTTTAAACTTCCATAGCACCATTATTTTAAACGTGCTCACTTCCAGAAAATATAATATAGAAATACACCACAAAAACACAAATGTTACAAACAAAACTACTTCTTGCAAAGAGAGGCATTTTGGATTTTCGAGCTAAACTCTTTATCCCCTAATGGCTTGAATGAAGAGAAGGCTTTTTCATAATATTTTCCGGAACTAAGCTCTGTAACTACAGTAAAAGTTCCTCTTGATCAAGCTCAGCTGGTCTCAGTTTTCAATTATGTGCCTGTAAAAGGGATGAACTGTTGTTTGTTAGGTGAGCACTGAAGAAAGCTATAGGCTAAAACGTTTGCTCACTGGTCTGTTTGCGCTGTTTGCACTTTTTTCACTATGCAAGTTTAAAATAATAAATATACATTTGGATAGGCCTTTGTGGTCTGGTTTTCATTCAGTGTGTGGACAGGCTTTGCCTTGGATTTTGAACGCTTTCTTGCTTCACGTGCCTTAGGATATATTTATCTCATTTGAGTGCAACTATTCCTCTTCCTTACAGTTCATATGCGTGTCATTATTTAATTAATTGAATAAAAAGTGTTACTTGAATGATAACACTTTAATGAACACATACTGCAGTTGGTGGTGTGGCATTTGGAACCTTTTGGATATGCGTGTGTGTGAGAGGGAAACAGAAAGAAAGGGCATCCACATAATTGGTTTCAAATATATACACTATTGTTTGTTTAGATACATATATCTTAAATAAAATTTGAAATGCTTTTGAGCGTATGTGTGGATATGTGTGTGCGTGCATGTGTTTGTGCATATGTGTGTGTGTGTGTGTGTGTGTGTGTGTGCGCGGGTGTGACTGTCTGAGTATGTGAGTGTGTATAAATACGCTGCATGTTCAACATGATCATTAGCTGACCTCCTACCATGTACTATATTAACAGTCCACACAATCATATTGGCAAAGATCACCTAATGGCTGTGTGTGTGCGTGTGTATTTGTCAAAGGGGGGCTGCAGTTGGCTTTGAAGAATGGCACCGAAGCCCTGCTGAGATTAAAAGGTGGCTTCCGCATTTCCATTATTCATCTACTGCTCTGCATTTTTGTTTTCAAATAAAAAAATAAAGATGCATTGACCTCAAAGGCAAAATGAGGGACAGGAGCAGAGGGACAAACTGCCACAAGGAGCAGATGTTGCATTTATGTATATCAGTAACAGCCTTGGATTCACAATAAGGTTCATTTCTCTCTCTCTCTCTCTCTTTAATGTGTTATTCGAGTATGTATGTTATTCAGAAATGTGTGACAATTTAAGGAGTGCAGTTGCATCATGGGGTAAGCCTCAATCCCCTGTTGCCTCACATAGAGGTGGACACACCTCATTCACTTTCCCAGAGAAAAAGCTGTTTAGTGTCAGGCCTTATCTAAATGCAGCTGTCTAACATGAGACACGAGTGTCTGTCTCACGTCATACACTTATAAGTAAGATGTCTGTAACAATTTCAATTCAGTTCAATTTTGTTTGTATAGCGCTCCAACAGACTCTAAGTTTTGCATCAGACTTGTCTTTATTGAACACCAAAAAACTCATCTCATGTCTCCAAACACAGCAATCGAAACCTGACATGACCATAAAATGGTCTTTTTCTTCTTGCTCTAATGAGTACTAGCAGTTAGTTTAGCAACTCTGCAGAGATTATTAATTAATGCTCAGTTTTAGCTCTAACAGGAGAGGGGGAAAAAAAACAGGTACATATCTCCCAATCGTATGATCTGTCATATCTCTGAAGTCCTGACCAAGAACACTTTATCGTTATGAATGGGTTATTACCGACGTCACCACATTTCAATGGAGGGTATTAATATCTGTCAAGCTTGCACACTCCAGCTCTCTACTTCATTTATTCAGCTAGCCTTTAGATTTAATTATGTCTCCAGTGTTCCCCCAGCAAGCTTGCACCAATTATTCAATAAAACAATGAAGAATTCATTTACACCTGTTGTTAAATTGATTTCTTTTTTGTGGCAAGAGAAAGAAGCTATCACTACACATGATTATTAATGACAAGCTATATGCCATATGCGTGTAGATATACGGTTCTGTGTTGTATAAATTTTGGCCATTGACTATACAGGACAAAGGAGGAATATTTACACAGTGTGAGCATGGTACTGTGAGAATACAAAATAACAGTGTGTTTTATTGTGTGATTTACAATGATGTTGCTCGTAATATTAATAAACCACTGATCATGATGATGTGTTCTTGTGTTAGCAGTTTTTCTAATAGTATAGTAGTTAGGTATCATTTAGACACATTTTCTTTGTTAGGAGAGAGGAGGAGTTTGCTGAATAAAGAAGGAGGAGGAGGAAGAAACAAAGCAGACTGTAGGAAGCGTGGGAGACAGAGGTCCAGAATAATCCTTATTCCCAGTAGATAGTTGATGCAAAACAATTGTGCCAGTATTTGCCCTGAAATCATTACCTTATCCAAATCATTGTGATAGTGTGTTCTGTAAAATATTTGATCGAAGCAAGGCAAGCACTAATAATAAAGATGAATCTGCCACCATTACCATTACACATCTGCATATTAATCTGATAATAATAATAATAATAATAATAATAATAATAATAAAGTAGTCAGCAGGCAAACTGAATTATGGATTGAGCCTATTCATTATTTGTGTACAAAAGACTACATAGACTATACTAGACAGATACTAGAAAGATACTGACAGATTTCTTAATGAAGGCTGTCTTGAAAATCAGGGTAATTGTCAATTAGTATGCTATTGGAAAACCACCTCATTTTTTGAATTGTCTTTTGCTTCATGTGGTGACCTTGGTTAAAAAAAAAAATCCACTTCCCACTCGTTTGTATCACCGTCTCTCTATATTCACGTTGTAAGACAGATATCCTTAAGAAGTTTCAGCTCTGTGACTTTTTATTTGTTCAGCTATACCACTTTACTGGCCTATCCCTGAGCCCAGGGGAGAGATTTAGCTTGACTGGGAAAATCTAATTTTTTTTTTTCCCCCAAATAGATATCAAATAGAAACCACTGGACAACCTTTGTGTCCCTGTGCAATGGAAGATGATACAATGCTGACCCTTGAGTCCAGGGCTAAATGTTTTGATTTAGAGCAGAGCTTCTTATAGGGCTTCCACACACACACACACACACACACACACACACACACACACACATATACCGGTAGTATGGAGCTGATTGGACAGAAAGAAAATGAGTGTGTAGGCATAAGCTGCTTCATTATAAAAATGAGCTCTATGATCATTAATTTTGTTATATTTTCTCTCTACTATTATATTCATACTCAGTAAAAGGTAGTAATATATATTTTTTGCCTCAAACATGGTGCAATATATACATTCAACCTGAAGCTGGTGTTTTGTGTTTTATGATTAATAAAAGAGCTGGTATCAATGAAGTAATTATCCATATATGGTGTGTATGTGTGTGTGTGTGTGTGTAGTATTTCATTGTTATTGTGCAAAGCTTACAGAAAGGTCTAGTCTTTGAATCCACTTATGCCCTCAGCTTACACTTTCAGTAATTAGGCTGAGGATCTCTTTGTTCTTCATATTTGATGGATTTTGCTGAAAACAAATAGAGTCTGACTTGACATTAACACCAATAAGCTTCAAGTGTTCCCCATTATGCCCTCTCCTTAAAACTCACTTTGTTAACAAGCATTTATATTAAGATCTCTCATAATCTTTATGCAGAGAAGGACATCATTATTCTTTTGTGTTAATGATAACATCACAATAGAGGCTTGATTATTTTTTCCACTATACCTTTGTAAATGGCTGATATGAGGGATTAAGGCATTCAGGCTCATGTGTATTCCAGCTGATAAGGAGGGTAAAAAAGTGTAACAGTGGCAGATAATCAAACCTTGATTTGTATCCACAAACTGCAGAAATGATGGGGCTCTCAGAGGCCTTCAGAACTGGTCTTGATTATTTCTCTAATGAGGAAGAGAACTCCAAAACATTGTGTACTTTACCAGTCAAACATTTGGATACACCTTATAGAAGGCTTCTCTACTATTTTATATATATATATATATATATATATATATATATATATAAAGTGCCACTTATTTATTTTATGCATCATACACATTTGTGCAGGTTTGTGTTATAGGTAATCTAAGTAATAAAGAGTTGTAGAAGAAGAGAGAAAGTCAGGGACAGAGAGAGAAAGAGAGGGAGATGGAACGTGGGAGAGAGGAAAAATTAGGTGTGAGCAAAGATCGTGCAGGTCAGTCAGCTCTTAGTGGGGGGCTGTGCTATGAGCAGATGTATGGTGCCAATCTCGCACTAGTGGACATATGGGCCTGTTCCGAAACCCGTGCCAGCGCTAGCACACTATAGTGGGTCGGTTCAGAGGGATGAAGTAAGAGAGAAAGATGGCCTGGTCCATTCCTCCTGTCTCTCTCATCTGGGCATGAAGCCAAAAGCACTGAAGCCGGAAGGTCCTGGGGCTCAGCCTGGACCTGTGGACATGGCAGGGCCAAGGTTTCCTCTTTTCTTCAGCCCAGGTTATATTTACATCTCAGTAGCTGCTGGGTCCACCTGAGGTGCAGGAATGTCCTCCACTGAGTCAGGGCTTCTTCACTCGGTGGAGTGCAAACAGACATCCACAGTCCTGCTGATAGGTGTTGTAACATTAGATGTGCCTGTATATCATGAGAGTGTAAGGGAATGAACCAGTGACATGAGGAAAGCACCTGTGAAATATCCATGATGCAATTTTCCCTTCATATCAGATGTAGGTGACTTATTTAAAGAGAAGGCTCTGCTGTTAGTCTACAGTAACACTGTGTGAGCATGTGTCAGCGAGCCTGCTTATGTGCGATAGCAGGATATGAGTTTGCACCGTTTCACTGCTGTAAGAATAGAACATCCCTGGATCATTGCTGCTTCCAAATGGAATCAAGCTGCTTTATACACGGCGGCCCTGAGGTTCTGCTCCCGCCACGGCTGGCTTTGAGTGTGCTCTCATCTCATTCACAATACAGTCTGTTATTTCATCTTCTCCAGATTCTGGGCTTATTCCTCCACAGCCAACCAGCCGCTTGAGATCCCTCCATACTTAAATATCTCAGAATTTTCTCCTCTCCTCATTGTCAGCATACCGCTGTGTTTTCCCCTCCCTGTGGTTGTTCTTGAGTAGAATTGGAAATAATAACCTGAGTGAAAGGCTACTTCTTGAAAACCTCCCTGGATAAGAATCTGAGCTGGATAAGGTATTATAGTGGGAGTTCAAAGATGTAACACTCTCAGCTGGAGCTGTCCATTGTAAACAGTGGATGAGAAGCTCAAGCTCAAGTCCAGACTGGCTTCTTCGTCTTTTTACATAGATGTTTCTTTAAAAGCCGAGGGTCCATTAAAAAAAAAAAAAGAAAAACAAAGACCATTTTCTCACACTCTTCCTTTTCTCTGCTGTGCTCCCTCCTACTTTTTATGGTTGCCATTTGACTAGACCTCATTGCTGCCTTAACAAGAGGTTTTATGGAGCTGGAAGTTATTAAACACATAAAATTACTTCTAAGCACTACATCCAAGGTGTCAGAGAGGAAGGGAGGGGAGGGAAAGAAATATTAGATTAGGGTATAAATAATAGGAAAGAGAGAGAGAATAGAAAACAAGAAGACAAAATATCTCAGAGATTGAGAGGCAAATGAATGAGGAATGGTGTAGAGATTATACGACAAAGTCATCATACGGTTTCGTTCTAATTGGCAAATTGTGGTAGCTAGCCCCACCTTTGTTGCATGGTTGAACACACTTTCAAGTAACACTCTGTTTTGACACATGCCTCCTGTCTTTTTCATCATCTGTGCAAGTCTACAGTCTATATTACAGACGGCGCTATTAAATTTTGATGAACTGCTTTCGGTCTGAACAGGATGGCAGCTGGCAGCTATCATCTATGTGAGTTTAAAGTTTCTTTTGACCTCATATATCATGCGTACTGATGTAAAGATGTTTCATTTTTTCCCCCTTCAAGCTATAAAAGGTGACTGTAAATCTGAAGATGCACAGATTGGAGGCTCATCCTAATACTCACTGTTTACGGAACAGATCTTCCACAACATGATGCTTGATAGAACACAACAGTTCAAATCAAGTGAGCCTTTTCTTTGAGTTAAATCATGTTCATTTTACATTGCGGCTGCTCTTTTAGGTGAAAAATGAGTCAAACGGAGAGAAGCAGCTGCATGATCAGGTAGACGCTTCTGCGGACTGCACAGTGCTCGGGTAGGCTGTTGCTTTTCTAATAGAGACATCTTGTGGACATCTTTAAGTGTTACACCTGTAAAATGCGGGTGTGCAGACTTTGAAACACACACGCTGTCACTCCATTTTCTTCTATAGCTTCATGTTGGCGGTACTGTTTTAGCATTGTTTTTGTTCACAGAGCTAACTAATTCACACACTGCAAAATTCTTCTCAGTTCATATGTGTTAAGTAATTTACTGATATGTATATGTTTATATTTGATATGTTTATATTTATACTCATTATAGAGAAACACCAAAATGCCACCGGATCGAAGGAAGGACAGGGTAAGATATATTGAACAATGTGTAAATAATAGGAAATGAAGAGAGAATAAAATGATTATTTTATAAATAAAACTCATTATCCTGATGTGATGCTTCTACACATACATATAGTAAGACTGCGTTTTACTGTATGTGTCTATATAGAACCATCACATCATGATAATGCTCTTGTTTTATTTTAGAGAGACTAGAAGTTTACATCTTTAAGAGCTCAGGGAATTTTTTCCCTCACTTTTTTCTTACTATGGATCATTTTCTGCCATGTATGATGGATAGCACTTCACCAACGTAATACCTTTATCTTGGGATTGGACTTTCCCTGACACTGCAAGGTGAACAGGGCCTCGTTCATTTTTGATGGCTAATTAATACTCATTAATTCACAGTGACATACTGTCCCCTCTAGATGAAGGGGTGCTCAAGCAGGTTTTGCTAGAGTAGACTGGATAAAACAGATTACCATATGCTTTTCATATTAGCACTATTACCTTATTACCATTCTGTTTTTTTTTTTTTAAATAAATGTTAGAAACTGACGCAAACTATTAGGGATGTAGGGCTGTTTTCTATATTGACTTGGACTTGTCTTGGACTTGTCTTGGACTTGGCATTTGTACTTGGACTCAGTCTTGGGTTTCGACTGGAAGTTTGTTAAAAAAAATAATGTTTGTGTTGTCTTTTCTTTTTGCATGCACAAAGTTTGACAAGAAGTAATTCCTTCTTCTAGAACCTAATCATTGTCACAATGAAAGAATGAAGCCAACAAGTTGAAGTAAATGCTTGGCCTTGAAAAGGATTTGATTTTCAGTCTTGATCTTGTTTCGCTTTTCTTTGGACTCAGTCTTGCTAGTTCTGGTTTTGGACTTGTCTTGGATTTCACAATGGTGGTCATGACTTCAGCCCTAGAAACATAAAAGTTGCCTAAAAGTTTAGGTGTTTATCAAATGTTAAAATTAATTTTACGCATACACACATTTATTTATTTATTTATTGGCATATTTATTTTATATTTTTTCAGAAACCTGCTTTGATTTGAAAGAAGAAGAAAATTTGCATCTGCGTTTTAAAAGTGCGAGTATTCCCAGCAGATGGCGTTATCCGTCTTTACTATGTCGAAAGCAAGTGGCGCATAGAGAAAAGAACACATTTAAAACAGCAGTGGTCTATCAGATTGGGACGGCGCAGGGCTCTGTGTTTGAGATTAGAAATAGTACAGTGACATTAAAGATATTTGGATTTGTACACAGATGCTCTGCCAATAATGTGTCCATTTCTACAGTCAACATTTCTGTCATTCTAGCATTTCACTTTGAGATTTCACTTTGGGGTTATTATTAATCACAAGGCACAGAAATATCAGGATAATGCAATAAAAAAGATCAATGGATGTTAAAAACAAAGGTCATCAGGTGCTTTAATATTAGTAACTCTGGGTGCAGTTTGTGTGAGGTAGTGAGCAATGCTGTCTATCATGTATTATTTTATTGAATTATATGTATGCAAGTATTGTTATACAGTAAGTATTGAATTCTTGAAGCACTGAATGTTTAACTGTATTTAGAAGATGAAAATGCTAATAATAGCAGGTTCTGTCTCTTAACTGTTTATTTGTTATTCTAAACATGTTATACAACAGAATAAATTTGGACGAACAAAAGTGAATAGTCGTTATCCCTGTCATTAGCACACCTGGTGCTGTTCAGAGGAGCCTGTAATTAGCAAAAAAAAAAAATAATAATAATAACTCCAGCAAATTGACATCTTTACAAGGAAGCTTTTGAAGACACGTGGATTTGTTTAAAAAATTCTCAGAGCTGAGAATAGCCAGCTTATTCTCTAATGAGGTGCATGATTGTTTATAAGTAATCACAGAGAGAAAGACAGCACATTTTACCTTTATATGTCTGCGTGCTGCCCATATGTGTGTATCTCTGTGGAGCATTGCATGCAGAGTGTGCTGCTATCTAAGTGCGAACAGTAGTGCAGCTGGCGAACAGAAAGAGCTTGCAGAAAGGCGAGCGTTCACAGCTTAACTCCCTGGAGTTACCACGTCGGCTGCATTTATTTCCATTATTAATTAAACTCATTAGTGTCTCTCCGGTAAAGCTTTGCTCTGAGTCTTCATGCTGAGAGACAGAGAGCGTGAGAGAGAAGCCTTTCTTGTTGCTTAATCCCTTTTCTGTTGCACATCCTCAGCTTCTCTGCTCTTCTTGCATCAGCGCTGATGTGAGGCCTCCCTCTCCGTCTTATGTTAGCTGTGGTTACACTCAAACCATAGCAAATATGTACTTTTATGTCCATCAGTGCTTTCTTGCTCTGGTGCAGTTCAGAACAGAAGTGTAAAAAAAAAAAAAAAAAAGGAAAAGCTAGCTGTAACAGAAATTTCGACGTTAACATTATTTATTTTGTACATTTTAACAAAATAGCCAAGGAAAATGTAGAATTCTGATATGTTGCGCAAGGATTCTTCAGATTTATTTTACAGGTTACAGGAAATTGAACAGTGTAATAAGTATATGCATTTTTCATGGAACTACGTGGTGTGTGCGTTTTATTTTATTTTATTTATTTATTTATTTATGGGGGGGGGTGTCTTTGTGGGGACTGAATGTGCCAACATGAATAGTAATATCTGTCATTTTTGACCTTGTGGGGACATTTGGCTGATGGTGCTTTGTTCTTGAATAAAAACTGCTACTTTTAACAACTAAAAGAGCCAAAAGGTTTCCTTTTTGTTTCTCAGGTTAAGGTTGGGCTTCGTTTTAGATTTAGGCATAGCATTAATTAGCTGCATTAATAATTATCTCAGTACAAGGTCCACACAAGGATAGCAAGACAAATGTGTGTGTGTGTGTGCGCGCGTGTGTGTGTGTGTGTGTGTGTGTGTGAGAGACAAATGTGTGTGTGCATGTGTATTTGCCTGCATTTTCATAACCACCCCTAAACAGGAGCAGTGTAAATGAATCAGATAAACATACTCAGTGTGAGAGCCCAAATGTTCCTCAATAACTGTTTGACACTTAATTAAAACTTTCATCAGCACCACAGGAGGAGCAGATCAGTTCATTTCAGGGTTACACCTTAATTATGCAATATACTCCAAATCATGTTTCTACCTAATGAGGAGCAGGATGAGAGTGGAAATTAAAACACGCTGTAGATTGATAAGAGTGGCTCTGTTTTGAACACACTTTGTGAAAGGAACAGACATCTGTCATGAGCTGGCATGTACATTGTGTGGGCATCTACATTTACATACACAGGGTGTCCCAAAAGTCTATCTATGCCAGCACCACGTCGGTTGTGCCTTCGTCAGTGGATGTTCGTGGATGTCCACGTCTCGGTTGGCCCCGCAACCCTTCCACTCTTTTTGAATTTGTTAATAAGTTCGGCAACTGTGTCGTGCGGGATGTGCTTGCCATGTCTCCTGTTTAAAGTGCATTGTAACCTTGCGACAGCTTCCCGATCCAGCCATGAGAATGATTTCAATACGTTCTTCTTTTGTCAAAGGCATTCTTAAAGGATATATATATATATATATATATATATAGATAGATAGATAGATAGATATAGCTATAGATATGCATACAGTACTGTGCAAAAGTATTAGGCACTCTATTTTTTTTTAGTACAAACTTTGTTATAGATTTGTATTTTAGGACTTCTAAGAGACCAATTTTCAGACAAAAAAACATAATGAAAGCTGCTGGGTTTTGCTGCAAAAATAAGAAGCAAGTGTGACAAAGTCTCCAGAAGACCTGTGGCTGGTCCTGCAAGATGCTCAGTAAAACTTACAGCTATTTTCCTTATAAAACTGCACAAATTGTACCTGAGATAACTATTTTTTTTTTTTAATCAAAGGGTCGTCACACCAAAAAATGACTTTGTTTCATTGATTACTGTTCACTGTTCTTTATAGTAGTTTTTTTAATGTACAAATATTTAATTTCATTATTTTTGAAAGCATCTTTGCTCTACAGCATCTATTTGCATGTGCCTAAGACTTTTGCACAGTACTGTGTATGTATATATGTGTGTGTGTGTGTAAAGTATAAAAAATTTCGGAAGACATTTTGTGAAAAAGTGTTAATTTCCTCCCTATATATGGAGAACTGTAAATCATCCACTGGACCTATTGCTGTGCTAATTGTGATCATAAGGGTGAGAAATGATGAAAATCATTTTATTGGCTGATCTGATGCCTCTGAGCTCCCTGTTGGATTACAGTGTATTATGCTGGCAGATATTCATTATCTTGTCTGTCTTAGTGTGTTGACTGATGGATTGCTTGTGAGATTTTTTGGGGGGTTTCATACGAGACTTGGACTGCAGAGGGGCCAGTGTTTTGACTGATGATGCCCAGAATCAGTTAGCGTCCTCTGTTGTCTACTTTTCTGGCAAACTCCCTTTTTAGTCACAGCTGTTGTTCTGCTTTCAATTTCACAGTGCAGTTGATTCATAGTGGTGGAGAACGTAACAACTAGAATGGAAATGAGGAAGGAAATATTCACTTTGGTAAATGGGAAGAGCATGGTGCTGATGCTGCCAAATGTGTCTGTGGAGGTTTCTAGCCATATCTCGCTCAATCAGATGATAGCCAGGCGGTCCACTAGTCAGTATTTTCCCTTTAATAACTTCTGTAATTCTTAGATTATCAGGCAGCTCCAGAAGCCTATTCCACTGCCAAAATGACCTTTACTTTTTAATGACTGGGCTATAAGCTGACTTTTAAGGAGCCTTTCTGAGGTTTTCTCTCTGGGACCTGCCCTGCTAGGAGTGATGTAGTACTGATCTCTATTGCAGAGTTTGTTTCACCTTTTCTAGCTCTGACGCAGAGAGAGTTAACCTTATTCAGCATTCTCTGTTTTGTTCAACTTTATGACAAAGGAGTGCTTTGCCAATTTTTCAAAAAAATGTACATAAATAAGAAGCAGTTGACATATGTGTTGTTAATAAGGCACGTGCTCTGTTTTTAAAGCTTATAAACACAGCCACTGCTCCTTCAGAAATGGACTGATACAACCATGCTTGAACGCTGCAGCCTTATGACAGGGTTATAAAATAATGGCATCAGGCTCTTGCCATACTGCCAGCAATGAAATGAATAAAAGAGTGACAAACGGTGATCTGCATGCTTTTTCTTTCTATAAGAATAGTGGGCAATAAAAATCTTCATCAGTCCTAGCCATTTCCATGCAAGTAAACAATGCACATTTCTTGCATGAACTCCTAAATTAGCTGTGCCGCGCTATTTATGGGGAAGGAAAATAATGACACATTTCAGTTCGCGTAAAACCTCTCTAAATCTGGCCATGAGCACTTACCATACTTTATTACGCCTGCTGCCTATCACATATTCCTCTTCATTCTCTCTGTGTTTTCTTTCTGTTCAGTCCATCTTATGTGGGATGTTGTGTTGTATTGTATGGCTGTAGAGTAGAATATGGATGTGAAGTAATCATCTTTCTGCTTTCCTCAGCTCTTTTTTTATAGAGTAAATTGACAGTGACAATGTAGGCATGCCTGTATTGGTTTCTTCTTCATAACAGGTCATGAGCAAAGTGAAACTGTAAACTGACCATTTTTGTAGCACCCAAAAGTGCCATCACTTCTGATCACTGCCTAAACAGGTGCTTCATTCAAGATCTTATTTGGTTTGAACCTAGAGTTATATGAGAAAATCAGCCTCTTGTCTCTAATAGGCCAGAAAATGCATAGGATCACAGTTCTAGGGAAAAAAAAAAAAAGAATCAATCTTAACACAATTATGCTGGACTTTTTGTGAGTTAATATTATTTAATTAGTACTTAGGATTGTCCAGAATTCTGGGTTTATTTAATCATTTCTTTCAAAATGACACAAATATTTTCTTATTTAATATTTATGACTTGAAGGAAAAATATCTGATTGCATGCCATTTGCCATTTAAACTTGATTTGATATCATATATATATATATATATTTCTCTTAAATCATAATGTGTATGTCCCTTAGACACAGTGTTAATCATTGTTGTCTGTTTGTAACTCACACTTGGCATTAATACATTTAGTATGTTCCTTTTAGTAAATAAGGACTTATTTTTACTTGTATTAGTGAAGAAGGATTTAATGTCATTTGGAAATTTTGACAAAATTGTAGTAGTTTTCATAGGTGATCAAACAGGTCAGAGGTTTGGACCCTATGTCATCTTCCACTGGCAGACGTGGCAAAACATGAATTTCCAGCTCATAGCACATCCTACAGTGTTTTCTTGTGTCCTGAAGTAAAACTGAAGAATAAAAACTCATCTTATAATGTTACCATTGCCAGGAAGTTGATGGGCCAAACCAGACGGTGTCAACTAGTCTGAGACAGACACGCCAGCATCAGCAAAATGCTGCCACACCATGCCTAAACATTGCTCAATGATGTAAAGTCATTGAAAGCCTGTGTATCTCATGCCTTGGGCTGTTAAAGTGCTTACCTGCAGTTTCCCTATTCTTAAAAAAAAAAAATCAATTCCATCAAGTATAATGTCCACTTTCTAGTTTGAATATAAAATAGCATGCAGTCATCCCGAGCAACTCTGTAATGGAAGCCGTGTGTCTTTAGCTGACTTATATACAGTAGGATAATGCACACTGCAGAAAATGGAGCATATCTGCTGTCATCTGCACTAGTATTATCTTCACTGCACCATGATCTTTACTGTACATAATCATGATATTCATTTCCAGCAAGACTGAGGATTCTCAGTTCCTTTTTTGCCCCCATGCTCCTGCATGCATCACAGGCTGATGTTTCACCTTAGCTGCTGCATCTCATCATGGCCCAGATCTTCCCCTGAAGAACAGAAGTAATAACCGTGAAACAGTCCCCCACCGATATGCGGGAGAAGATTAAGAGTGTTAATATGCTGTGCTTTTCGCGGGCTTTTACACCCTCTCACACACACACACACACACATATTCTGCACCCTCAGGCTTTCTCTCTTTCTTTCAGCTGTACTCTGCATGAACTAATGACAGCTCTCAATGACATAGTGTTAACTCTGGGCCAGGCTAAATGCACTAAACGCTCGTCTGTCACAGCATGACCTCACACACACACACACACAGGCTGAGAAAGGCTTTACTCAACAAGACTGGATTCTTCACTCACACAACTGTGACCTGCCCTGCAGACACATGCGGTTATGGTTACGTTAGAGAATCTGTGAACCATCATGCTATTTTGTTTCAATGGTTTTTGACTGCATTGGAGCCTCTTTGTTTATTGGCGCATGCGGGTAATGGTGTGGCATAGTCTTGTGCTTACCATCACATCTGTACATATGTGTTAAAAAATTATATACTATGTTTTGCTTAGTTCTGTTGGGTTAAATACTCTTTTTTTTGGCTGTAATGTGTTATAACCAGGCCTTCTTCAGGCCTGTCAACCTCAGTCACCACTGATGCTCAGTGAGCTAGGAAGAAACGTTCCACTAAGCAAGAGATAATTGAAAATCAAAAAAGACTTTGTTAATTTGATTAGGCAGTGCCTGAGCTCAAATTGTTCTTCATCAAATGAGGTTCCATTATGACACAGCAATTAAACCAGGTTGGCACACACTCACACACATGCAGCGCACAGTGCTGGGACTGTAATTGCCGAGAGTAAGAGTGAAGAGTAGGGGGGGGGGTCAGTGGGGATCTGACAGGGCAGTGAAGATGGCCATTATACTAAGAACATCATCTAAAACATACTGCAAGTGCATACACAATGAAGAAATGAATCACAATGAGTTTTACTGGTTTTATTGTTAAGGATATTGCTAACATTTGTTAAAGATTCTCTCTGTTATAGGCTATTGGGAAATAAGTAAAAAGAGAAAAAGGGAACAAAATGGATATAATCGGGATGTGGGGTATTTTTTGTTTTACACAAAACACAATGACACAAAGTATCTAGACTGAAATCTCCACCAAATGATCCCTGATGCCATATATATTACTATATAGTGTGCTCAGTTATTATTTAATATTAATATTATTTAATATTGTTTACACAATACTGGATGAATTTAGATTGAAACAGGCAACGTTCAAGGTACTAAGACAAAACTGAATTAAAAAATGTAGCCTTTCTGTAAGGAACAAAACACAATGGGACATGTTGTTATAGTACAGTAATCAAACGCAAGATAGTGTGATGCCCAAAGCAAAGTGATTACCATCACAAAGTATTTCACCCCACATATACCACAGCAATTTGCTAACAATTACTTTTTTTTTGTCTTTCTTTGCTTGTTTGTTTGTTTGTTTTTTGTAATTTATTAATGAATATACATTATACTTTAAACCATTTATAGTTGCATTTAATGTTATGGAATATAATGTAGGTGAGACATTAAGCAGATAAAGTTAATAAATTAATAAGACAAAATATAATATGCAGCTTGTCATGTTACAGAGAAACCAGAAATCTTAAACTCCTGTGTGCTAAAGACTTTTCAATGATGGAAAACGTACGCTGTTACAAAGCCCTGACGCCAGAGATTTCTTCATTCAATGTTAAAATATCAGCTACTAAACCTTCACCATATCAACGATAACACGAATGTTTATACTATTATTATTATCCATTGTTGATCAACCTGGGAATGAGCTGTTACTATAGAAATGATAACGTATTACAATGAGTGCATTAATATAAACCTGTGATTTGAGTAGCTGATGCTACTAACAGAGCCATACTGTTATTGAAAGTCTTCTGAGCAATCAGATTCAAGAATACAACATTGCTGTGGTATTATGAATGCTATCAAATATTTGAATTAAGTACCTACTTTTCTTTTGCTATGTCTTTCATACCAAGTGATATCACATAGTTACAGAACCTTTTATCTAAAGAAGGAAATAAGATTTGCTTAAAGAAACATCTATATGAAGATGAAATAGTAGAGTTAATGTGCGATATTTTCCTTTTACATCTCTACATATGTTTTAAAACACCAAAAGACTTTTTTTTAGGAATTTTTAAACAAGGTTATAAACTTTTTTATTCTCCTCAATATGTATACAAACCAGCACAATTTGTTCCTTACCTTTGTATTTAGATTTATATCTTGTGAACCTTTGTATCTAACTACTTTTCTGCTGATAGGTGTAGCTGTCACTGTATCAGAGGCATGTATGGATCAGCCCTGTTGCTACACACACACACACACACACACACACACACACACACACACAGCCTGCTGGGTAATTAACCTGAAGAGAATTGCATAGATTGAGATGCTTTACTTACCGTGGCCTATGCCAGCTCCCACAATTCAGCCAGTTGGTGTATTTCATTAAAAGTAGGAAGCTAGTTGCCCAGGACTACTACTTTCGCCTAGGCTTGCATGCCACTGGGCTGATTTTCTCCTTTTCACTATTTGCCATCACCTTCACAACTCAAACCATCCATCTTAGCTCCCCAACTCTGCTACGATTCCCCTGGTTTCTGTGGAGCTAATTGTGCAGAAACACAGTGGGAAGGGCCTCTAGCATTAAGCCCCATGCTTGGATGTAAGAGGAGGAGAGAAAAAATTGAAAAAGTGAAGGATGTGTCACACTTTGTTTTATGGAAAAATAGATGAAAGAGGACAAAATAAGATAAAATTCAAGAATTCCCAAAGGAGAGAGAAAGCAGCCGATTGAGGACAATCCACCATAGACACATCATGCATTTGTTCTGCTTCGTTTTGCAGGCTGCCTCATTCCATCTACTCTTAGATGAACGGCAGAAGAGCACTGGAAAGCGTTACTGGTCTGTGATTTTGTAGCTGCTTCTAGATTTGCTACTTTACAGGATAGAGTACCTGATTTACCTGAGGAGAAATGGCCCAAAATTCAGTCTTTAAGTTTTGGTCTTTGGTTTGAAACAAGTTATCAATCTTGGCATAGAATCTCAGAATTAATTGCTGTCAAGTAACTCAAATCAAATCAGTCAAAGGTCAATCAAGTCAAACATGCAGGGAACACGCTAGCGCTGTACCAAAGCAAACAAACAGACCCAATCCTGTATATATACAGTATTGTGCAAAAGTCTTAGGCACATGCAAAGAAATGCTGAAGGCATTCAAGATTGAAGATGCCTTCAAAAATAACCCTGTGATGGAAAAAAAAAATTGTAATCTCAGGTACAGTTTGTGCAGTTCTATAAGGAAATTAGCTGGTAAGTTTTACTGAGCATCTTGCAGAAGCAGCCTAAATGCATACATTTTTCTGTAACATTTAATTTTGTGCTGAAAATCTAATGTTTGGAAATCTAAAAAGCTCTAAAAAGCTGGACCGTTTTAGATAAAATATATAAATCTTGCCTCTGATCTGGATGGAACATAATAACTGAAATAAAATGAAAAAACTGAAATATGATTTCTTTATTTTTAACTCATGTATCTCAACAATAAGTTGTTATCTAAGTTGTTTCCACCAAAAGTGAAAAGGAAGAAAATATCATTTAAAGGTTTAATTGCAACTCCACTGAGAAACACCAATACACTGTCTAACTGTAACTGCTGTTTATTATTTTTAATTTAATTTAATATGAAAAAAATAATAATAGTAATAAATAAAATGACCTTTATATATAATTAGAATTTCCATTTTAACCTAAATATGGAGTCTTTGGGATTTAACCTGGACTCTTGGGACTTAACCTCCATTCAGACATTATGACTTACAACTGTCCACTGCCATCTCTACAGTGTAAGTAACGGCACACAAGCATCACAGAAAGTTTGCCATCTGGTATTTATACCATTAACAAACTGACACTATTAGGCTCATGTCCATCATGCTGGCAAACGCATGGCACATATGACATTCACTGTGTGAGGAAAGCATTCTTAGATAGCAAGCTGGTAATTTTTAGGCAGACTGCTTTTTTATACAGCTGTGTTTTTAAACTGGCTCCTTATTTATCTAATGTGATTACTTTGTTTTGGTAAAATGTTATATTTGTTTTCTTGAGGTGTAAAAGTATGTTATAATTATATATATATATATATATATATATTTTTTTTTTTTTTTTTTTTTTTTTTTTCAAAATCAGATTTTTAGTCATTTAGCCGCAGTGACATCTGACAGGTTTTCCCAGCCCACCACACATAAAAGGTTTGAACACGAAGACTTTGGAGACGGCGATTAAAACCTTGCCTGTATTATTAGTTTAAATAACATATTGTATAGAGATGACCTGTCTTTACCTGATGTCCTACTTCTTACGATAGTGCTGGCCACTCAGAGATAATTTCCCAGTAGGTTTCTTTAATGGTATAGTTGAAGTTGAACTGGGCAATTAAAAGTAGTTTTGCACTTTCTGGACCTTTCTCTGGACTTTTTGGACCGTCCCCCAACAACAAAAAAACAAATTCACATTATAGTCATTATTTTGTTAATGGTTTTATGGTGGTGCTTGTTTTGCATGGTAACCATGGTAACTATTTGCAATAGACATTGTATTAGGCCTGGATGCTGTCTTTACATTATTTTTTTTACTTACTAAATTATGTTACTGTACATATTAGAGCATATATCCAAGCTTTTGTTTGCCCTGGCTGTTTGTGACCAGCATCCCAGATGGCCTTAGTGCAAAAAGTCTATGTGGTTCAAAGGCATGCTTTCTTGGTTAAACAATCAAACAGCATTCAATGGTATATCCATTAAGATGTAAAATGGGTTGAAAGATACTCCTTAGTGTTTGGGAGGAATATTTGCAGGAAGGCCCAAATCAATGGTCCTTTACAGTCCACTGAGGCCATTGTCCAAGTGCAATTGGAAATCTTTGGGAGAGTATTGGATGGCCAGAAGAGAGAGCGGGAGATGCCTCACAGATAGTAAACCGCATGGAGGCAGAACAAATGAATTGCTCTTGTGAAGAATGCAAGCCCACATAGTCCTGTTTGCCTCTGGCTATTATCAAGTGACATAGCCAATGATTCTGTGACCATCCCTTTTCTTAACAGTATCCCAAATAAATGCCAGCCTGGAGCCTGCCAGCCGATCGTTAGCTGGCTCTTGTGGGATAGGAGCCCAGCCTCAGGCTGTCTCTGATCTCAGCCTGTGCCAAAGGCAGTGGCTGTGCCAGCTTTGCAGTGGAGGACCTGTCACTGGGGGTCACTGACTGCTGAGAGACTTCCAAGGTCATTGTGGAACATGCTTGCCAATGTTCACCCTTTACCTCCACCTTCCCCTACTCACCTGTACCTTGTACACATCTCCACTTTTAAATATGAGATAAAAAGAGGAGCCTCTAAATAACATACAGGTCTGGGATTGCTATTGAACTCAATAGCAGTACATAGCTTCTCTGCGAAGCTGAGCAGAAAGGATTTTATGCACCCTCCAGGACTCTTTAGGACCTGTTATGGTCTAATTTCTATGCTACTGCTTCTGGATAACTGCTAAAAGGTCTTAAAGGTCTCTTGTTAGGTCTTTTTATGTATTTAGGCTATTTTCAAAAAAATCCAAAAAAGAATGAGATCTTATACAGGAGAACATTCTTCTATCATATTTTCTTGGAAATGTACAAGGAAACCTGCACACTCAGAGTCTTTAATAATAGGGTGTCATAATCTCAAAGCTAAATATTTGAATAATCTCAGAGGGCATGTAAGCATTTTATTTGGAATTGGGGATGGAATCTTCTGTGGATTATGCAAAATTTCTGTGTTATGACTGAATAATGATATGGTCGTACTGTGCTGTGGCTTCTGTCTCTGTTATTGGCAGAGCTTCAAAGGGTTAGAACTAACTTTGCATCTCAGAGGTCAGAGCCCTTCACTGTTGATGTGTAGAGAAAAGAGGCTATGGATATGTGTGGCTTTGAAATAATAACTAGCCACACTTCCTAATCCAGGTCTTTCTGCTCGTCAGGGTGATTGAAAGGAAATTGATAAGGTAGGCATAAGACAACCTGGAGAACCTCAGAGGTCAAAGGAATTTTAAAGGGGAAACAAAGGTCCTTGTAGAATTCTGCTTCGAGCTTATATGATGAAGACGTTGATGGTGTATGGGAAACCGATGGGATGCTTCTCCCACTCAAATGATCTGTCTCTGTAAATTGCAGCACTTTTCAAAATTTATTGTTCAATTTACTTTTGTACCCTTGATGATGATCAATAGAAACAGCTTTGTTTGCAGTGAGGATGTTTTCTCATCATTTTCTATTAGAATCTGATTGAGTGGGAGAAAGTCAAACCACAAAGCAATTATCCCGAACTGTAAAAAAACCTAAATAATCATACAGACAATACTATTTAATTCTCAATACATATAATATTCAATATCTTATTTTTTTATAATCAAATAAAGGTATCAGTATTGAAAGAAATGAATGCTTAAATGGGTATATACATATAGTTCTTGTTACTGACGTCTTGAAAATTCAGTTTTAATAGCTGCTGTATATCTCAGTTATTAGGCTTATTCATTTATTCAATTCAATTTATTCAATATCATTTTTTCTGCACATTTCATAAATCCTGGTTATGCTATGTATTATACAAGTTTAATGAATCTTACATCTTGTATGTTTTGCCCCATAGGAGTTTCATGCTTGTTCTCTTATGGGATGTACTGCATTTTTTGGCACCTTAGAAAATAACTTCCACCATTAATTGAGAGCCTCTACTTCTAGTATTTACTTAATGTAGTATTTTAATATTTTAATTAAAATTTTTATTTTAATATGAACAATTTAAATAATAATGTTTTTTTTAAGTAGAACAATATTGCAGCAAATGGATCACAGGAAAACCATCCAGATTATACTACAATATGTACCTTCCCACTAATTATAAATTATTTCAGCGTCAGTTTGCTCATGTTTACTCAGAGACATAAACATAATTTATTCTGGACTGAAGAAACAAAGTGATTCAGCTAAGAGAAAAAGAAAGTGAAGAATGAACAAGAAGAAAGTCTGAGTGAGAAATGCCTCACGTTCTTGATCACACAGTTACAGCAATGCATGCACACTTTTACGCACTAACACATGCACATGCAGTATTTATATGGCGAGTGTACTTAATGGGGTCATTTATTACTTTAGATAGTAAAATGTGGCTATAAAACTACAAAAGTGCCAGCCTTTCCAAAGAACATTGCTTCTGTTGCATTTCTGGACATTGGCCTCTTAAAAATATATATAAATAAATAAAATCAACTTTTATGTGCACTGCTGCTGATGTGCAGTATGCCCGATAATGTATGGTGGAGCTGGAGTGGAATTAAAGAGGCATAATGCTCACTGACTGCAGACCTCTCTGGCCTTTGTGACTTCAGCGTATTCTTATTCATTCCTCCTTGTGCATGTAACATACATCATAATATGAGGATTATACATTTATATGTTAGCGTTCAAATTGGCAAATTCCTGTGTCTTTCCATTTCAGTCATGACCCATTATTGACTGTTATACCTTGTGTGTTTTGTGTAAAGACTTTAGGTGGAGATATTAAGAATAATTAATGAGTATTGTTCTCATAAACCTGGAACTCCTGATCCCCGCCCCCCTCAACCCACCTGACCCAAATCAATAGTTCATTAGTTAAAGGAAAAGAGAGCTTCTGCTGGTTACTACCCACCAGCCCAAGGCTGTTCGAGTCATAGGTCAGGGTGTAACTGACCCATGAGGCCCTCTGTGAGGACTGCATACACAGCTGAGTTTGTTCCTCTGCCTCCCCATATGCCTGATCATCATTTTATTTGATAGGTCTTATTAACTTTTTATGAATACCTTTGACACAGCGTTTACACCCAATAATGGGTACAAATATCCAGTTCAGTAAGGGTACACAGGTCAAAATACAATACAGAAGAAATAATGCACATTCCAAGTGGGCATATATGGGAAGCTAAATAAATAATTAAAGATGCTTGTTTAAATCAATAATATTTGTTTATGAATCTATAGTTTTACCAGTCACGTCCTGTAATCCGGCATATAAGCTCTCCTCAGAGTTCTCTGCAGTGTACATAATGTTAAACGTTCAGGTGTTAAAGAAATGTAGAGCGGCCTTGAGCCAAGCCTGGAGTCCTGTTATCGTCTTTTCTTCGAACCTTAGCTAGAAGAAGTCTGCACTGTAGAACAGGGAGATGAATCAGGACTCTTCATTTAAAAGATATAAGGAAGGTGAAGTGCCAACATCAAGACCCAGCACATTTGACACCAGAACTGATACCATTATTGATCACTGTTTAAAGACGGTGGCTTACAAATTCAAGGGAAAAAAAAATGGCTATGTTACACCATGGGGACATGTTATTTTAAATGGATTCTCTAGTGAGAAAATAGCATTGCCCCCTAACTCTGTCCCATGCACGTGAGACATTCAGCTGAGCTCTCTCTTCCACAGGAACCTGAGAAACATACTGTTTTGCAGAAACATGAAACCACACCCCTACCAACTGACAAAGTGTTATGAGTGGTTAAAGAAACTAAAGGAATTTTATAGACATGGATTGTAGATTGAATATAACAATGCACATCCTGAAGTGTTTTATTCCTCTTATAATACAGCGATTTGCCTTTTAGCATTTTTTTTATTTATTAAAGAATGACACATTGATTGAAAATATTATCCATTTTAGTTAATGCTGTGGAACTTCCACAAAACATGTTAGTTCTAGATACTACTATATCTAACATTTTATCCATTTTATTGTGGTCAACTCCATGACACATGGAACAATTTACATTGATTTTCATATGATAGTTTACCCACCAAGTCCCAGTTAGTCCGTGCGACGTGCCGACTACTTGTAATTTGCATAAAGTTGAAACCAGCTCAACTTTTCTCATTTTCTCATCATTCGGTCCCACAATTACTTGACCTTTTGTAGTGGTTCTTCAGTTGTATGACAGTCTAGATGGTGAGTGAATATCTTGATATGATAGCTCATCACATTACATACCACACATATCCAAGGTTAATCTTATCCATGTACATCAAATACAGACACTATCATACCTGAGTGCCTTCAGGGCAATACAATGCATATGAGTCTATTAGGTATCCTCTCGTGTAAAAATCTAAGTTGAGCTGTACTGTGCATGTAAAGAGTGTTTTTATCCCATGCTGCTTATACTATAACTTTCCATTAAGAATTTTAAATATCAGTGGCCTTGGTTCCCTCACTTTGACTTTCCAAGCATGATGTACTCTTCCAAAATTCAGATGTTTGCCTGATAGTAAAGGGAGTCATTGGGGTAGTTTTTTTTTTTTTTTTTTGCACAACTGTAATGCAATTATATCCTTCTTTTCCTTCTGCTAAGCTTAAGATTAGACTGATAATTACAATGTGATTTCAATGTGATTATGCAATTTTATAGTCCAGTAACTTTAAAACTCAGAAACGTACCTCAGGAAAAAAAAGCCTGCCTGTCTTTGCATTTGTATTTTGACTTGCATCTGGGTTGTCAGACGTAACCTCACACACAGAATGCACTGCAGCCATCAACAATGCATGTATGGTGTATATATACAGTATATAGTAGTTTGATATGGAACAAATCAGTGTGGGACTTTCCTTTTTCCTTTGTTGGAGAATTTGTAACCATGCTTAACAATAGGGTAAATTTTGACATATGCAATAGCACTACTATATGTTTTTTTTGTTGTTGTTGTTGTTTACCCTGCTAGCACAATCATCTATGTAGTGCAAAAGGCTAATAATCTCAAATAACCCTTGATAGCTGAAACTATGCATTTTAAATCACTTTGGCATAATATGTACCTCATTGCTGCTGATGAGTAATTGGTGTAATTGCAAAGCTGTTTCCTTGTGACCATGCAGGCTGAGAGAATGTGTTGCTTTATGTGGCTCTAGTGAATCATGGAGCAGACGACATCTCCCAGCCCCTGTGCTAAATCATAATCCCCTGACCGTGCCTGTCCTTTGGGCAAGTTAACCCCATTGGTAAATCACTGTCATTTGTCATCAACTGACATAAGCTGCCACGGATGATTACGACAGTGTCATGTCCATGATACAATTATGTGGGCTTTATGACTGAGTGAGTCAAGTTTAGTGTTAGCCGTCCATTCCTCTCCTCTTCCACCACACCATACATCGATCGTTCTCTCTTATACTCTATCAATCAAGATTATCCCTCTGGTGCCAGTGGCTTGAGATGAGCAGCATCTCAGCCTGACTTGAATGAGTATAGAGAGATACAATTACCAATACTGTTTAAAAAAGAGCATTTATCTGGGTTGTAATTTGTGATGGGAATCTGTGCTGTGAAAATAATTATCATGTAGTTAATCTGTAAAAAAATAGCTATATTAATTATTAGCTGTTCAGTATCAGTATCAGTTACTGACAGTTATTTCTCTTTCTTCCTGTAGGCTTGTTGCAGTATCAGAATTTTGATACCATTAAGTGTAGTATTACAATTTGCTGTGCCAAAACATCCATCCATAGTCTGTACTGCTTATCCTACACAGGTTCATGGGGAGCCTATCCCAGGTGACTTGGGGCACAAGGCAGGGGACACCCTGGACAGGGTGCCAATCCATCGCAGGGCACAATCACACACACTATGGACAATTTAGAGATGCCAGTCAGCCTACAGTACATGTCTTTAGAGTGGGGGAGGAAATCAGAGAGGAAGAGGAAATCCCTGATGCATGGGGAGAACTTGCAAGCTCTACACACACAGAGTAGAGGCAGGAATCGAACCCCCAATGCTGGCAGTGCAGTGCAAACATGATAACCAGTAAGCCACCATGCCCCCTGTGGTCCCAAAACATTTCAACCAAAACTTTCATCAAAACTGAAAAGCACTTGAACACGAGCACTTGTTGAATCAAACACACAAATAGTCAGGTTGCTTTTCTTTGGTACTGTATCAGTACAAAGTTCTCTTAAATGTATCAATAGAAAGTTCTCTTATCTTAAACATATACACTGCCCTCCAAAAGTTTGGAAACGCCTGAACAAAATAGGGTTTTTGGGCAATATCAGCATAAATCC
>CM075014.1:13998520-14017736 GCA_037576675.1 Pangasius sanitwongsei
CTAAAGAGGATTTATGCTGATATTGCCCAAAAACCCTATTTTGTTCAGGTGTTTCCAAACTTTTGGAGGGCAGTGTAAGTAATGGAATAAATCCAAAATATTAATTTACAATGTTTTGAAACAGCTCCAGAATCACTGAGTCACTGGGTCTCTTCCAGGGTTCTCTGGTTTCCTCCCAGCTGCCAAAAGCATGAGAGTAGGTGGATGGGCTACACTAAATTGCCCCTAGGAGTGAAAATGTGTGTATTGTAGCCTGTGGTATACCATCCAGGGTGTAATCCCGTCTGATGCTCAGTGTTCCTAGGATAGGCTCTGGATCCACAGGACCCTGATCAGGACAAAGAGGTTACTGAGGATGAATGAATGTTATTTATTCATTTTGAAGATGCTTTTACCCAAAGCAAAGTAAAAGTCTTAGGATTTGAGCAACCTTCTGATCACTAGCACAGGACTGCCATCACTGCCTCCGTAATGCTTAGATAATTAAGCTAGGCTAGTTAATAGATAAACTAGTTACACACTTGCTCTCCCCACAATGTGTGTATGTTGGTGTATGTTTGTACATGTAGGTGCATGTGTGTGCCAGTGTGAGAGAGAGAGAGCTAGGCGAGGCTATGCAATGCGTCTGCTTACACAAAATGTTTCAGCAATTTGCATTTGCTTACACAAAATGTTATAGCAATGCTACACTTTTTGATGTCAATATCTGGCACAACAATGTTGTTGAAGTTGCTTTTCCAGCATCTCAGCAATGTAAAATAAGACTTTTTCTTGCAAAGATTTATACTGTATATCCAGTAACGTAGAAGGTCTGCTGCTGTTTGCAAAAATAGAAATATGGGTTTCTCCAGGGAAGAGCTCAAGGGAAGCTTTATGTTTTATTTACAATAAGCAAGCAATACATTTCATTGGGGGGGTATGGGGTGGCTGGGGTTGAGGACTGGAGTTGAGTCTGGAATCGCTGAGAGAAGGAAAGTATCAGTTGATATAAATAAAACAAGCAATTTGACGAAAATGCTGTAGAATGAGAATATAGGCAGTGCTGAGCTGGTGGATAGAGCTCTGCTCAGGCTTGTATCCATAAGCCTTACTTGCTTTGATAGTTTGAGCACCCCAGTGGCCAGGCAATGCATTGGCTGCAGAGTTGAACATACATTTACTCTTCCCCTCTGGTATCAGGTATGAGAGTCAGCAAGCGACCAATATCCAAGAAGAGCAACATGTTTTATTTACCTCCATTTAAAGCAAATTTCCTTTGCTGCTGCAGCAGTTATCCTGGTGCTGCATTCATATATTGTGTTATTTGTCCCTCCGTTTTTTGCAGTGATTCATTTATGTAAGTGATCGAGAAGGCTGACAGAAATACAAAGATGAAAATTTAGAGAATAGAACTGAATGCTGTTTTGTTTATGGTTGCATTTTGATCCACGTTATGCTAGTAGAAAAGTGAAGTACTATATGAGCCTTAGGGAAGAGGTATATTGTAGACAATTCTGAATGTAGATTTCTATTCTACTGCGCATATCTGTGTAGATTTCATTCACTTTCCTTAACTTGTTCCACGCTGACATGGTATTTTTCAAACTCTGATGCGAATGCTGCTTTGTTACTGGCTTATGGACTGAATTAAAAATGTAAAGGTTAGTTCACATCTTTTACTAGCTGTACACTTTAAAGCTTTACTTTCTTCAGGTCCTTGCTAAAAAAAAATCTTTAAAAGTCCATATTTCACATATCACGTTGAGCCGGGTTTTGAAAATGTCCACTTTTCTAAAAGGCTGGCAGCTAAATTAAATACATACGAACATGCAATTTCTACCCATCACATCTGCTCTCTGAGATTGGTTTTAAATAAAGGACCTACAACCCATCTGTCTAAACATCCAGAATGTATGGCATAGTTTAAACAGGTCTTGTTAAGAGACCGTCACGTTCCAGCTTCCCTGACTAGAAACTTGAAAGGTAGGCACGATCAAGAGTAGACTAGACGTAGCATTTTTGGGGGTGAAAGGAGACAGCTTTCAGATAGGCCAGACCCTTGTTGATTGACAGGTGTAATTAAGGTGCTGGCATTGATGTGATATATTTCATTTAACGTGACCAGTTCTGCCACCAGTTCTCCCCCCAGCTCCAAATGAACGGCACCCATCTCCCCTGTCTTACATCAGTACCGAGCCCACGGCCATGACAGACACCGTCGCCCCCTGGACAGCCGTTTGGAACACTGGTTATCCTCAGTTGATATCCTTCACTTGTCAGGCCACGATTTGCCATTCAGTTTAGCAGAAATGCCCTCCCCACCCCCAATTTCCCCCAACACTCCATCCATCCCCTTAGGACTTCACACACCCAATCTTCCACCTCTGTATCAGTGCAGTGTGTGTGGAATGGAGGAGAAAAATGGATAAGAAAAAGGGGGGGAAAGCAGACATATCGATTTATCTGAAAGGCTCACTCAAACACCACGATGTCTGCTGACTTCAGCACTTCCCTCGTTGAGACGAAAGAGCAGAGGATTAACAACTTCTGAAACTGACCCAAAAGGCTGTGCTTCAGATCGCCTTAGGATCAGCTAATCTAGAAATGGCCTTGTGAAGAGGTAGAAGTGGAGATTCATCGTGATTTATGTTGTTCAGTGTATTTTTCTTGTGTAAATCTCAAGAAGACAAGCGCACTCAATCATGGCTATTTAAATTTCATAAACATATCATGCTACAGTTATTGCATGCCAAATGAGGTTTTTTTTCTGCAGATGTTGTCATTTAAAGCCATTAATGCAGATGTTCTCGTTTCTCAATCGCACAGCAATTAAAAAAAGGGAAAAAAAAAGAAAAAAGAAAGAATAAACAGACAGCAAAATAAAACTTCAGTAATTTGCACATTTGGTTATTAAAAATGCCTGAGGTTGGTACACAGTCTACTTTAAGTATAAATAAGTGTAACTGAAACCTCTTGAGTGCCACATAATTAGTTTCTCCTTGACAACGCATTTGAAAAGTAAGCAAGTGTTACCCAGTGAAGTAAAAAAAAAAAAAAAAAAAAAATCAATCAAAAATCAAAATAATTGTTGATTATTCTTGAGGTGTATAGATATTCCAGCTTTGTAATTGTGAAAATGAATTGTGAAATCAATTACTCTGCATACTATCAGAAACCCAGTGTGGGTTTATAATGCATGTGTTAAGCCTATAACTCTGACAGATTTGCACCAAACGTCTGAAATTAGACTCAGTGCTTAGAGCGGCAGCTCACATTAGAGTGTTATTTGGCGGCTGTGCAAAACCAATTACTGGAGGAAAAGAATCGTTAATTATTTAGCTTAGACCACACATTCAGCTCGGTAAACAAATTACCCCAAATACCCCAAAATACTATAAGCAAGACAGCAAGACTCTGAAATCACATGAAGTTAGAGCTGCTTTAGAAAATTCATAATAGCTCTTTTTTGTGTAAAAGACAAGTTAAAGGAGCATTATGCAAGATTTGTCAACATTTGTCAAGATTAGGTCTCTAATGGGTATATACAGTAGGTGGAATTGAATAAGATTTGAATGAGTTTTTTAAATTCTTGAGTCATCCCCCAATCCCGCTCAAAGCTTCAGTCCCAGAATTTTCGGTGGTTCAACTAGGTTTAGCATGCTAAGTAGAGTTAGTATTACCAAGGACTGTCATGACGTAACTTTTCAAGCGCACTTGATCATTCAACCGCTTGTTGAATGATAAGTTATAATACTATAAACATGTGACATATGGCTGATATTGATTTATGAGAATGGTCAGGACTGCTTTTGCGCTCCTGTTTTTCTTTATAATGAGGTTTTGACGTTTTAAGCCCCAGTATTAGCATCATTAGCATTTTAACCTACATGATAGGCCATTCAGCTGCTTGAAAGCCAAATTATAACACTGTAAACATGTGAAATTCAATATATACCATTTTGTCTTCACTGCCCTATTTTTCTTTGTAATGAAAAAAAGAAAAACTTTCATTATATAAAGCAGGCCATTCTAACAATTCAAAGCTCTATACAGATTGTGTTTATATACCTGTCCAGGTAAATGCCTGTGATTTGCCTTGTAGCTGGCCTTACTGTCAAAGCCATGCTGTTATAGAAAATTATTCAGTACCTTCCCTGACCAATCAGATTCGAGAATTCAATTGTGCTGGGGTATAAAGTAAAATAAGAGATTACGGCAAATGTGCGTGAATATCACATTTGTGATATTATTGAGTTCTGATGACCAGTTTTGGATCATGTAGTTTATGGTAGTAGATGTGCCCTAAATGTGACTCACTTGGTATAGGCTATTTGAAATGTCTTTCTCAAATGGAGTCCATGTAATGTGATAATAAAAGTATAGACCTAGAACTGGTTGACTGGTCACAGCACACATTACGATTACACTTAAAGACTTTGTGAATTGCTGTGTCATCATCCATGGTGTCATGGCACAAATATATAGTTTAGCCCAGATTAAATCATTACACTTGCTTACAGTGAAGCTGAGTTAAGCAGTTATGAAATGTTTGTCTATTTTAAATGTTACATTAAGGTAAAAAAGTTCCACAGTGTTGGAAGTGTGGTGTCTTCTATACTCCACTGAACATAAATTAAACCACTAAGCCACAAGAGGGCATGTGTTACAGTGATTTTTCATCATGAATAAGGTGGTCTTAGACAGGACACGAAGTGGAGTGACAAAAACATATGATTAAATCCAGTATTCTAAAAACGTTGTTTAATAATGATAATAATAATAATAGTTGCTCAAAACAATTCTGCCACACAACGTAGTCTGTTAACAGTAAGCTTTGGTTGCTATGCAATATAATGGGCAATTATTAGGATATCTCATGGAAAGAACAAATACTTAAGTGTAATGCTTATATTGATTTGAATCCTAGCACATTAATTCAGTATTCAATTATCGTGATTTGGTCACAGGTGTGCATATATTGAGAATTATACAATGGCTTTGAGCATGGTTAAAATCAGATTTTAGAACTGAAACTATCAGTTTAAAAAAAAAAAAAAAAAACACTTGACACTAACAAACACTTTGTAGAAGTTTGACTTTATATTGAGCATCTTTGAAATGCCAATCTGTGCTGCAACACAAATAACCTTGCTTCAGCGTGGATGTGTTTGTACCTAGATGCTCTTCCTTTACTCTTCTAGTGAGATAATTATGTTTTCCTGGGAGCATGTGCATAGCAAAGGCAACAGCAGCAGCAGCTGTGCAGGGACACTAAAACTAATTGAACAATGCACAGTGGAGATGTCAGGGCAAAAAAAGGCTTGCAAGCCATTTGGACAGCGGTGCCATTTAAGAATCAATAAAGCAACAGCCATTCGAGGTGTGAATGCATCTTCAGTTCATTGTCTTTCCGCTATTGTCAGCAGAACGACCCAGCTTTATGTCCACCAATCATCTCTCAGCCGCAGCCGGCGCTCCATCCAGTTGCCACAACTCACAGCTCCCCTTGAGAGAGCACAGCACTGCCTGGTAATGGGAAACTCACAGATGAACACACACGTGTGTGTGTGTGTGTGTGTGTGTGTGTGTGTGTACCTTCTTTTGTGGCCTCAAACACAAACAGATTCTGAGGTATAGGTGGTAAATGTGGGTGTTACAGCTTTAGTACGTGATGGTCATGAATCTCATGATTGACACATTGCAATGGCATGTAAATTTGCCTAATGCTACATACATTGTGTGGGTTTTAGTGCTGAATCTAAGCTGGGCTTTATGAGGGACTCTTTTCTGAGGCCTCTATGTTACCGTAATGGACAGCCTTTTAGCTCTCTCGCTATAATCATAAATTTAGCGTCTCTGAGTGCAGATGGTCTATAACCATGCATCACCATCAGACCTGTACCGGACAGAACCCAGCAAAGAATGTTTCATCCTGCCTACCTCTCTCTCTCTCTCTCTCTGCCTCCCTCTCTCTCTTGCTCTCTCTCTCTCTCTCTCTTTCTCTGTCCACACTGCCTTTGCTTTCTGCAAACTAAACAGATATGCTAGGCTGCTGAAATTTGTTTCCACTCCCAGCACTCGCTGCAGTCTGGCTCCAATAAAATGAAAGGCGGGTGATGGATGGACCTCTGTAAAACGGGATTATGTAATCGGCAACTTGCACTCTCCACTTCGCCCACAAAGAACCCCAGCCAGGGAAGAGCAATTAAATGAAAAGGGGTGGTGGAAGGCCTGACCTTATAGGTGTGTGTGTGTGTGTGTGTGTGTGTGTGTCCCAGTTGAATGGTTGGCATGTTTCGCTTCCAACACACTCTCCATCAGACGCCCACTCAATCACTTTAGGATAGAGGCAGGATTCCTCCATTCACCCAGACAGACAGGAACACTCCAACAGGGAGGAAACATGCCAACTTGAACGGGTTTTACAAATAATAACATACTAGTGTTAAAAATGGTGTTTGTTTTGTTACAATACCTGGCATATCATGAATATCTGTCACTGTTACTTAGTAACCACACTGCTTTATTTCTCAGCATTTTCTGCCAAAGTCTGTCCTGCCAATAGTATCTACTGTGAATGTGCAACATATCTTGGAGTTACATCACACATTCAAGTGTGATTTGTTAGTGGACATGTTAATCACTACATACAGAGATCCCTTCTAGCGTGCTTTTTTGCCTGTAAAAAGGAGGCAGGACCTGATCTTGGCACCTTTGTTTAATCACCCAGGACATTTTAATGGCTCATCAAAAAATGGTGAAATATGACTGGAGGCTAACTGATCCAAAAATACCCATAAATCCCCATCCAGGGAGCTGTTGTTGGGGTCTGCGGGGGGTAATCCATAACTCTGGCAGCTCGGATAAAGGAAGAACGATTAAAATAATGAGTGGGCTGATTAATCTTTACATTAAATATTAAAAGCTCCTGGGGGTGGTCATCACACACGTGAGTGGTGATGAATGCCTGATGTGAGTGTGTGCGGTACAGTCTGGCCAGTATTAGGTGTGTTTTTGTTAGCAGCTGTTGGTGAAGTATAACAGCACAGTGAATGCTGCATATTAACCCTGTATTCCCTGATGCATTTGCTGCTTCTTTAATTTTTGACAATATTTATTGGCAGACACTTTTTTAGAAGAAAAAATCCAGGCATATTAATGAGGGTTAAAAGTTTTGCTCAAGGCTGTCTGGCTGAGTCCTTGGATTTGACGTCACAATACTTTATTATATGGTACATAGGCTGCTACTCTTATGTTTACACTTATGTTTACACTATTTCAGCTACTTGTATTGTACTCTTGTACTCTTTGCACTATTGTCACTAGGTTCACTTTTAAACAGAACTGTGTACTGGTCGGCGATGCACTGGGACTCACTATGCCCATTGTCTGTCCCAGTAGTCATTGTACTGTCTTGCGCTGTCTGCACATGTTTGCACTTGTGCACTTTATGTATAAATTATGTAGTCTCTTGTAGTTCTATGTTGTTCTGTGTTTGTCTTATGTAGCACCTTGGTCCTGGAGAAACATTGTTTCGTTTCACTTTGTACTTGTTTATGGTTGAAATGACAATAAACTCCACTTGAAACTTGAAACAACATTCTGGAAACTGGCACATTAACCCGTGAGCTACCACTGGATATCATTTGTCAACTGGTCATTGGTTGTCTGTTTGCTTCATAGAGCCTTTTTCTCTTTAATATCCTCTTTATTTTGTACTTTAGTCTCAGTTAGCTCAGCTAGCTCTATGAACACTTCTGTCTTTGTTAGCTTAATGCATTTAGTTAATGCAAAAGCCTTTATAAATCAACTCTCACTAGTTTCCCCTTGCCTTAGCCTCTGTTTCTTCATCTTGTTACCCTTGTTGAATGGATGCTTTAAAAATACAGTACAGTAAAAGAAAATAGGTTAAAACCTCAAATTTGTAACTTAAAAAATCTAAAAACTTGTCAAAAAATGTAGAGAAAATAAAACTAAATTTGGGATTAGCATCCTATTTTTGTAAAGATAATTAAGAAAACAACAGATTAAACCTCGTCTGGTGTTGAGCTCTTCTTTTCTACTTGTTTCTATTTTTTTCCCCATTTGTCCTTCCAAATGATCACATTGTTGCATGAGTGATGCATTAGTTGGAGAGCTGGAAAGTCAGGGCTAGACGTAGGCTAGGTATGTCAGGAGACGTAGCACAAAATTGAAATTGATATGGCCACAAAATGTGCCCACAGTGTCTCTGAAGTTAACATTCGGTTTCTTAAGACTGTAGCTCATCACACAAACTAAATGCAGGTTTAAAAATCCAACGTGAAATGATGAAATGGTCAACCACAGTAGGCTACTATCAAAAAGCTCGGGACTAAACAGGAATCGCAAATTCAGTAATGAAGGTAATGTTTTTTTTAATGAACGAAGTGCTCATCAAATAAAGACTCGTGTCCGAACAAGTAAACAGTGAAGACGGCATTAATATGGCTAATACGAAAATTGATTACTGCTGTGTACACAATAAGATAAAAGTGTTAAAGTAAATAGTATTCCATATTTCTTGTGGGTGACTGCATCTCCTATAATATTGAAAAATTGGCAAAGCCACAAAAGCATGTTCAATGTGTGTTGAACTTTTTCTGTTCTTGTTGTACAAGTTTTTGATGTATGTGCTATGGCAAGGGTTGCCAGATCTGCATGGCTAAAGAATCCCAGTTGACAAGCAGTGTTATATCTGAATAATACTTTCACCAATGTTCTAATACAAAATATCCAGGAGACTGAATTAAAAAACAATACCATGCTGGTAGTTCAAAAGTAGCTCAATTCTGTGGGAAAACCAGGTGTAAATTAGCACCATGTGTTTTACTTGGAGCTTAATACGTAGTTTTTCCAGGCGTGTGGTTTTCAGCACAATTGAAATACTTTTGAACTGCCAGCACTATGTTATTTTTTATTCATTTTATTCATTATTATTGTGATGTATGACATAATGAGCAAGAATATGAGACCTTGCTGAAGGACCTATATAGGGAAAGCATGTCTTTTACGATACTGCTTGTCATTTGGGATTCTGTGGGGAAAATAATACACCTGGCAACACTGCTATGAAGCTGCTAGCAACACACATGGTGCTAATTTACACCTGGTTTTTGTGTGGTAGAAAAGAATCACATGCAGAACGGGCCAATAAAGTTTAGAAAAACAGAATGAGAATATGTGATTATAGGCACTAACAGCTTCACATCCTTTATTTGCACCAACTTCCCACTTGTTCACAGTCTACCCTCAAATGCATATGTAAGAGGGGGTGAAGCTCACATTGTTTTGCTACAGGAACAGTGCTTAAACTGATCACTTATGCTTGTATGCCAGTTTTGTACGTAACATACAAAGTTTTCATGCATAATTATGCCTGAAAATGCAAACAGCTTACTACATCTCGCCTACGGTATCTCTGCTGAGCTCTTGGGAATCTAGTTATCTAGTGGTTATCTAGTGGTCCAAATAATTTTTTTAGGTGCTCATGGTGTAGATTTGTGAGCAACCATGCTTCCTAAATGGAGTCACTCCCTTACTCACAATCAGCAAGTAGGAGCTCAAGCCTGTCAGCCATAACAGCAAACACTGATTCTAAAGAGAATGAGAAAGGAAATGGGCCTATAATAAGAACACTGACAGATCCCCCAGCATCCCGGCCACAATGCTTGTCTTGCACTAACCCGTGAAATCGAGTTCATCCTAAAAATGTATGAGCACACTGCATGCCACTCTCACCTGTCAGATAATCTCACTCACACACCAACACATCCATTGCAGAGCTGAGCTCACATATACCTTTCATACCTATGTAAGTATTTAAGGAGTTACAAATCCTTATACAGAAGAACCAAGAACTAATTACCCAGAGTTGTAGTAGGGGTGTCACACAATGCCACTATTTGTATCTGTGTCTGCATTGTGCTCCAAATATTTGTATCCATGTTTGGCTTTCAACCTGAAGTGGGTGTGGCTTTTTGAAAAAGCTTTTTTTTTGCTCATACCTGCCTGCAGTAATTTCTAATGAATTTAGTTGACTCTATTTCTCAAAATATAAACAAAGTATTAGCCAAATTTAAATCACCGCCACCTTGACTGGGCAGTTACTAAGGATGAATTAATGAAAGCTGAAAAATTGTGAATGTTTTCACAGCCCAATGCAAACCTTTCTGAAATGTTTTTAAAAAAAAAATTAAAGTGTACCTATTTGTTTCTGTATTTGTATCTGTTGATAATCAGAAGATTAGAACACATCATCTGTTCATTCTGAGGTATTCGTACTGGGTTACATCCTTAGTCTTGAGGTGCTTTCTTGAACGTTTTGATTTTTTTTTTTTTCCCCCTTCGTTACATATATTTGACTGGGCTAGTGGAAGTTTGCTCAAACTCCATAGTTTACAGTGCATATGCTATTGGATGCCGGATGGCCATAAATCTTGAGTATATGTTCATTTGTTGTATTGAATGTCACCTTAGGATTTTTTTTTAGCTTAACACTTTTCTTGTTTCTTCTTCTTTCCTGTTTTGCTATCTTCATTCAGATTGATTCTGGACATCTTGCTCATAGGGTCTTCTGATATCACTTCATCTAGCATTAAGGCTATTTTTTTTTTTTTTTTTTTTTCAGAAGTTGATATGCATAGTTTTTCTGTAGATGAATACTTGACAACAGTCCTTTTTTTGTGAATGCACTAGTAGTCCATAATTAGTGTCCATAATCTAGTGCACTTCTAAATGTGTATATTGACGTTAATACAAATATTATAGGGAATACTTCAGCACTGTAAGGCTATGATCAATCTTTTCTCTTTCTTTCTATGCCCTCTGATAAAATGCTCACATTATTGGAGGATTAGGTTGTGGTGCCATTCAATCACTGAAACCTCTAGACCGCTGAAGCAGTTGAACAATAAACAATAAATAAAGTTTTTTGGTGAAAAAAAAACCATGTATGCCATGGTCTGAGTTCAACTAATTAAAAACCAATCTAGCATGGATTAAGAGTTTCTGGTGCTGAAAGCATTTAACTTGGTGTAAAAAAGAAAAAAAAAAAAAGCGCTTACTCTGCCATTGTTATCAGACTCAATAGCTCAAGTCCAGATGCAGCTCCCGTGTTTGCACCAGGAATCTTCATGTTTGCACTCGAAACATAATTACAGCAGTTCCATAATACAATGATATACTGTAGTATACCAATGAAAACCAGATGACAGTTTTACTGCCTCCAACGATGGCTTGATTTTCAATTTAACAACTCACTAAATCCGCACTGCTTCGAAATAATTACCATAAAATCCAGTTTTCATCTCGCGCTATAAAGCCAGCTCACAATGTTTTCCTGATCCTGACTGAAAAAAGTTTCTAATGGCAAACTAACGACATTTTGCGATCAGGAGCATGGTCTCGGTCTCCCCCAACCCCCACATCCCCAACACAGCCAGAATGATGGATTTTTACAGCTTGCTTTACACCCTTGTTACTTTTTAGTGTTTATTTATATTTTCCTAAATCAACTCAAATTGGAAATAAACCATGTCATTGTTTATGAGTTTGTTTGTTGCTGTTTTCGTTCTCGTCTTGTACTTTTGCCTTCTCTTTATGACAAATCGTAATTCATTTTAAGTTCTCTCCTCACACTAATTCCATTTTTTTGTTTCACATTGTCCTTTTCTCTTTTACATTGTATCCCGCATAAGTAAGTATCACAGTAACAATATGATTGGAATGAGAAACCTACTCACACATTTCTTAAGAAAAGAGATGCCGATTAGCATTGCATTGTCTTTTCGATGAAGAATCAAAGCCAGACTGAACCTACCCCATCAGCCTGTGCTGGACAGCCCACATTGGGACTATTTTATCAACATCTTGACAGTTAAATCAGCAACAAGGCTGACAGGAAAAGCAACCAGAGTTGTATCTTCATCACTGATGATGAGCTTTAGAGAAATTCAGTGTGTTATACATTATTCAACCCCATTGCACTTTCTCATGCCCCCCATGTGCCGCATGTGTCCATGGCAGTCGTTGCATCCCTTTGTATTATTTATCAGAGCAGGCAGTTAATGGTGGAGTCTCCGGAGTGGCCTGGCATTTGGGAACTCTCATTAACATTTGCTACATGTGGTTGAGCAGGGCTGCTGGGGAGCGCTTGCAGCACTCATATATCTCAGCCAGACCGCCATGGCACGAGCCACAATTTACTGCTTACCTTGTACAATATGAGACAAAGGAGATCACGTCTGGCTCCGACTAATATTTCACTGGCACTGATGGTCAGAGGAGAGGGGTGACCTAACAGAGTTGTACTACTCTACATTATCCACGTAGCATTTTGTACGCAGACATTTGTACCATAATGTTATAGTATGGTCTGGTTGTTGGGAAATAACACAGTAAAATGAAGTGTTTAGCCTAGAGGAAATCTGAGAACTGTAAACAGAAGGCAGGATCAAAACACAAATGGGCAGAAAGGCAGGTATATGAAAACAAAGTCAAGTGCTACATAGACAGAACATGGTCCATATACATAACACACTATATGCTAAGGACTCAGAACATTGGCAAGCATAGGAAATACTTGGCTTTGTAATTTAATGGCTTTGGAAATGTACTTGCAGTACTTCACAGTACCTCAATGAGATTTAAACACAGAGGATGGACAACTGCACTGGGGTGGACAACTTATGGACAACTTATACAGGGGTACCAAGAAACAAGTCAAACTCTTATGGTAACAGGTAAGCAAGAACAGGAAACATCAATCATATACTGAAAATGAAGAGCAAAATTAGACAATGCAGAAAGAATGAGAAGTGTTCAGGGGAGAGAATAATGTAAAACGATGGTTTTGGTCTGGTGACTGTGCTTGGCTTGGCATGTTAGACTCAGTTTTTAATTTGTGGCCTCAAAGAATACCATTTGCATGTTTTATTCTTTTTCTGATGGCCTTGGTCTATGTTTTCATCCAGTCTCATCATTTGATCTCACCCATCATGAGATTGGTCACCAGGGTTATGACTACAGTACAGGTCTGCTAGTCTAACATAATCTCATATATGCCAATCTGTAATAAATCATATGAATTGGTTTGTGTGAAGGGCAGCATGGTGGTGCAGTGGGTAGCATTACCGCCTCACAGCCCCAGGCTCTCCAGTCGAACCTGAGCTCAGCTTACTGTCTGCAGAGTTTCCTGGGTTTCCTTCAGGGTCTCAGTTTTCCTCCCACTGTCCAAAAAACATTCCGGTAGGTCAACTGGCACACTAAATTGCTCCTAGGTGTGGAGGAACCCGTGAATGTGTGTATGCATATTGCCCTGTAATGGACTGGTTTTCCATCTGGGGGAAATTCTCCCATTTTGTGTCCACAGTGACCCTGAACAGAATAAAGTGGTTAATGAAGATGAATGAGTGAATTAATTACCAAATACCAAATATTTGTGAAAAGATAGGAAGGTTACAATTAGAGGTGGGTTACTGATTGTAATGTTTTTTTCTGACTTCATTCCTATGAAATCAAACAAAATTCAACCCCGTCACTCTTGCTTATTTAAATTCTTATGTATTTTTTAGAACAGGTTGACTAGTCATACGAGAGTCCCTGTTAGAAATCTGCATACCACTTGGATTGCATCTAAGAACATTATGTACTCCCAGAGCAGTCACAAAATATCCCTTGTATGCACTCACACTACAGAGGGATCAGCTTTCATGCCGTCTTCTGCCGCCTGATTATGCAAAATCATATCACAGGCTGTATATAGCCTTGTTTTTCCAGACTCACCTTTCAGCCTCTGGAGGAGATGTAGGCATCTGTCATTCACTAGTGTTTTCAGGTCAGTATGGCCAATGGCTCAATACTGTGACCATGTGTGTGTCTGTGAGTGGAGGATATTTACTCTGTGAATGCAGGATGAATGGAGTAACAGCTCTATTCAGTGTGCCTGTGTTGCATGCTAGTCTAATCTGCTTTGTAAAGCCATGGAGAATCCAGAAGGATTCTGATGGAACATTACAAATTCAAATTGTCCTTTTGTGTTTGGGCACAGCTCTGGGCATTTTCCCCCTCCCTTACAGCCACCTCTCATTTGGTGTTGAAAGGATGTATTCCTCACATACTCTTTTATCTGCCTCCTTTCTTTTCTTTCTTTTCTCTGAATGCACAATGCATGCACACAAATAGTGGATACTAGTCTTTCCTTTGACTGTTAAAATGTGTGTGTTACTAAATCAATATAGCCTCCCACACAGTGTTTTCTCTAATAGCATAAAGATTACTTCGGGCTGTAAACAATCCTCCTGAAATAGAAACAAAATTATGAAGACTGTCCTTTTTTTTTTTTTTTTTGATGTTGTGTCCTCTTATTAAATGTTTCATTGTGGTCTGTAGTGTGAGGGTCAAATGGCACTGGCAGTCACATTCGATCACAGGAGAAGAAAGCTGGTTTTGCAGTTGATGAGAATGCCAGCAAGTATAACTGAACACGCGTACATATTGATAGTCAAGGTCCAGTCGAGTAAAATTCCTTGTTAACAAAGGATTGGATAAGCAACTAACATGATGGAATGGCAATGAGAGATACCTTTTAATGCTTAACAATTAATGATTAATTATAATTGTTAATGGCTATAGATAAGACAATTTGTAGTGGATATGTTTTGTTTCATAGTGGCACTTCTTTTGTTACCATGTTTTGACTAGTGGCATGGACTTTAAACAGATAAATTTGACACATACATCTCTGTCTATCCATCTTTAAACATGGTCATCATCAACTTTTCTTAAACAAACCAAGTTATCAGTTGGCTAATCAAAGGGTGAATAAAATGAAAAATCTGTGAAGGGTTGTGAAAACTCCCCTTTCTGACATAGTGTCTTTAGTCCTGTAGTTAGTGTCTGATCTGACGAGCTGCCTTTAGCGAAATAATCAACATAAATGCATGTGACTGTATAAACCACAACAGAGGATCTGCTGCATAAGCTGAGCTGGGTCATGCTTAGATATCTCTAACTCTAGTTTCTGAATATGGCTACAGTATTTTTTCAAGTACATGGCACAGTCCGCTGAAATAATTTGCTGGGTCTGCATCTGGACAACAGTCCGCCAGTCACGACCCCTGCTTTAATGAATCACAATGCCCAATGTCATGAACTCAAACATGATGTTAGAATTGCTGGCAGGATTTTTGTTGTCTAGCTTCAGCCCCTAGCAGCAGGCCTGTGGGCACTTTATAGTTGAGTCATTACATTATGACATTGCTTTACACAATACTACTGTGCCCAATTAATGAATTGGTGTTTAGAAAACTGAATTTCTTGGCAAATAGACTTTATTATTATTATAATTTTTTCCAGAGTCAGCATAGTATAAGTGATTGCTGTTTTATTGTTTTTGCTACAGTGATCTTCAGCTCTGGTTATTTATCCTTTTTTTTTACTATCCAAATAATTAATGAGCTCCGGCATAACAGGAAAAGAAACAAATATTAATTATTTGTGATGAAATAACAAATTGTTTTGGCTGCTTTCCCAAAATGCTCGAGCTATTGCATAGCAATTCATTACACACAGAGAGAAGCTGGAGGAAAACGAGGGACCAAGAGCTATGCTCTGTGGGAATGAAATCAATACAGACAGGGTGTGTGGGTGTGTGTAGTGTGTTTGTGTATCACTGAGAGAGAGAGAGAGAGAAATCCGTAGGGACTAGATCAATATATTCTCAAGGGTTCAGTGTCTGAGGAGCATCTAGACACACACAGCAACAGACAATAAACTGCATAATGGATATCATATATAGCTGGAGCAAAGTTTTACATGCCTCACACACATTAATAATTACCCAGGAACATATGTGGCTAAAGTTGGAATCTACTGTATATTATCAGTGAAATAATAACATGGTGTGAAATAATAATCATAATGCAACTCATTTTAAGATATTGTCCTGTCTTGTTGTGATATGTATTAGCAAATGCTTGTAGTTTGTTGCTAAAATTGCGGTGCTTTTCTTGCAGCATCTGTAACTGTCCGACACAGTTCATTTCATTGACTGAAACAATTACAATCTTTTGTATACGCCATGGATTTTTTCTTGTTTAAAGGAAAGAATGCTCAGCACCTTGCCTAATGTAATGTGCTACACCTGCACACTTTTCGTGAGCATATGGACACATCCAGGGAGTTGTTGATATGCAGTGTGCAGCTTATTTTTTCCCATTCTGAGTAACAATTTTTAGGCTAGCATGTAGAAATTCACCATGAATTCATTCCTGCTGAGCCAGTGCAGGATGTCCCAGAGGAATTCCAGTTTTTCAGACTTCATATCTACTCTTGACCACCAAGAGCAACACTTGGAAGGTAGTAAAACAGAGTATGAAATACGAGCTGTGAAAAGTTAAAATCTTTATAAAACTAATATATATTTTTAAACACACCCACTCTATATATCAAATTAATGTTAACTATTTAATGAAACAGTAGAACAACACTTTTATCAAGCTTTGTGGATATGACCCAGGCACTATAAATAATTAATCAGAATGGCCTTCAGTAGAGGATATTAAGAAAGTGTAATTATGGTAATGTACAGAAATAGCCATTTTGGCCAAGTGCTGTGTGTGTGTGTGTGTGTGTGTGTGTGTGTGTGTGTGTGTGTGTGTGTGTGTGTGTGAGAGAGTGTGTTTGGTCCTGTGCTCAGAGGAATCTCGCACCACTCCCCCTGTCCTGTTTCAACCTGATTAATGCTTCTCTTTAGTTCTCACACTGTATCAGTAGATGAGAGTGTAATGAGAAAACACCAGCGATCACACACACAAATGCACACAAAGGGCAAATGGAGTGATCTAGTCTCTTCCTGTCTGTCCTGGCCTCAGCTGTGTTTTGTCAGAAAGAGTTAAATGGACACAGTTCATCAGGAGAGAAGAGAGCCAATAACACTCAGTGTTTGACACATACCACTGCTAGTATTCCAGTGCATGGACACTATTGACTATCTAGTATTTTATTTTATTTTATTTGGCTTCATTCTCCTTAACTACATCTGTGTAAGGATGTGTTATTATTTCATACATTATTAGAACATATCTACAACACTAAGATAGCATTTTGTCTGTCCTAGACCACCGTATAATCATTAAGATATTTAAAAAGTCATATTATTATTATTTATTTATTTTTTGCAATGATGTGTGAATCTATTTATAATCTTGTACTTGAACCATCCTTTCTCTACGAGTCATCAATTTTAGTATGTTTTAGTTGCGTCCCACAACATTCACTCAACCCTGTTAGCTGAACAGTTTCACCCCTATGAAATATTTGGACTATTCCAAGCATCAGCAGGAAGTTGCATCATCTGAATTTCCTGAAGATCATGAGAAGAAGAAAAGTACAATCTCTTATTTTGTTTTCAAAGATATTGTGACATTGACTGACAAGGTCACTTTGAAAGTACAGCCAATTTAACAAATATATATATTTTTTAAATACAATGTGGCCATTGTCAGCAGAGGAACCTTGTGAAAAATGAGAGTTTGTTTTCTGAGATTGATTAACAGATTTATAATGGTTAAAAGCATGTTTTCTTAGTTTCAGCGTTTGAAATTTTTAAGAGCTACAAGGGCATGGAATCACCCTTACAGTGGAAGGCCTGGGTTTTTCTGAATAATTCCTCAGAATTTGCATCATCACGTTATCATGATAGTCTACTGAAGCTGAAATAATACATGACACAAGCACATTACCAAGAAATAGTGTCCATCCATAATGCCGAAACCCTGTACCTGCACAAAAGCATTACCGACTCAAAGAGAAAACTTGAAACTTGAAATTTACAGACTTTATCTAGTTACATTTACAGATTATGTGGCTCCTCCAAATTTGAAGGCTATTTCACAGAATATGACAGACAGATGGCATTGCACATTGTTTTCTTTTGCTTAGTTTCTTATTCTTATACTATGTATTTTAAAAGTGTATGTATATAATTATTTACATTATATTATTATTAAAATATAATAATAATAATAAGAAGAATTTTATTAAATAAAAATATTGATATGCATACATATAACATCCATGCATATTTTCTATTGTATGTTTTAATGTGCAAAAGTGTCATTCAGTGTCATGTCGATAACAGGCCACATCATCTATCATAGCTAGCTAGATAGATAGATGTTTGTGTGTGTGTGTGTGTGTTAACGTGCTGATTAACACACGTGTTTTCTTTACAGGACGAAGAGATCTGTGTGGGGGCAGTGAGTGTTCATCATCGTTCAGCCACAGCCCGCTGTACATGGAGACCCCGAGCTGGGCAGGTCAGTGTTGGGGTGAGCATGTGTGTGGTGTGTGTGTGGTGCAGTTTATTTTATTGAGTGATATTCTTTTAAACTCGGTCTGTCTCTCAGTCACATTACTCTGTATTCCTAACAGCAGTCCTGTACCTAAATACCTCTTCTCCGGATTTCTTTTTCTCTGCTTCTATTCCAAGAGCCAGTCTTATCGAAGTTTAGATCCCAAGCAGCCATTCTTCATGTTGCTCTTGCCAGTGTGAGTGGCCTGATAAGAGTAAAGTGTTTGGTTGTACACTATCAGAGCTTTAGAGGTCCTGGTATCCTGTGTATCAGAGTATTGGAGTTGTAAAAGTGTGTACGCTTCAGATGGGAGAGGAATGAGGAGCAGGTTGGGGAGAGTGAGTGAGGGAGTGAGGGAGTGAGTGAGCACTATGCAGGGTGGGTTGTGCTGATGACAGGCCTTTGATTCGGAGCATGCCCATTAGAGGGAGCTATAAATCCTGGGCTCTCCGGACTGCCTGTGTCAGCAGTCCATGGAATGAATTGATATTAAACGCGACAAAAGCCTCTTTAATTCAGAGTCCGCCAGCCTCCCCTTTCTCCTTTTTTTCCCCTCTCTCTCGTTCTCTCTTTCTCTCAATCTCTCTCACTCTCTCTTCTCTCTCTTTGTCTCTCCCTGTTTTGGACTATAATTGAAAAGAGGAGAAAGAGCCCAGTGAAGCCAAGGCTGTCATCATAAAAATGTCTGCAATCTCATCTCATCCAGTTCATCCATTATTTAAAAGCACATTAATTAAATATAATTTATAAATATCTGGCTTTTTTTGGTTTGTTTTTATTATATATATATATATATATATATATATATATATATATATATATATATATATATTTATATATTTATATTTTTTTTTTTTTGGGTG
>CM075014.1:14020737-14032327 GCA_037576675.1 Pangasius sanitwongsei
GGATCTGAGCAACTTTGACAAGGGCCAAATTGTGATGGCTAGACAACTGGGTCAGAGCATCTCCCCAACGGCAGGTCTTGTGGGTTGTTCCCGGTATGCAGTGGTTAGTACCTACCAAAAGAGGTCCAACAAGGGACAACTGGTGAACTGGCAACACAGTCATGTGCGACAGAGTCAAGGCTCATTGTTGCACATGGGGAGCGAAGGCTAGCCTGTCTGGTCTGATCCCACAGAAGAGTAGCAGAAATTGCTGAAAAAGTTTATGCCGTCTATGAAAGAAAGGCGTCAGAACACACAGTGCATCGCAGCTTGCTGTGTATCCAGCTGCGTAGCCACAGACCGGTCAGAGTGCCCATGCTGACCCCTGTCCACAGCCAAAAGCACCTACAGTGGGCACATGAGCAACAGAGCTGGACCATGGAGGAATGGAAGAAGGTGGCTTGGTCTGATGAATCATGTTTTCTTTTACATCATGTGGATAACCTGCTGCGTGTGCTCGCTTACCTGGGGAAGAGATGGCACCAGGATGCACGAATGGAAGAAGGCAGTGGCCGAGGCAGTGTGATGCTCTGGGCAGTGTTCTGCTGCGAAACCTCGGGTCCTGACATTCATGTGAAAGTTACTTTGACACATACCATTTACCTGAACAAAATAACACACCCCGCAAAAAGTGTTCAGGAATGGTTTGAGGAACATGACAAAGAGTTCAAGGTTTTGACTTGGCCTCCAAATTTCCCAGATCTCAATCCGATCGAGATTCTGTGGGATGTGCTACACAAACAAGTGTGTGAACAAGAGGTCTTACCTCCCAACTTTCATATCTATTGCTAAAATCTTGATACCAGATACCACAGCATACCTTCAGAGATCATGTGGAGTCCATGCCTCGATGGGTCAGAGCCGTTTTAGGGGGACCTACAGAATATTAGGCAGGTGGTTTTAATGTAATGGCTGATCAGTGTGTGTGTGTGTGTAAGAGAGAGAGAGAGAGAGAGACATTATATCTATCTTTACCTCTTATCACTACAATGGTCTCATGTGCATGATCCTAAATTGCAATAACATTGTGGGAAATGTATTTTGAGAAGGTAAGGATGTGCACTACAGTCATATTACATTCATCTTAACTTTAATCATTAGTCTATAATGTATAAATGAACCATTTTGACGAAATTGCACTTTCACAATGGATGCAGAGAGGTGTATAGGGCTTTACACCAATAAAACCTGACAGAGAAATAATAATCCTGCATGATTGCCTTTGGTTAACGTCCTTGCAGTGCTTCTAGATTTGTTTCCTTGCTAGTTGCTCATCAAAAATTAACAGGGAAAAACCTTAATGATAATTGCAGTGGAACTTAAGTGGAAGTTTTGCATTATTAAGCCAGCAATGTCTTAGAAATTAGGAGGTGAAGAAGGTGATGAGAATCCACTCATCTTCCTCATCTGAGGCTTCTCAAATGGGATAAGATGTTTTTTTCCCCCGTTGTTTATAAGAACGAGAAGACCTCTATTTCACCCAGTATAGCTTACAATGGGCCCATTACAATTAAAGTGCTGAAAGGAAGGGTTGTATAAATGAAGAGTGAGTAGGATGATGTGGAAACTGTAGGAATGTTTGCAGGAGGGTTGTATTAATCAGTCTGGAGGTAATTCTTAGCCCTAAGGGAAGCTGAATTATCCTCTAGTGCTTGTATGGACATAATGTTTTCCCTACCATGTACACTTAACTTAGACAAGGGACTGGCAATATTCATGATTTTTGCCCATAGCTGAGTAAACTGCAGCTTTTATAAAGGTGTGCATTTGCTAACCTCTTTTGCTCATATGTATATACCATCAATGACTGTTTTAAGTTATTAAGTTGATAATGTAGGGCTGGTCTCTTGTGATTATCATTGCAATTCACATTATGGCCTGACCTAATAGTGGTATTGCAAATCTCATTCTGCAATCATTTCAAGTGTTGTTCTTTGCAAAAAAGGTGTGGATTTCCCTAGAGTTGCTATATATCAAGGATTCCCATTGATCCATACGGGCATTTTAAAGGTTTCCCATAACTATAATTACAGTAACTAGTTGCTATTAAAGCAGATAATTTGTAGGCTTTCACATATTGACTCATTCATACTCCTCTCTAGAAATTCAGAAAAATATTTGATTACAAAGTAAATGTGTATTATACAAAGTAAAATAAAAATTATTTTGTTACCATAACATTATAATGGTATTATTATTATTATTATTATTATTATTATTACATTGACTATTATGTATCGTCAGTGTGTCTGTATGTGCAGTACTGAATTCAAATCTCAGTAATATTAATACTTAATAGTATACAATAATTAAAATGGTCAGAGTACCTTTAAAAAGGAGACGCTGCACTTTTGATGTACTGCCAAGATGTATCACTATAATACATAGCATGGAGCGTACTGAGAAGACTCATTGCTGCCTTTGTATGCGAAACTCTCATCAGGCTATAAAAGTATGATGCGTTTATTGATTTGAACACTTCAATTCATATGTTTTCACCTAGCCGAGCACCGCTGCCAAGATTAGTTTTTGAGGATTCGATTCATGGACGCACCAAATAATGAATAGTGGTGATTCATGTCCTTGCTTGTTTTAAATGCTTAAATTGATATGGTTCCCATCAGACTGATGCAGTAAAGTGCATCCACCATAATATGAAACAGAAATATGTATTGATCATGTTGGGATTCACAGAAGGCTTTCTCACTAGATTATCCTCTGCCAGCCTATTTTATCACATATATGGTGTATGTGTTCTGCCTAGTCCATCTTAACTTCTGTTCATAAATCACTTCAGTGGGGTGAGTACTGTAAATTCTCTAAAAACCCATATTCCTGATTTTAACATGATTATGTCAAATGACTTTTATAATGCATACTTAAAAAATTATCTATAATATTTTAACCAACCTAAAAGGATTTTAATTGACAGCAAGTGTTTTTTAACCTAAATAACCCCGAGCTGTACATGATGATATGTTTTGACGCTTCTTTCTTGCCTGCTGAGTGTTGGAGTGTGAGAGTTGCTCTTGAGCCCTCAGTATAAACACTCTTCATTTTTCTCCAAAGTGACATCTACTGTCCAGCAGGTGGTACCAAACATTTATCTTTGCTCTTCTCCACCTTCAGGCCTGCTATTAAATGCAGACCCCCCCCCAAGCAAAGTGCGCCCTGGTGTTGCTTTCAGCCCACGACACACTCATAAACAGTAGAGGAAAAAGCAAAAAGATATGTTTTAGCCTTGTTAGTTCCCACACAGTTTTTTTCTTTCCTCCTGACATTTTGAAATGCCTTCTACTCTACTCTGGAGGAGCACTGGACACACCTTTAGCTGAATGTGGCAACCATGCATCTTTTCAGTCAAACATTGTAAAATGTTGGGGCTAGTCGTTAATCCTCCTCTCACGTTTAATGGCTGCTGCAAAAACGAAGTCATAAACCCCCCCTGCTTCTTCCCCTGAGTGTGGCAGAGTTGGATTTGGGGGTAGATACTAGAGGAGTGCGTATGCATATGTGCATCTTGGGGGTGGGGATTGCGGTGATCATATACTGCAGTAATGCATATAGTGTTGTTCAGATGCTTTTTTGGTTCTTGAGTTTTGAATGGTAACTTTGAACAAAACGATGCTTTTGATAGCTCCATCAATAAATGATTACCGTCTATGTTTGCATATGAGTGTGAGCGCAGTAGTGACTAAACATATTTATGTATTCAGCATAATATGCATATTCAGTGATTTATGGAAAGCACAAACGGCACACACAGAGTGTAAACTGTTTCAGAGCTGAAAACATTTGCGCAACATTTGGATGTGTGAAAGGTCTTGCTGTGGTGTTGTCAAAACACACGTTAGTGCTCATTATAGCACTATTTCTCACTCCTTCATTTATATATTGTGTTGGGCATGGGCATTCAGGAGGAGTCATCTAGCCTACAGTAAGTGTGCACTCTCTCTCCACTCGCCCTCATTCATCATGTTGACACCGGTGCAGCTACTTTTGTGAAATGGAGAAAAATGGTTAAGTCAGCTCTTTTCCTGAGCTTCCTGCACTTGTGTGTGTGTATGTGTGAGTGTGTGTGTGTGTGTGTGTGCATGCATGCGTACATGTGTGCGTTCGTGTGCGTGTGTATGTGTGTGTGTGTGTCCACACTGTTATCCTCATGTAAGAAAGTGACGCATGTGAAGGACTAGTATGATATGAGCATGACATGCACGGCCGGGCTTTCATATAAGTGTTCCCTTTCTATTTCTTTCTCATTTGCAAAATAGAAAAACATGTTTTCTTTGTCTTTTTTTGCTGCGTTCCAAAATATTATTCAAAACAGTTGAATAATTGTTTGTAAGACAAAACAGACGGTCTTGCCCTTATATAGAAGCATTGACCAAATCAAATAATATTGGGGGGAAAAAAAAGAAATGACTGCTGGTCACATTCATTTACACACAGCTCTATTGGGAATATCTCTGATTTTCTATAAGATTCATGGACTATGATAAATATATAGCTATTTTTAAAGTCAACAAATGTAGACTTTCCTCTTTTTATGGCTATTGATTCAAATAAAATAGTCCTCTATTTCAGTTTGTAGTGTCTTATCTACCTTAAGCAGTAATGTGGATGTGTGAAATCCGAACCAGGAGGTAATACAGCAGGATTATCAGCTCCCTTATCTATTTCCAACAACATATTGTTTTCATCATCCCATCAGTTAGCCCTGATCTCCTGTACCATCCCATAACTGCATAATTACAGTGTAATTGTTAAGAATATATATATATATATATATATATATATATATGTATGTATATTTCCAAGATTTCCAAGATATTATCCCATATTGACGTAAATTTTTCACCCATTTTGCTAATTCATTTTACTAACATTTTACTAGTTGTGTGTGGGTGGGTGGGTGTGTGAACGAGAGAGAGAGAGAGAGAACAGAACTGTACAGTACATGTGCATTTAAGAGAGGGTGATAAGGCCGTGGACCCAATTACACTTTCTTTGCAAGACGATTGTTATCTTTAGCACTGTTGATTAGTCTTTGTTTGAAATCTTCATTAAAGATTTAGGGAAAGAAAAGTCACTTGAAAATTTGTATATTAAATATTTAACAAGCTAATTCCTATCTGTGTCTTGCACCTGTACAGCTAGCTTAGTGATTTGCCCTGTCATTAGTGGGCAGAGGTTGTTTTAAAATGGAAGAACACACTGAAAAAGATCTCAACTCATTTTTCTTCCTTTTGAAAGCCCTATGGACCTCTGAGTCAGTACTTTGGAATCCTGTTTCTTTAGATCAGCCAATTACCAGTTCAGATATAGCAATGTATTGCTATTTGCTCCTAGTCCAGATAATTTTCTGACTTCTAGGCAATTGATGCAGGTCAGTTTGTCACATTTCAACATTGCAAAAACATAAGCAACACGTTAAACTTAAAAGGTTATGGAAAGGCATAAGTTTAATAGTTATAACTATTCTTTCAATATTTGCAAAACCCTGGCTTGTTAGAATGGCTGCACCTTTTTATGTGAGGCAATTTTTGTGTTATCATGTCACTCTGGCTGTGTGTATATTTGTGTGTCAGTGCTATTTCAGGGATGAATAATGGATGGATACTTTCATTCACAGTGCATTGAGCTTTGGTACTTTTTCATGGATGAGATGTTGTGCTTAGTTGCTTGGCTATTTACTGACACTAAACACACAGTAACAGGACCACACAACCAAACAGATATTGAGGGTTGTCCGTGAGTGGCAGGGTGGCTGCTCTTCGCCTCTGTAAGATGGAGGCCAGGCTGTAGACTGACGGCTTACTCGCTCTTTTTCTGACATACAGTGTTTGTCACATTTCAGTGAAGTGAACCATGAAATGTGTAGGGCCATTTTTCAGAAGAGAAGAAGAAAGTGATATAGGCCCATAAGAAAGAGAATAAGGAGAGGGTACACAAGAGACAACGGGTGTGAGTAAGTGCTCTTTGATAATTCCAAGCCACTGGAGTTCTGCAGTGATGACCAGATTCCATGAGAACACCAATGTATAAAAGAAGCCATTAAGTCCCATCTCATTACTGTGACGTAAATAACTGCTTCTATTTTAAATACACTCATTCAGTGGGCTGATTCCATTGCTTTGCGTTTACTGGCAATACTTAAAATCAAGTCTGAATCCTGATTTCTGAGACCTGCCCAAAGCCTGAAATGTTGATAGTGTAACTGTTTAATGTATCTATTTGCTTGCTGTCTACCAAGGGGGCAGACATTTAAAAGTTAGTACCCAGCGAAAGGAAATATTTTGCTGCTTTCTATACAAAAGAAAATGGTGCCACAGAGGCAAAAAGAATTTTTGGTGTCACTTCTTCAGAGGCCTTGGCAGTGTTAGGAAAGGTACATAAAAATGTAATAAAATAAGTTACAAGTTACTCTACAAAAGCAATCCCTAAACACTGAGTTTAAAAGAAACCGCTAATTAAGCTGAATTGCGAAAAAAAAGTCCTACCCAACCAACTGTCAAAAAACACATAACTTCATGGATTAAAATGTTAGTTTCCATTATAGTTGCAGGTGTTTTTCAATACTACTCCACTACATGGACAATAAAATAGCTTAGCTCTTTAGAAGCTAGTTAATTCCACATGACCACCTCACTACTGGGAAATTACCTAATAGCTTTTCTATTCACCAATATTGCCTTTTGGACAGCCTCCTAAATGTTTTTACCTTGTCACAACAACCGAGTCAAAGCTCCCACCAGTCAATGCCCAACCCCTTTAACCCATTAATATGAGGGAGGCACATTCTGATTTATGTTTCATTGACCACCACTTCCAAATTTCCTTGCCCATCCATTCCAAAGGGCTTCATTTGAAGATCTGAAAGTTCAGAAGCCTGTTTGGAAGTTGCAATAAACTTTAAGCAAAAGGAAACAGTATTTTTTCTTTGTGGTTCTGGAACTGAAGATGTTATAGAGGCCAATACAGACAATCACGGAAGTCTTCATGTAGTCAACGTACTCAATGTACACTTCTTTATAACTCAGCAGAGACTGAGAAACAAGCAAAAAATAATTTGCATATGTTGCCATTATTCCTCAGCTTCCTGATAATTCACACAAAACTATTTCTTGGATTGCTACACATGACTCTCCAATTCATGTTGTTCCTTGTGTATGATAAAATAGATAGCTAGGCCAATAAATATGAAAAGTCATTGCTTGCTTGGTTACGTGGGCAGAAAAGGATGTGTTGTGCTTGCTTGCGGTAGAACAACTACATAAGGAAAAGTGTATCCAAGGAGTGTCGATGTGAAATCATGCAGGAGCAAGCTGCAAACAGCCAGGAGGACTCCTTTGGGAAGAGCAGAGTTCCCTGGAGTGGACAAGGAGATGGAGATTGGGCAAGATTGGTGTCTTCAAACGAGCGGAGGGTGAGTTGTTGAGTCATTGATTACTTGCCCACTGAGATTACAGAGCCGGAATGGCAATGTAGAGATAATGGTGAACTGTTTTTTTCCCCCTTAGTAGTAAACTGCAGGCTCTCGTTCTTTCTCTCTCTCTCTCTCTCTCTCTCTCATTATACATATTTTCTCCCATTCTCTTTCATTATCTCCTTCTCATCTACTTTCTGTCCACACTTCTCTCTATTTCTCTCCCTACCTTTCTCTCTTTCTATCAAGTCCATTCTTTCATGTAGTCTCTATTGCTCTGATCCTCAGTAGCATCCTTCTGTTCTTTGTGAAGCTTTAATATGCTCAGACAAAGTGCTGACATTTTGCACAGTGATTCTCTCTCTCATACTCATGTCACATTGTCACTTGGGCATTTTCTGAATCTGGATAGCTATAGTAAAATTAACAAAGCCCACTGGAGGCTCTATCTCAGGAGCTGTAATTGCCACAGTTAGTAAATGCAGCAACAGGAATGAGACTGAAATGGTGGTATCATAATCTTTAAGTTTAACAAAACAAATTGCATTAATACAGCCTTTCCTAATGGTATGGATGCGAGGCATGGTGCTTGTTTTAGTTGTAAATTGCACTCAGCAGGGAGTCCACAGGGCCCCTGGCCATTTATACTCCTAATGAGTTATCGGGCACCCAAGAACAGTGGCTCTAATTGCTTTGGCTTTTTCACTCAAGCCGTCTAAACTGAGGGTATTAGCGGGAAGAGGAGAAAAGGGAATACCGCAATGTATAGGAAAGGAGAGTTGATGGATTTATAACTTATATGTTGGTATATGGTATATGCTTTTATAAGTAGCCCAATCCCAAAATGCTTCTGTCACCGAGTAAACCCTCAGAGGAGAGTGTTGGTCAAACCTTGCCCTGAGATTGCACCAACTCTTGCAGATCTGAAGGCCAAGGTTGCATATACAGCAGACTGGTTGCTAAATTACCTGGCCAGATTTAAATTCTCTTGGGTTTTGGTGAAACTAAAATAGATCTGCTTGGCCTTGCACTTTATTTGATATATGGCTAAAATGTATGAAATATGCATAATTATAAAATCAATATTGTATGCAGCTTCATACATTACTCTCATAACATAGCTCTTTTACTCTATGTAGATTTCAGTGAGCACTTCAGTGTGTGTGATTCTAGTTGTCTTCTTCTTCTTCTAATTTTATTTAATCAGAATGTAAAAACAAATATAGGATGCAGTAAGAATGAATTCTTATTCCAAACCTAAAGTTACGTTAGGGCACTTGCTGGTTATTTCCTGGTAGGGTACAGAATACAATTTTTATATTCGAAGATAAACTTTTTTTTTTTTTTTTAGTTGTTTGCCAATGTTGCACTCTTGCTTGCTTCAGGCTATGGCAATGCGACCGGTCCTCCATCAACAGAGCCATAAAACAACATCGAGCTAAGAAAGGCTGTGACCAAGCTAAGAGTAGCCGTGCCTCAGCTTACCCTGCTGAGGTGAGCATCTCTGAGCTAGGGGGAGTCAGCCAGCAGTGATGACCCCTAGATGGATGAAAAGGGGAGAAAAGGAGTGATTGGCACATGGTGAAGTTGGGTTAGCGGCCTAGCTGTGGAGAGATGAAAACAGGAACGCATGCATTTTTAATGGCCGTCCGTGACAAGCGCAACTGGGGCTCTGGCAGCGCCTCGTTATAGCACATCCAAACTATCATCATAAGGATCTAGCAGCTGAAGTAAAATGCCCCCGATTGTGTGCTTAATTATTTAGCATGTGTGTATTTACAGGTTGAAAAAAAGAAAAAAGAGAGATGTAACATAGATCCGTAACATGCATAATGCTTTATTTATAAATATATAAATAATATGTATTCTTTATTTATGGATTACAATGCATGGTCTCATTAGGGTCAGCATGGGAATGGAAATATACAGTATACTCAGAAAAGGGGTTATGCATAGATTTTGATAATGTTTGGAAGCAATGTAGTGAACACCTGCCCTAGATTAGCCGCATTCTTTCATATGATGTTATGCAACATATAAAGTGGTGACTGAGCTTAAATACAATCAACAGCTCTTGTTCTGTCAGGTTGTTCTGACTGTCAGGAACAACAAAGGTGATGTGTAAAGTGGAGCCATATTGTTAAATGCTGAACTGGAAAGTTTTGTCTGGGGAAAACTGCGACTCAGGAGGGAGGGAACTGACTTTTGTTTAGCATGCTCCGGCTTTTCACTTCTGCTTAACTTCCTCCTTTAATCATGAGCGGATAATTAGGGGGGCCTGCAATATGCAAATGCATTCACATTTTCTCCAGGTTGTTATGCAAACTTATTAAAACGTATTAAAATCATGGCTAATTACTGAGGAGCCTGTGGTGAAGAGGAATCAGATTCATTTTTTCTGCCTTCTGGTAATGGGAAACAAGCAGAGGTTAGCCCTGCTGGCAGTGAGGGAAACTGGGGTTTAAAAATGCTGAGGTGTTCATTCTGCCTTACCAGAGTGACCGGTAAGAATCAGCAAGGTATTAATCACTAGATGACAGAGAGATTTAGTTTTCTGTTTTGGAAATGTTCCAGATGCTATTTTTAGCCCACCAGTTTATAACACTTTCTATGGATTATTTGTGCCAAAAATAAATGCAGGAAAGAAAGAAACTTTGAAAGAAAATAGTTTTAAAATTATAGTGTTAATATGATTTCATTTGTTCCCCTACATACCCTGTAAAATATTTTGATTTCAAGATGATTATTTCAAAAAGTCTTCAAAAACTAAATTCTAAATTGTTTCTCTGTAAACATTTATATAAAGTAACATTTTTTTCTAACTGTTCCTGTTTGCTGTGTATGTGGGTGTTTTCATGGAGAACTTGGCTACATATAATAAGTCACCTCCGGTAATATTGTTATGCAAACTCTTACTATCACCTTGGTGTTTGTAATGTTGTACTTGAAAATCCATTTCTGCCATAAATATTCAAATCTGTACCTTTCAGTCCCCGAATATCACCTTTAACAAGATCAGTACCATTTTGCCTTTGAAATCCAGTAGGCAGTACATTTTGTGCATGCCCTCCACTTTTCCCTTATCATTGCCTAGACACCCTGCAGAATTATGAAAGATGAATTCCATAATTCAATTTTATAATTTCAGATCCCTGCAAAAGATTCTCCAGCGCCTGAGCTCCATTGCCAGCCCAATTTATCATTCTGGGAAGCGGCCAAAACGAGAGCGAGCTGGCAAAGTTTTGCTTTATGAATGAGCACTTGATTTAACTCTTACTTTTTTTCTTGTCAAAAAAGACTGACAGCTAGCTCAAAAAAATTGGGTGAGGCCTTAGTATGGTCAGACACACAGGATTGTAATCTGTTCCAGTGGAAATTGATATTTGGTATATTATTTTATAGTATATAAGATTTTATGTATATCTTATTGTTTAGTAAGTGTAAGAATCAGCTCATATTCTGGTATATGGTAGTAGGAGAAACTCTGTGTTGTTGGCTACTGTTCCTTGGCTGCTTTTCACATTTTCATTTATATTACACATTTATATTGTGATGTACGACACCCCGTGAGCTGGAGTCTTATACACTGCAAATTGTGTACTACAGAGTTGTTGTGTCATAGTGCGCAAGTGGTCATTGTTTGTTTCAAGAGATATGTCTCTTAACAGCTGTCACTGAACAACAAATAATGAAGTCTCACAGAGCTTTGTCCTGATTTTATCTCTTCCCAACACTCCTACGACTAGCAGCATTATCAGTTCTGTGGTTTTACCTCCTGCTTTTTCAATTCTTTCATGTAAAAATGATGAGATTGCTCCATTGGATGGGTGAAGCCAATTACAGAGCAAGAATCTGATGATATGATATTAGCCTGCGTATGATTTATGGAAATTGACCCCCAGCTGAGATGGTCATAATTAATCTGCCTCATCACTTATGGAAAAGGCCAACTGCTAGTGTATGTGTGTGTGTAATATATATATATATATATATATATATATATATATACTGTAAGTGTAGTTGCACTGATTTTGCACTGATTCAGAATTCAGACAGTCTGAATGCAAGACAATAGGTACCAGAGATATATATATATATATATATATATATATATATATATATATA
>CM075014.1:14032427-14061084 GCA_037576675.1 Pangasius sanitwongsei
TATATATATATATATATATATATATATATATATATATATATATATATATAGCTCTGGTACCTATTGTCTTGCATTCAGACTGTCTGAATTCTGAATCAGTGCAATGCTCGATCTTTCTCATGCCATCTTCATGACGTCATCTCCACACTCTTAACCTCCACCCCAGATGTAGTTATTAGGAGTAGTGTGAGGACCACTGGTGAAAAGGAGTAATAAAAGATCCAGCACAAAACTGAGTAGGAATGGCTGATGATGGGCTGGGAGAGCTGAGATTGTGAGTCCTCTCCTCCCTGGATTTGGATTAGCATTTGTGCAGCTGGCTGACAGCTCCAAACAAGCCCATCAGTGAGTGGCTTTGATCAGCTCAGTCGACGCGGCATTGTAGCTAATGAGGGCGCAGGCACTGCCGCTCCATCCTCTCCGTACCCGCCTGTCTGTGGCAGTGCCAATCCGCACATACTCATCACAGCTGAGTGTTCCCGAGCTGAACTCACTTGGCCCTCTCACAGATCTATTCCAGTACTACTGCTGTCACCCATCAGTTAAGTGCTGTGAGGCTTGAGTAGAAACTCTAGCTCTCATTGACGCTGTGGCCTTTTAAAATGATCAGGAATACATTTTAGTATTTGCTATAAAATTTATTTGGATGGTCCACTTTAGATACAAATTAGTCTGTCCATATATAGACTGTCATGAAACATCATAACAACTGATACTCAGCACCATCAATGTCAAATTATATTTATACCACAGTGTTGTGAATTACAGTAGTGCTGGCTATAATTTTAATCACAGGTTTATCATTAATGCACTTGTGCCTGTGTTTCCCCACACATTTATATTAACGCACTCGTGCCTGTGTTTCTCCACACATTTATATTAACACACTCGTGCCTGTGTTCCCCCACACATTTATATTAACACACTCGTGCCTGTGTTCCCCCACACATTTATATTAACACACTCGTGCCTGTGTTTCCCCACACATTTATATTAACACACTTGTGCCTGTGTTCCCCCACACATTTATATTAATGCACTTGTTCTAATATGTCATTTTTTTCTAGGAACTTGTATGGTGTAATTGTCATGTGTAAAACTAGTAAAGTTTTCTGTGAGGAATTGTTTTCTTTAGCATTTTTTGGAAGGATTCTCCAGTGTCAGGACTTTGTAACAGTCAGAGTTAAAGCTCTTTCTGATATAAGAAAGCCTTCATTATGGAGGGCTTGTAAGGACACCTAAGTGATAACAGGAACATGTCATTATTTAATAAATGAAAACTTGTTAGCATTGGAAAATTGGTGCGGTATAAGCGGAATAAAACACTTCAGGGTGTGTCCTTATTGTAAAACACATCACACCATCCAGATGGTTATTATTTATCTATAAATTCTCCGTCATATTGGATTACTTTCTTCAACAACATGCTACAAGACAGTGAATATAAAAAGTCTACACGTCCCTGTTAAAATTGCATTTTTTGCGATATAAAAGAATGAAACCAAGATAAATCAGGTCAGATCTTTTCCCAACTTTAATGTGATATAGCAAAAACTAAATTCCAGTGAAAAACAAACAGAAATGTTTTAGGAAAAACAGAAATAAAGAAAAAAAAATACAGTAACTTGGTTGTATAAGTACGCACACCCCTTAATTAATCCTTTGTTAAAGCACCTTTTGCTGGTAATACCCGCACTCTGTCTTTATCATGCTGGAAGGTGAAATTTTTCTTCATCTTGACCTGTCTAACAGAGGCCTGCAGGTTTTGTGCCAAAATAGATTGGCATTTGGAGCTATCCATGATTCCCTCTACTTTGACTAGATCCCCAGTCCCAGATGAAGAGAAGCGGCTCCATAGCATGATGTTGCCACCACCATGCTTTACTGTGGGTATGGTGGTCTTTGAATGATAAGCTGTCTTGTTTCTGTGCCAAACATATCTTTAAGAATTATGCCCACAAAGTTCTACATTGGTTTCATCAGATCATAACACATTTTGCCATATGCCGTAGGTGTATTGGCAGCCTCTCTACTTTCATCTTGTCCTTTTGTCAATTTTGGAGGGACATCTTGTTCTTGGTAAAATTTTCTCCACTTGTTGATGATGGCCTTCACGCAGTTTTGGAAATGTTTGGAAAATTATTTTGTACCTCTCAGCTGATCAATACCTTTTGACAATGAGATCCTGTACATGCTTTGTAAGCTCTTTGAAGACCATGGCTTTAGAAGTTGGGGCAAAAACAAGAAAATGGAAAGAAAATCCTGCAAGCCAGCTGATCTTTATTTAGTATTAATCAGAATCACTTCATTGGTGACAAGTTTATGATAATTACTTTTGAACATGAGTTTGAATGTGATTAGTTAATTCCGAGCACAGTCACATGCCCCAAGGGTATGCACACTTATGCAACCAGGTTATTGTAAGTTTTTTTTTTTTCTTATATTATTCCATAAAAATATTTCTAATAATAATAATAATAATAATTATCACTAACCCTAACCCTTATCTTGGTTTAATTTTTACAAAACAAAAACCAGCAATTTTAACAGGGGTGCGTTGTATGTATCAGTAGAGTCCACATGGACTGGAGTTGAAACTGTGTCAAGGGACTAGGGATGAGCTGATAGTCCTCAACAGATGATCTACTAAAAGTTTATAATCATAAACAGTTGACATAATGTTTAGAATTAGTTGATAGGCTTGTTCATGACAGTCACCTTACAGGTTGTTGGCAGTCTATAGATGTTCTTAATTGAAATAGTGTTTTTTAATCCAAATAAATTGTCACTAAATGTTCTTGTGCTGTTGATTTGATTCCACCAAATTTTTGTTTACTTTGGGAAAACATGAGACCAGATGAATGGGGTCTTTGCAGTGAGTGTCTCCTCTCTTTGTATCTCCTGTCTCTCTTCACTGAGCTTGAGGGGAGAGTGCATAAGTGAAGTCTATGCTTCAATCCAGAATGGATGTGTGGAGAAATGCAGGCACAAGAGGCAAGAGTGTGTAATATTGATTTTGTTTAATTAGATTCCTATCAAGACCCTGAGGTTTGCATCTCAGTCGCAAGCCTCAGAAATGATGTAAAGAAATCCACTTTTCAAATAAGCACGAAATTTCATTTTTTATGTTTTAATATTTGACGTGGCTGGATGTTGAACACTTTTCTTTCATCTAATTGCTTTCATTCTCTCTTTATTCCTCATTCAGTTCTTGTAGAAGATCTAAGTTGTAAGGCGAACGTTTGCAATATATTTCCTACGTTTATATTTAAGCATACCTTTTAAAAAATGATTTGAACAAAAATGTATAAGTGCTCTATATTTTTGTAAAGATCCTAACTCTCTTTGAGATTATAGTTAAATGCTGTGAAAACATTACCCCCAGAAAAGACTTCCTCCTCTTTTTATAATCCCTGTGTCTCAATAAAAGTGGAAGAGAGTCGTAGGGGCAGCTCACTGTACTGCAATTTGAAGTGATATTAAATCTTATGGACATTTTGTTCTGTATGAGCCAGAGCAGCACTCAGTCAGCCATGGATGACGGCATCCCATTCTACCAGCTGAGTGACACCCAGTTTTCTTTTTCAACAAACGCCCCTCACTGTCTCACATGTCCTCTCTCTTGACTGGCAGGACTCTCCATGTTGTTCCTTTCTTTTAAAGATGTTAATTACATTCATTAAATTTCACTATAAAAGTGGAAAGGGTCGATTTTCTGATTGCCTGGAGTGACACCTTAAATCAAGAGTTCTTTTTCTTTTTCTTTTTTTTTTCATTTCTTAAAGAACCCTCCCCCAACAGGCAGGTCGATTGTAGGAAGTTCTTTGTCTTGGATTAGTCCTTGTCAATTTGGAGGTGGTGTTGTGACTGTCCTTAATTGCCTAGAGATTTAATCAGTGTATTTTTTAAAGCTGTGGTGCATTAAATACACACCCATCCACAGGGTCAAGAACACATTTGTGGGTGTGTGTGTGTGCATGATGGATCATAGGTAAAGGTTTGGGATTTGATTTGCTATGAGCAGGCTTATTGAAGAGCACATTGTAATTAGGAAGGGGGACAAGACAAGGCCCTGTCATGTTCTTTATGAATCTAGGTCAATTTCATGGTCCTTGATCACAGAGAACTAATAGTCTCACTGAAAGATGGACTCTTAGTCATGGAATTTATATCAGTAATTGGGATTTGTAAGGAAATTTAAGAATAGAAATAAAACGAGACCTTAGTGAACACCACATGCACAAAATAATGGCACAGCTTTCAGCTGGTATATAGACCATATGAATGTTTTAAGTACTGCTATGTATACAGCATCTTCTATTTTATATCTTTGTAATAATTCTAATAGAGCATCTACACAAACAATTAAGTTTAATGTGTTAAGTCCAGCCCTTCTTTAGCAACTGTTTTGTTCCCCTTTTTTTTTCCACTTTCTGTGTAACTCCTGAATACCTCCAGGTTACTGAGAACATCAGAGAAACATTATCTTCATTAACATATTACGGCTTTTAGTAGAGTGTCAAGGCCATAATCACAATAGGTACCTTTGTGTGTTTCTTTTTAAAACATGTAATGAAACTGTCCATGATCATGTGTTAGCATTGTCAAGAAAAACATGCTCATTAATCGATTTATCACTTAATGAATGAGAGCCATTAATTGATCAGCCATGATGGTAATTTGCTCTCTCGCCTCGGTTATTGCTTGTCTTTCTCCAAGATGAAGGAGCTCAGAGGGGTGCTGGCTGAAACTAGCAGATAGCTTCACTTGCTGCTGCACACTATTGATTCGAACCCCCCCCCACCCCTAAACCCCAATCATGTCCCCTTCCAAATGGAGAGGGAAAAGCTGCTGAAATGTTCCTTTCTTTGCTCCCAGCGGACCCTGCTCCCAAAATCTATTAAAGGAAATAAATAAACACATTCATTAATAGAGGTTGGTTTCTTTTTTTAGCTGGCTGCTCTGGGTGGGGAACTGGATACAGATGTCTTAAGAGTGCGGGACAGGTTGAGCTCTCCAGTGGCTTCACCTATTAAGGCTGCATGTTGCTGTGGAAGATGTGAGGTATATTTGCTGAGTTGCAAATTGCTAACACTGATGTCTGAGTCACCTTCACCAAACAAGTGTGGAAGTTGAGGAGTTTTGATCAGTATAACACTTCATACTCAGTAGGAGTGTAGCGCAATGACACTATTCGCACCTGCATCTGTTTAGTGCTACTAATTTTCATGTCTCTGTCTAAATTTTGGATTTAAACCTGAAGTGGGCGTGATCTAAGCCTGTATCTGCCCAAGATATTTTCTGTGAATGAATTTAGTTGGTTCTATTGTCAAAAAATATAGGCCTTAAATCCATACCTGACTGCTTGCCTGAATGAAAGTAAAAATTTCTCATTTGCATGACTTTGTAGTTGTGTTTTGTGGGATCCTGGTCCTAATATACACCTGCAGTCTCAACCAGATGCTTTGTGAATCTTTCTGGCAAACCTTCTTAAAAAGAAAAAAAAAAAAAAGATCCCATTCATATCTGTATTTGTATCTGTTTAGAACACATTATCTCTTCATCCCAAATAATGTATTCATATTCGGTTACATCTCTATTGCACAGATAACTTCTTATTAGAGTCATGTATGCTTTATGATTAGCCTTGTTTCTTTGCAAAATATACTCATTACCATTACCATTAGTATTCTCTTCTCTTCTCTTGGACACCTCTCTCTCTGTCTCTCTCTCTCTCTCTCTCTCGCTCGCTGTTTCCCTCACCTCCCCTAAGGTGCATGTGTGGTGGATTTACTGCGGCTGCCATGCCATCTCGGCCCCATCCATAAACAACCGGCACTCCTACCTCACGTGCTTCCACATCGTCACGGCTACATCCATCATCAAAACTCTTAAGACAGTCATCCTCTTTCATAAGGAGGCTTCCTCCAGAGCCTTCACGGACAGCCTGTGTAAATCATGAATGAGAGCGAAAGAGGGGGAGAGAGAGAGAGAAGGAGAGAGAAACAATGAAAATTGCTGCTAGCTGAAGAAAAGAACTATGCTGTCCTCCTGTAGCCCCTAGCTGTGATATACAGTATGGTACTGAGTTTTTTACATTTACTACCTGCACTATGCAGGCGGTGGGGAAGCTGTGATCAAATATGCAGCAATAACACCCTGAGTCATACAGATGCACTCCATCAGTGCACAGAATACCACAGGCATTCTGAGGCCTTGTAAAGAGACGAGAAATGAGCTATGGGAAAGTGTGGAACACTGCAGTGCTGCATCCACACCATACTGTGTGAGTCTGCAGCTGTAGCTGGCATAACTCGAATTCCCACACATCTTAATCAAAACTGTGCTGCGATTGCAGTGGATACAGAAGGAGGTTCCTGTATTGTGTGGTTTTATGGCTATATGAGTGCAACCCCCTGAGTACTCTTGGACGGGATAAGGGTATGGAGGATGCTGTTCCTCTAGAGGTTTAATACCAGCTATCAGGAACAATGTGACTGTCTCAGTCTATCGCAGCTAAAATGATGATTAAAGGGTCCTGCCCTTTAAATAGACAATCCTGTTGACCCAATTTAGAGCCACGATCAATGCGCCACTCACCAGATTAATTGAGACGCGCCTGATTGATTTTTGTTTTCCCTTTTCTAAAAGCAACCTCCACAAAGGGTGGTCCTGTGAAGGATGGGTTCATGGTGCCTAGAGTAGGGGCGGAGATCAGGGAAGACATCCTCCATGTAGTCACCAGATCTCAACCCAGAAAAAGTATGTGAGATTTTGGTCTGATGTGACAGACAGTACTTTCCACTGCTATAATCAAAACACAAATTAAGGACATATTTTTGTTTGTTTGTTTGTTTGTTTGTGTATTTGAGACAGTGTGTCAAACCCCTTGGCCATCAAGGAATGTAGGGTTCTGATCATGATCATCTCACTTCTGTTTACATGAATAGATTTTCACTTATGACAAGAAACATGACCAATATTGAATCTCTAGGTAAGCACTGTACCTAATGCAAGTGTCTAATCAGACCAGTTCCCGGGAGACTACTTTCAGTTGTTCTAAATGGCTCATCAATAAACCATATGCTTTACCTTTGAGATCAATCACTCTTTCACCTAGAGCTTCACTGATGAGAGGTTAGTCTTGCTAATGACTAAAGAGGTGATTCATGATCTTATTACATAAAATATTTGAGTGCTGTTTTACTTCCTAATATTCAATACTATAGATCAGACTGTGTAGCACCACTCCAGATAAGGGTTACCTCAAATGGATGCTAATATTTGATCATATGACATGCGGTGGTTGCATTTTATGGCGACTAACAAATGCACGTGCAAACCAGTTATCTAAGGCTTCTGAATGATTCTGAGTAGTCAACAAGGAATGATTCATTATAATATCACCTAGAGTGTGTTTGTGATGTACGTATATTGTAAGAAAGGAGAATAAGGATCCATGTGTGTTGTTTATAAACAGGATTTTCCAAAAGCTTTCCAACATAATCAGGCAGGCATTGGTCATTATACAAAGGGTCGTGGCAAAGATATGCAAAATAGCAGTGTAAAATTGGTATTGTTAAACAAGGCAAGATGCCGAGTAATAACAAGGTAGTCAGGGACAACAATGAACAGAACAAACGAGATAGTTGCCAAGACTTCTCAAAGTCACTGTCACTTTCATGTGTTTATATATGACAGTATTAGGAAGTGAAACCAGACATAAATGAAGACCTGTACTAGTATTCTCTGGTATATAACGTAATAAACAGTGTTCACATGCATGCCCATGTCTGTGTGTACAATGCTTCTACACTCTTTAACAAAGGGTTCATTCTGTAAGAGGTAATTGGGTGAATAAACATTCTTAGCCTCCTGAAAGAGTTTTACTTGGAACCTGATAGGGAAACACTCTGTTGTAGGATACTATATTGGAGGATCCCACAGGAGGAACAACCTCCAATAAGATTTCTAATTTTCTAAGATTGTGATAAAGAATCCCAACATATAATAATCAGTCAATGGTCAAAGAAAGAGAACCAGTATCGATTGGAATTGATAATTGGTCACTGTTTAAAGCTGGTCATTTATTTGTATTAGTGGCTCTTTGTTTCTTGTGTCTGCCCACCCCCGTCTCTCCTATCCCTTTTAGTATTGTTCCAGCTCTCTAAAGGTAATGCTGGCCTATGAGTGATGGACCAGGCCCCGAAAGCCACATGGTTTTAATTAACAACATGTCACCTGGTGACCTGTGGTCTCAGGTGCAGGTAAGGCCATCTTAAAGTCTGTTTGGGCTACTTTGAAGGCAGGCTGTACTGACAGTAATGGCCCGCTTAAAAGTCAGGGGGTTGACAGTAGTGGCACTTGTGGCATTTTTAGGCCTCCTCCTCCTTGATGAAAGGTCAAGGAACATGGGGCACAAGAGAAAGTACACAACAGATAATAAGAGATGTTGGCTTATTATCTAACCACTGTTTTTGCATGTGTGTGTGTATTAAAGTCTGTGTGTAAAGTCTCTTAAACTCTCCAAATTATATGAATGCAGGATCAGTTAAGTTTAATTTCTTCATTAGTCGTGTACCACTACTGCTCAAATAATGTAAACAAAGCTGGCATATTTGGAACATGGTCGCTTATCTAATCAGAGGCGAAAATTAAATTCTAATTTTATTTCTAGTTCTAATTTCTTGCAAAGTTTACACTGGACCCCAAGACACCTCTCGAAAAGTGCATTAGGCTGAGAAAAACAAGAAAGTCTCACATTTATGGCTCGCATTAGAAGTGGTTTGTTTAGCTGGAGGGAACAACACCTCGGGTTGTCAGATCATTTGAAGCCCCAACTGGGAATCGAACAAGTGCTCGTTGTGTGTGGTCTGTTCCCTAATCACCTGGTTTCTAGTGCTGGCCTTGCATGGCTGTGTTTGGGAAGCTGAGGCTCAGGAGTTAATGAGGGCTGCTTGTGATGCGTGTGTGTGTCCAGCATGGGGTAAAGATCGTGGCGTCAGCGTTTCAGACTCAGTTGTCCGGGGGGGTAGTGGTTTGCAGGTAGGCTGTGTGCGGCGGCCCACTCTCTGATTTATGGTGGTGTCAGCTCGTCTGGCCGTGGGTTGAACCCACAAATCTCAGCACCTTTAAATCATTGCACTGTGGAGCCTGGGGGGAGGGCAGAGTGGGGTAGGAGGGAGGTGTGGGGGTGAGCAAGATGGGGGTAAGAGGATGGGGTGATCGTCTTGAATGCTGACATCTATTGAACACCAAGCAGTAAGCACACAAATTCATATAAGCTCACTCATATAAGCTCACACACACACAACCAAAACATCTGTGCATACAACGATCTAGACAACACCGCCCCTCTCTTTTATCTATCCATCTACATCATGCCTCGCTCAGTGTCTGTCATTCAGGAGGAGACGTCATAGATCAACTACTGTCTGGAGGCCCCATCAGTCGCCTTTTCTGCTGACAGCTCTCCCACGCTTTGATGGAAAAGAGTTTCATCAATAGCTAGATCCTTGAACAGATACATTAGGTTTTGAGAATGTAAACTTGCTGGCGTTGTTCTGAATTGATTCATTTCAATGTGCCCACTATCCACAGGAATGATAATTGGATTGATGAGGACGCTGGACCAAAAATGGATTACAGGAGGCTTGACTTGGAATTGATTCAAGATTAGATTAATTTATCTGGATTGTTTCAGCAAAATTTGGCAATGACGCTCATTTGTGTATTATGTTGAAAGGTTTGAGCTAAATACTTCAGTGCTGTAGTCCCGGTTTGCTTTACTGCAGCACGAGAAAGAAGTTATTGCAGATTTACCATATACAGAATATGTTGACATTTTGAATGAAAAGAGAAAAATGAACCAAATTGTATTCATTTTGAAACAGTTCCAATTAAATATACAGTATATTTGGCCATTGTAACATTTTGTTTTTTCAGAGCTCTATCAGATATTCTTAGGACTTGAAATTTTGTCAGTATAGCTCAAGGGGGAAAAAAAATCTGTACATTTCAGTGTTCCAGTGTGTAAACATGTCCTACTTTAGCATGAGCATGTAGAATCTGATTTTCAATAACTCTTCCCAGATCTGGCATGACATAAAAATGTCAAGGTTATTCAAAAGACATGTTATCAAGTTTAATATGCTTGATTCAGCAATACAATGACTCCCAGCGGGGTTTTCATATCATTTTTATCTTTGCGTCTTGCACAGTTCCCTGGTGTGTTTTGGATTGTACCTGAGGGGATTAGTTTGTAGTTTATGTGTAATATACTTACATGTTTAAGATTTATATATTCATTCATGATTATTGCTGAAAAATACTGTATTTACCAAGACATGGGGTTGCATCTTTGACAGGATGCAGTATGCAGTATGCAATATGCTGTAAATCAACATCAGGGCTGAATGTAAAATCCCTTTTTTCTACCCATACATGCTCACATGGAGGCTTTTTTTGTTACTCATTAACATAATATATGCGAACACAGTATATATGTGGGTGTGCAACCATGTATTATTCATGAGCAAACAGTGAAAATATCTGTCTGTAGTATTAATGGGGAAAAAGTGTTGATTTAAGTTTGATTTCCCAAATGGATACACTGGGTGAGATTCATACGCTCACCCTGGTATGTTCCATGTTCGACATGTAATTTAATTGTAAATTGATTAAATGTAGACATGCAGACTGAGTGCAGCATGGCTTTCTAATGAATTTTCTTACCAAAAAAGAAGCAGTGGCTTAACAGGGCAAAGAAAAAGTGCCAGAATCCGTGAGCAGCTGACCCTGACATGACCTGACGCTGCTAATACTGCAGGCTTACTCTCAAACATCACAGCACCCAGTTTTTATACAGAATACATAAATAAATAAATACATACATACACACATACATAAATCGTACTGCAATATGCTCAATAGCAATGTTTTAAGATAAAGCATACAAAGTATGGCTTCTTTTTAATGCACTGCTAATGTGTTTTACAATAAGAAAGACTAATGTAGTACTTACCTTTAATTTTGTATTCCATTAAAGAATTAGTTTGAATTGGTTTAGACATGCAGCAGTGTCAGCCACACAATCACGACTATAATAATTGTACATTTTTACTGTTTAAATACATAAAATGTCTGCCTAATTTAACACTAAAAAAATAATTGCAGACCTGTATGATAACATAATTGCTTATCTTTTATATTCTATGGCAAAGTGCAGGCACTCCAAATCACTGAGTGTCAGATCCATTTATTAAGTCTTCCTTCATCTGAACCCTCACAAATGAGATGAGTGCTTTGTTCCTCACCACAATTTTGCTTACATAAAACAGAATATGGGCCCAGGGCTGCTCTGGGGCATTTCATTCTGTGGCTTTCTGAGCTAAAAATAGAAATCAGTAAACTCATTGCCATGTCTTTTTCACAATCATTAAAATATTTGTGTAAAATATGTGTATAGAACTTTCAGACAAGGCTTGTGTACAGATAGCCGGGGTTATACAGTATTTCTACTTTTAGCTTTTAACTACCTGTATGTAAGATGACTGCCCCAGGTATCTTGCATTCCTTTGGCATATCAAGTTTGCACATCCAGTAGAATTAACATGATGAGTATAGTATGTGTGCTGCAATAGCGTTGTAAATGGCAGGGGCAGTATGTGAAACACAGATGGTGCTTTTGTTTTATTGGAAAGATGAGAGAAATGTACTCTCACCTGTCGCAATGAGACAATAAGTATTAATGGCCTGATATACCATCTATGTTGGCATGACTGCTGCATTATTAAAAAATCTCCTCAACTCCCACCATTTTCACTGCCGTGCAAATTTAGAGGATCTGGTCAGGGATGGTATTTTGGTGTTGATATGATCCTCGTGGACAGTGCTTGTAATCCATATACATAAATAAAGTTAAATAAAGTAGGTGCCATCCTACTTACAAGCGAACTATTCAGCTTTATAATTATCATTAACTGCAGTCTACTTTCATTCTTTGTCCTGCAAGACAAATTACACATATGAAGCAGGTAATGTTTTTGCCTGTGTGATGTAAGTCACAGCCGACCTCTTTCTTTCAAATAAGTTTACAGTCGGTTTAGTGGGCTGGTTATAGGATTGTGTTACACATACCACGCAGTGGCCCCTTCATTATTCTATTTCCAGCTGAGGTATGAAAGCTATGGGCAATTGGGAAATAAGAAATGAATAAAAGCACTCCCTTAACAGGCAAATGTACGTGAATTCAAGTGATGTGGGACATCAGGTGATATGCACAGCCTTTGTTGCGTTATGGCTTGCTCCAACAAAAGCAAGTTTTCATTGCCATAGCTAAGTTTCAGTTCTGACACCATGTTATCAAAATCTCATGAATGTGATGTCACGTCACAGTGGCAAACAGGAAGCTCCCCATAGTGCAGGGAAGGTGTGTGTGACATAAGGTTTACTAACTTTAATCTTAATCCTGTCCCTAAATGTAATAAAATTGCATGTATGACATACTTACAAAATAAAACATGAAAGAGGAACGATGCATTTTAGGGGCCTCATTTGCTTGAATATATGATGATACAGAAGCTCATAATTAATTGACTGATTCATTCATCTTCAGTAGCTACTTTATCCTGGCCCAAGTCACAGTGGTTCTAAAGCTTATCCCAGGAACACTGGGCATGATGTGGAAATACACACTGGATAGGATGCCAGTGCATTGCAGGGTACAGAAGCTCATTATGCAAACTGTAATTAAACTACTGCTCATTAGATTAAATGATTAATTAAACCTTTTGAATTAATGGAAAAAGTAGTGTTATACAGGCATTGTAATATTAAAAGGCTCCTGTTGTGTTTGTTTTATTGTCTAAATAAATATTGTACATTACAATGCAGTACATTGTGGCTTGTTAGTGTTTGAATTTATTGGATCTCTAGATGCCAGGACTTGATGCCAAGAGCCTTAAACAGTCCTAACATTAGTGAACAGCAAATAAAAAAGAAAAGAAAATACACAGGGCTTATACAGCAAGAAGAATAAGATTATAAAACTTTAGATTTCCTAAACTAATACATGAGTGTCGCATATTACCGTATGAGGGCAGGAAAATTTGTTTTGGCAAAGGAGATGCCAAATCGTTGGTAATTTCGCTGTAATATCTATATTTGTTCTTCTGATATGACTAGGTATCATAGGAATTTCAGAATGTATTGTTCTAAAATAGTGAGTTAGTGGCAGAACATGTTGGAGAAGTGAAAATTGTCCCAGATTGCCTGAGTTCAGCCTGCTCTGCTGAAATAAAAGACAAAATGCACAAGCAAATATGCATAGCTCATTGGAACTTTTGGAACTGGAACTGTTGTTGAGCTTAGAGAGGATATCGTAATAACGGAAATGTTTTATTTATAGGATGGGTAGGGAAATTCAAATCCATTAGTTAAATTCAAAATGCCAGCTGTGATGTTCTTTTCCTCTATCTGATGTTTCAAAGTGTGCTACTGCAGCATGCGGCTGGGATTGTAATGTATTTCTCTAATAGCATATATATAAAGATATATTAACAATTAAAGGTGGGATTCCTATATGCAGACTGCTACTGTATACTACTCTCTGTTCCCTTGGCCTGATGGCTTAATCTATAAGCTCACAATCTAACATTTAACAATGAACATATCAGTTAGCAGAAATGACAAATCTAATGTTACTTGATTGGTCTAAACAGCTGAAAATTCAACCCTATGGCACCACCAACCAAAGTTTGACATACATTTCTACTCATAACTCATCACTTCAATTTTTAATTGGATCCATGATTCATAACTGGATTGTTCATTTTCACAAGTGTTCACCCAAATGCTCTAACAAAATTGATCAGCAGATATGCCAATAAGGAAATGTCTCAGCAATGGTTTGGTATATGGTTTTAGTTGGGGTTGGGACACACTTTTATGGACCAAGGGGATTTTTGTGCCACTTGGCCCCTTGGGAGCACTATAAGTTTAAAATGCCTGAATCTACTCATAAAGTTTGAACTACGACATAAAATAAGGCTTCTTTCTTGCATGATTTTCACAGAGCTTAGTCCACAAAATACTCTGATCAAACATCCTTATTGATTGCATATGCTTATGATCATACAATTTGACCACTAGGTGCAGTACTGCTAAAATTTACTTAAAATTTTAAAGAGTGGTCAGCAAACATTGCATCAAAAAACAAAACTAAAATTTAGTAACCAGTATCTCCCATTTTGCATGACCAGTTTGTTCCCTGGGCGCCGCAGCAAAAAAGGCTGCCCACTGCTCCGGGTGTGTGTTCACGGTGTGTGTGTGTGTGTGTGTGTGCACTTGGATGGGTTAAATGCAGAGCACAAATTCCGAGTATGGGTCACCATACTTGGCTACACGTCACTTCACTTCATCATGAAATGTTGTTCATACATAAATGTAGTCATGGACATGGCTGACATAAATGGTTAAAATAAAGTGATCAGTCACCCTGACCATAATAGAAAATTATAGTCCACTTGCAAAGTAGTACTTGGACCCAGATGTTCACAGCATTGCACTATAATCTTCTATTTTTTTGACTGTATATTTGAATGGATGTTACAGTTCAACAGTCACTCAAATTTCGAACGTCTTCTTTTGGACACTATCTAACTGCTGAAGTAGTGACTAGAAGATGTGAGGTATTGCTTATGAAGCATTGATGTAACATATTTGTGGTCTACACCATAGTTGAAACTGTTCCAAAGTGTCCTTATCCTCCAGGTATAATAAATCAGGTCAAGTGGGTTATTGTATTAGGGTTATTGTCATTCCTCCGTATAGCTTGTATACATTTTGTGTATACACAAAATGAAATATCATTTCTTCAGAACCATGGTGCATCATACAAAAATCCAGGAGCATGGTCTACAAGACTACATGCATAAAGTGCAAATAACACAGTAAGAGATAACAGTAACATAACTGAAATTTTTTGCATTATAGCCCTCGACAGGGTTGGCTAAATGGAGTAGTATACAATTAGTTTTCCAAGTACTTATCTCATTAAAGTAAATGAATTATTGATTTAACAACCCTCATGCTTTCAGTGGACACTGTGCTGCTATTCTGACTCCTTTTTGTTGTTTAAATGGAGAAACAGATTAATCCCCAAAATTGAAAAGTTTAAAATGGCTTTCTCATGTCCTCCCCCCTCCACACACACACAAATTCATTTCACACATTACAAATCTATCCATCTTTTAAAAATGAAGTGCATACTGTACGTGAAATATTACTCCATTCAGAGATTTGTGTTAGAAAGAATACTACAGAAATGAAGAACAAGAACAGAAATGAAGCCTCTTTTTCTAAGTTTTGGAGTCCACCGTGTTTTTGCATGGGCAGCAATATGCTTGGCAGACAGAGACATGTTTATTGTAACCAAAGCCAGCAGCAATAGGAGAGCATGTGCTGAGTAAGTCTATTAGGGCTTTTCCAAGAATATGAATAGCATTGTCTTAGCAGAATGGCCAAGAACACGGAGATAATACATACAGGTTCATGGTCATGAACACATTAACTGTCAGGTCAGATTATACATGGAAGAATGGAAGCTTTTAATTATCAAAATATTAGAGGAGTAAACAGTAAAAAAAAACAAAAACAAATTCAAGTTAGTATTTGTTAGTACACACAAGTTAGTGACCATCATTTCCCTTAAGTACACCACTGTGCAGTTTTATGAGGAAATCTGTTGGTAGGTAGTTCCAAGCATCTTAGAGACCTAGCCTCAGTTACTATGTTAGCTAATATGTTAATTTCTTTATTTTCTCTGGAACAATTTTTATTTGCTTTTTTTTTTATTTTTTGAGGGAAAAAAAAATATTTGGACATGTAAAATTATTATTATTATTATTATTATTATTATTATTATTATTATTATTATTATAAAAACATCAAATAAAAAATAAACCAAAGATATCTAAGCAGGTTGTATATACTGTATGTGTCTACTAAATAATTCATGAACCAAGATTAAACATATTGGTAATGAGCATGGGGGTGCAATGATAAAGCCACAGCTCATGTGGACCATTCATGAGCAGAAGGGGTGGGCTGGGGGGCCGAACCTCTTCGACAGTTCTTTGAAGTGATATGTAATTCACCTACAGCCATCCACTACAAACTTACCAGGTATTCCTAACCATGTTTTCTCTGAGTAACGAAGGACTTGTTTACAGATGCTTGATGCTCTTAAAGTGTAAAAGGAGCAGCATCAAACACCGCACATCACATCCTAACCAAAATGATTATTGCCTGAAGAAACATGCCATGCCTCATCAAGTAGATAAGAACCCCCCTTTTTCCTTCCTGTAAAAGTGCAGAAGTGCTGATAACACTTAGAACACGGTCTAAAAATTACTCATTTGTTTAATGATTCTAGTTAATAAGACTGATTAAAAGGTGAGCTTTGTGCTTGGTGGATGGTAGGGTATTGTTTTCGCTTTAAATCTTTAGTTACATCCGCATATGTATTACAGCATTCCATCATATGCTGTCTTTATTGTTAACATCACTACTACACTTAGACCTCACTGATGGAGGAAAACAAGAACTATAGCCATGTACCCTCCATGCGCTTCCCTTCTGTTGCAGGGCTAAATGTGGCCTTACGCTGCACTTATGGAAAAAGGATGCCTGTCATAGCCCCAGGCCTGGTGGATGTGGGTGCTAAGTACTGGAGCAGCAACAGCCCTCCACTTCCTTTCCAAATGAGAGCTGACACCTGAGCCGAAGCATTGCCTCATAATCACACACTTTCTCATGTGCAGTCTTCCAAATTCAGCACTTTCTGCTTAGCTATTGCAGATTTTTTTTTTTTTCTGCTGGCATTTGTTTTGGAAATACTGTCTGTTTTCAGTGAGTGCAACCAGGTCTTAGATACAAATAACAAAGGCCTGGCTCAGGCTAACATTTTCTGTGTACAGTGAAGGATGATGTGTGTGTAGCTTTAGATGTCCCCGTGTTTGTTTGCCTTCTGGCATTTGTGTTTGGTAGCTGGGCTTGGAGTTTTTAGGATGCAGGTCATGTCATGTTTACAGTATGAGGTCCTCGGCTGTGTTTCCCCACTCCTCCAACCACCCTCCTCCTCATTTACTCCTGACTATGGTTATATAGCTAGACACCCAACACAGTCTCAGTCTCTCCTCTTTCCTCTCTTCCTCTCTCTCTCTGTCTCTCTCTCTCTCTCTCTCTTTTTTCCTCATTCCCTCCCCCTTGCCTGATTCATTTTCTACTACTGCAATTACCAGGATTGATACTCTCAGGGTCCACTTCCACTGCTCCCAGTTTTACAGCAGACCCTTATTTATTCCTTTGTTTCCTGTTGCCTTTCCAGCTTAGATCATCTTGGGCCTGATTGAACATTTGCCCCAAAGTGCTTTTAGCAGAAATGAGTCAAACCCCACGGCAGAGCAGGAGTGGAAGTGGGCTGCATGAATGGCATCTTGGTTTGAGTTATTGCAGTAGAGCTGGATGGAAAAGTCAGGCAGGAATGGCGTATGGGTCTGCTGGATGTCTCAGCCTTGGTAATACATTGATCAGTGTTCTCAGTCTAACAGCTGGACTTTGAAATGGCAACTCAGCCAGAATGACCCCTTTATCTCCTTACTAAGAGAACGCTCTATTAGTTTTCTCTCAGGATATATATTTTTTTATATAAATTTACGACATGTTGTGGGACTCAAGAGGACCAGAAGGCAAATTCCCTTCCCCGTGCTGTAGGAGAACTAGAACTATCTAGTACCGGTAGCTGTAATATTGAAAGAAGCACAGGAATACTGTGCTCTCCAATCTTTGTTTATAGTTCTATCTTCCTTCCTCATACACCTCCCTCTTCTCTTTTGCTCTCTTTATCTCCATTAGGGTCAGGAAAGCCTTGCCGGAGCGATCATCTTGTTAATAACAATATTTGTATGTTTCTAAATGGCCCTCTTATCAATGCATGGCTCCACAGTGGAGTGTCAGAGGGCGAGTGGATAAGCCAGCTTTCGGTGGTGGGATTCTATTTTGTGTGATGGGCCTCCCCAGTGGATTAATTAAGTGTTGTGAGAGAGAGGTACAGTGCAGGCTGGCTAGACCACAGAGGTGTAATTCTTTCTGCCAGGCTCTGCTGCTCGACGGGCAGGTTAAGGCACAGATTAAGGGTTGCGTGGCTGGCACGGAGAGCGGAGGGAGGAGGCGGGCACCTCATTAGGAATCACTCCCACTGTGTTTGGGGAAGAGGTGGAGGGGCCAAAGAAAGGAGGGTGCAAACAGAAGGAAAATAAACAACATTGTGGTTCACAGGGAGACCTGAGTACTTGCCAAGAGCTGCTTCAAAAACAGGTTTTGAGTGGCATAGGAGGTCATCTACAAGTTCTGTTTAAACACTATTTTGTCCGTGGAGACACAGAGGACATGGTGATGAGACTAGATCAGGCTAGATGATTCAAACAGGGAAAGGTGTGATTTAGGTGAGGTGGGTATCATAATAACTTTTCACAAGTTTTTGAACACAGCTGATTTTAAAGTTAAAATTTTGTACTCAATTTTAAAATTGTAAAATGTTAGCTTTTACAATGTTAGCTGTTAACTTTTAACTTTCCCACATTTTGAGTGTTAAATAATAAAACGCTGTCTATATTAAATAAACAATTAAATATAATCTCTTATTTTAACAATTAAATAATTAGTAATGATTTTTTTTTTTAATGCAACACATACTGTATGTCTTGTTGGTAACTTGTTAGCGCTGCTTTATATTTTGGTACAAATTGTGCATTGAAGAAATGTCTGCAAGTATCATTATATGATATTTTGGTCATATTGCCCACCCCTAGAATAGAGAGACAGTATGTTTATGTCTGAATTGTGTTAAATGATTGAGAATTTTATTAAAGAATAAGCAAAATGTAATGAAATCATATTGCTATCGTATAACTTTCTTAATATACTTTTTCCTTTTGTTGGTGAATTCTGCATACTGAGTTTTGTGGAGATAACAAGGGAGAAGGAATTGAGAAGTTGTAGCCTAGTATGTGTGAGTGTGTGTATGTGTCTATATGCATGTGTACGTGTACATATTCGAGGTGTGTATACTCTCAACTGGTTCTGACCCCTCCAGTAATTAGTAAAAGAGGAGAGGAGCTCCCAGCCCACTGAATGACCCCTTTCACCCCACTGTGCTCCTCTGCGCTCCGTGCCTCCTGGAGCTCACCAGATTTCCCCCAGCCTTCCTACCTGCAATTAACCTCCCACACCCTCAGCTCCACACCACTGAGAAATGAGCAGCCTGCGCTCTAATTACTCATCTCATACTACTCCTTTATCTGTCTCATTACTCATAAGTAATTGAGGATCCGAGGATATGCTTAACTCATTTTAACTTTTCACTGAGTCTTTGTAAATTTGTAAAGTGGGTTCAGTGTGTTGCAGAATGGGAACGAACAGACATGGTATAGAAAATCCTGACCCCCAACCATACAGGACCACATGCCCTACAAACAGATCTTATTGAATTTAAGGTAATAAATCACCCAAATCCTTATCTTTTATTCCAGACAGTGTTAAATACTGGATATCTAAAGGTAAGATGGTGGCTTGCTCTTTAACATTAATAAGAACTCAGCATGGCCATGCCTGTCATCTTATTAAGAGCACTGCAGCTAAATGTGATCATTATCTCTGGCGAAAGAGAGAGAGAGAGGGGAGCAAATGAAAGCAATGAAGTGCAAAGATAGGAGCGCCCACTAAGCAGCCCGTGCTGAATTGTCTTATTTCAATTAATTTCAGTGCTAATGCTTTGGACGAGTGTGATTTTAACATAGATGGTTTTAATAAGTGAGGCAGTACAGCACAACACATTAACTCCTTTAGAGGAGGTCAGCCAAGTCGAGGCTGCACGTAGCCACTGAGCTGGTCACAGCCTTTCTGCAGGCTTTTTTTCCAACTTCTTCACTCCTGTGCATTGACCTGTAATCCTCTGTGATGCTGGATTTTGTAGTTCCAACCAGCTCTTATGAACCGCTTTACCACTTGATGCACGCGTATGGATATTCAATTGACCAAACAAGAGCTGTTTAACTATTTTTATTGGCCCTTGAGACTCTCGTAGACTGTGTGGTTTCTCCACATTCACTGGACTCTCAGGCATGCATTTTTGAATCTGTAGGTGGCCCCGAAGGACTTGCGTATTGCAATGCAGGCTTTTGCATAGCTGTTTTTAGGTCTTTCCTGGGTCATTGTGTACCTGCACATGTGTCCCCAGAGGGCTAGCTCATGGGCTGGCTATTCTCTGTTTTCCTGTCCTGAGGGGATTTTCTCTCTGCCAAGCCTGAACTTGGAAAGTTACTTAAAGAAAGCAAAGGAACTTTACTTTTTTTTCCCCCCTCGCAATTTCTTTACATTTTACCAAAAAGAAAACCCTGAATCAGATGCAGCACATTTGCATTTTTGCTAACGTCACAAGTTTAATGCGATCTCTGCTTCTTGCTATTCCAAGGTAGTCATATTTTCCATTCCATATTCTACTGCTTTGACTCTGAGCATGTTAAATAAATGTTTGCTGTGTTTACTGCTGAGTTGGCACGATGTGCTTTACAGTGCTTCATAATTACTCTTAAGCTGAGGATCAAATAAAAATAAATGAGTCTTTTTTTTCCCAAAGTGAAGACTTGAAAACTACATAGAACTTTTGGCGCATGGTATTGGGGCCAAATCCGTATCACTTTCCTTACATAATTGCTTCTCAATTATTGAGATATTACTCCAAGTTAATTTAGAGAATGTTTCGTTCATTTATCTTTCCTTTAGAAATAACAAATATGCAGAAGAGACAATGAATAGTACAAAAAGCTCTTGCATTTTTCCTTTGCTTGTTTGGGGGGCTAAAGATAATGAACAATCTTAAATGACACGAATGTGTATCAACAATTACTTGGTAGCTAATACCAAGAAGAGGGTAGATTAAAGATTGTCATTAGTGCCTGATGTACTGATAATATGGACTGCTATACATTTTTTGAAAATAGCAGGAAGGGTGACAGTAAAGGAGGATGACATGGAGGATGAAAAAACATTTGCACATGTGGGGAAAAAAAACTAATTGATGAAAAAAGCAATTAATTTCCTATTTTAGTGTGTAACCAGAAAGAAAGTAAATAAAACACTGTTTCTGGTTTTCTCATTTTCATTTTGAAACAAAAAAAACGAATGAAAGCAATGGCCCACTGACAGGGAAGAAATGGATTTTTTATCTGCTTTTATAAGAATGATTAATTATTATACATAAGGACATATTTTCAGTATGGATTAATGTTAAAAATCCTTTGGCATTGTCACACATATATCAACATTTATGTTACTGTGTGTGTGTTGACATCAATACTAATTTCACACGTTCAAACGCATACACCTTGGACTATGTAGGCTACTGTGTTTGATCCACAGCGATGTGTTAAGCAGATTTTCATTTGTGGTACAGCTTTATCCTTGGCAGATCTTTGTCTCATTGTGCACGGCCACTGCAGCTGGTTCCACAGGGCTCCTGTAACAATGCATAGACTTTGTTTCTGCTGAGTCATCTGCGCCCCAGACACGGGCCAGCAAACAGAGAAGCAGTCATTAATTTAGACCTTCTTTTCTCTATTCCACTTTATTTTACTCTGTTCTGCTGAGAATGCACACATGAATACAAAGGTTTATTCAAATCATTAATGAACTGCGTGCATTCTAGGCTAATCATTTGACCTTTGGTTTTGCGCTCTCAGTAGACAAATGCTAGTATTTGCAGAGGAGAGCATTAGTTATGTCATGTGATTTATGATAACAGTGTTAATGTAGCAAATGCAAAAGCCTGAAATCAATGTGAAATAAATACCAGAATCCTAAATTAGTATCTCATGCTGCTTTTGTTCCACAGATTGTGCTGATTGTGCTGAGGGTCTTTGCTGTTGCAGCTTTTTTCTTTCTTTTTTTTTTTTCTTTTTTTTTTCCATGTAATTTGATTATGCAATAATATGCCTCTTCTGGAGATGTAATGTGGTTACTGAATCACAATTTGTCACAGATTTTCTTTTGTTTTGTACAAAAACAGTGTACATTTACTCCATATTGCCTGCACTATCCAATAGTTGTGCCCCTGGGCTAAAGGTTATCAATTAGTGTGTTAAACCAGTGATCAACAACCGGCTCTTCAGTGTGACAGGATAATCTGGTCTCTAATCCATGCCTGATGGGACTGCATCATCTCTCATGGCAGTGTGTGCGACTCTGACACTCATAGGCTGTTATTAGACTTTAGTTATGTGCAGAAGGCAACCATCTATACTGATGTCCGTCTTAGGTCCAGAAAACCTTGGTCTTGGTATAATCAAACATATTCCTATTACTTATTTAGTGGCTTAAACATTCATTGGCTCTGGGATTTATGATAATATGTTCGACTTGGAAGGTCATAAAAGTAAGATCCACATCACATTCTAGTGATTTACAGATGGACTTCACATCAGACATTTGATTGCCATAACACTGTCCCTGGTAGGACTCAACCCTGCTCAGCTACAGAGATAAAGTTTGCAGGTGGGAGTCTTGGCTTGGTTTGACATACTTGCCTTGGGCGATGTGGAAAAAAAAAGATTCACTGAACTTGTGAATTTCGAGTAGTGTTCTCTCTGTCTCTCTTTCTCCCTCTCTCTCACTCTCTCTACCCAGTTGCTTGATTTCTTCTCCTGCTGTCTGTGCACTCATGCAGAATTAGCTTATTTGTCAGCGAGCTGCGCCTCTGAGCCCTGGTGCACATCTCCAAATCCATTTCCAGAAGCGCAGCACAAAGGACGTTGTCCTTATGTCATGACGACAAATTTGCTGAGCTTCCTCAATCCCAATGCAATGCAGGAAAATGGTCCCATCGCTCCTGCAGAGGCCTGTAGAACACTAATGACTCGGCTTCTGGCGCTGAAGAGTCCTCATTGCACCTTTTTTTATTATTATGATTATTACTATCGAGCGTAAGCTGTTTTTTTCTCTCTTCCTCTGAAACCAAGGTGATCTGTAAACATACACAAGCTCACAGGCTGGTGGGAAAGAGAGGTGGGATATCTAGATATGTCTAGATATAGTCTCACTTGGAAGCAGAGATCTGAGCAGGATCTTGACCAGAGCCACAACAAGATGATAAGAGGAGTCTGGCCTTTCTGTTTGACATTTGGATAGTTTTCAAGCTTACTTTTAAAATTTGTAACATTTGTGAAATCTTCCTCAGCCTTCAAAGCACTTCATAATGGTGTGAATATTTTATACACTTCTAATATTCCATAAAGCCTCTGTAATATTCATACAAGTCAGAATTGATACTCCCAGCCTGAAAATTCACCTGTGCTGTGGATTTTACCACAGTGCTTTTCATGATCATTTGAATAAGCTTCCTTTCTCTGTGCGTCTAATGCAGAGAGCTGTATGTAGGGCTTCCTCTGCAGGTGTTGTTTTTTTTTTTAATTGAATCCAAAATCTCTGTGGAGGCCATCTTGCCCACCTCTGCCTCATAACAACTACAATAGCTGGTTACGGGGTAATGAATGGCCAAATCATGCCTGCTTTGTTTGCCCATTTGTGACTGTCACACTGCTTTCTGTTTGTTTGGATTCCAGCAACTTCAAGCTTGTTTTCAGCAAATGCTCAATATAATCTGACCCACGCGCTTCATATAGTTTGATGAAGTTGCATTTTTTTTTTCTAAAAAGTACCCAAAATATAATTAAATAGGATCAGAAAATAATGTGCTTGTTCTTGGACATTGGTAGCAGTCACATTTTTATTTCCTCCTAAAATGGGTAGAAGTGAGCACTTGTGGGGAATTTGGCCAGTGGCAGATTGTCCACCTAGTGGGGAGGAGGAAGAGGAAGTGGATGAGACTGAGGATGAGTCCTACAGTGACACGCCCTGTGTGGTCCAAGCAGCCTGCCCACCTGATTGATTAGCACTGTGATGGGGATATATGGAGAGGTTAGGAGAGCACGGCTCATTCCTGAATCACAGTCTCACACAAACATACACACACACACACACACACACACACACACACACACACAATTACCTAGACCCAACCACTGAGAGTGCAGTCTCTAAGGAAGGGGGCCTCCGCACAACAGCTTTTTATTCTCTTAAATGAAGTCCATTTTTAACATCAGACTGAGTGCACACCAGCTGTGAGCAATAAGCAGGAGTGTTATGAATACAATAATACTTCCTGATAGCTCTCTAACATTGCTCTTTTTATTTGTCAGTATGGAAGCTTCTAGAGTCTTGTTATGAAACTTGTAAATGGATTCTTAGTCCATACCATGGAGCTACCCATAAGACCTCTGTTAATAACAGTGCAGTGGAACTGATTGTAGTTATAAAATACAATAAGTATATGATGATATTTGTGATGGTTGGGGTATTTGTTTCCAGATTCAAGATTTTTCAGTCACATTGTAAATGCTCTGACAATATTACATTTGTAGGCACTTAAACACGTTTGTTTGTCTGTATGTAAATTATACTGGTAATTTATTTTGCGGAAAATGTTGCATATGGTAAATAATTTTGTATTGATCACTTTAAATGATTCTGTGTAGACTTAAAGTTATTCTATGCTGAGCAAAGCAGCTGCAGAAGTGCTCCAGTTTCTGAACAGTTCACACATCAGAGAAAAACAGATCAGATATGCTTAGCCACTAGACCATGAGAAACATGCCAAGACCGTTATTCTGTTTGATGTGTTCTTTGTATCCACACGTTCTTAACTATCGGTTAAATGTTACGAAATGATTACATGGCATATGAAATGGAGACAAAGGTTCGAACCAGCATGTTATCATGCTTCTTTTGCTTATTCCACAAAACACTGGTTTATTTATATTGATTGAATGTTGGATTTATATTTCTGGTAAAGACGAGTGGCTCTATGACCATTATCATTGGTCATAATTTAAAGTTATATAAACTTTAAAAGAAAAGTTATATATTCTGCATCAAAATGTAGCATGAAATTCACTGTAACAAAACATATGGGCCAATGGATTTCGTGAATCCCTGCCAAGATGAGAAGGACTGATCGAAGATGCACCCCTCCACCCCCAAATGACCCTGAACTGAAATGGCTTTAATCTCTGTTGAAGTGAAAAATGAGGGGCATAGGGGGGGAAAAAGAGAGAGAAAAGCAACTTGTTATTCAGGCTTGTTATTCTTCTCCGTTACTGATGTGTCTTGGCCTACCGTTGTCAGTTAGGCAGGTGGCACATTATGCCATAGGAGGAGAGAAACCTGCTGGCAGAGCAGACACGCCAAATGCAAGAGTGAGAAAGAGACAGTGAGAGAGAGAATGCAGGAGAGTGAAAAAAACGAGAGCTGAAAAGAGAATGATAGAGTGCATTTGAATGGTCCGGTAGTTAATGCTTTATGAGATTGGGCTGAGGAGGGGGAGACGGGGGAGTGCAGCGTATGCAGTATTACGCCACATAAATCTGGAGGCCTGCTTTCCCTGCCTGTGCTCCCACTTAATTACCTGAGCCCTGTGCACACCTATAGCTCTTCCCTAATAGCCAGCTCTCACTGCTCCTCTCATGCTACACGCCACCATGGCAAGAGTCTCCACACACGTTACATATTTCCATGGGAATGAAGGAATGGGGCGGCTCTCAGACTTCTTTCAGCCTCACGGACATGCAAGATCAGAATTTCATGCATAAAATCGCTCTTGTCCTGCTGGATTTGAGCTGAGCGTTATGGATTTAATGATTTTCTGAAGTGCATGGTGGGTGCAAACTCCCGAGTATCAGTGTAGCACTGCCATCTTGAACACCTCCGATTGACCTTGGCGAATATTGCTGGACTAGGCAGCAGAAAAGTTATGCTATATCTTAGTCAGGAGCTGTCTTCTATCAATGAGCTGCAGTGTCGGCCATCGATCCGTTCCATGCCAGGATACAGGGCTTGATTGATGCTTGGCGAGCGGCTAGTTGGTCTGGAGGATAGCCTTGGGAGAAAACCTAGGCCCTCTGCATTTCTACAGCCTCCAACACGATGGCGCTGATGACGACGTATAGATGAGTGGTCTTTGCCCGAGAACTCCAAGGCCTCCAGTCTCAAAACAAGTTTTGCAATCTAGTAGGCAACATAGTATTTATGATCTTTAAATTTATCTTCTAAGGGTAAACCTTGCACTGGACAGTCTGCACCTCAAACGAATGTCCAGTGATATCTTACCATAAACACTGACCAGTGGGGATGGACATCTTTAAAAATACATTTTCCTTGATTTTCTTCTAAAGCTCCTCTCCACAAAACATGCTTACACATAAACAAATGGATATGCATATAGGGAGTGAACATTAAAATGTATAGAATGAACAATACACTGTATAATATACAATATCCTGTATATGAAATTGGCATAATGAACATTAAGTTACTTCCCAGTCCCCTTTGAAATCATTTCCTGTTCCTGTTCACATCTCCCATTTCTGTCAAAACTACACACAACTAGGCTTATTTATCATATAGTGTAATCAAAATGATGAAAACTTTCTGACACAAGCTACACAATAGTCAGTGTGGTTATATAATTTGGAAGAAAGATCAAGATATCCTAAAGATATCCTTGTGTTTGTCTTGAACCATTTTATTCCCATGAATGCAAGCTATGTTGATCTGATGTACCTATTAAAGTAATAATGGTGTAAGTATCAAAGACATACTAAATACTGTATCATCACCAGCCAATGTTTAAAAAAATAACACCTCCAAACCTAAATCAAATGAAACTCTTCTGCTTCTCCTGAAGCTTCATAGGCCAGGGAGTCTACATGTTATACTGGATTTGACTTAATGAAGGTGGAATTTGGTGAAATTATACATAAATAGAGTGTGATGTCAATGCAAAATGATCAAACTGCTAAATGCCCCAGAAACACAGACACACAACAGACACGACAGAATTGAACGAGTACCTATGAGCACTATTACACAACTTAAGCAAAAATTGTACACTGTGAGCTTCACAAAGCTGGAATTCATGCCAGATCTGCCATTCAGAAACCTTTTGTATCAAAAGCCAATAAGTAAAGATGCATAACTTGTAAGGAGTGGTGTAAGGAGCACAAAACCTGGTCCCCAGAGTAATAGGTGGAGTTGGGGGTGGAGGCGGTTGGGTCATTTTGTCTGATTCATTTTTCTGTCAGCTTACAGGGGGCAGGCGTGGCCTAATGGTTAGAGAGTCGGACTTGTCGGGTTCGAGTCTCAGGTCCAGCGGGGATTGTAGGTGGGGGGACTGAATGACCAGCGCTCTCTTCCACCCTTAATACCACGACTGAGTTGAAACCCTTGAGCAAGGCACCGAACCCCCAACTGCTCCCCGGGTGCCGCAGCAAAAAAAGGCTGCCAACTACTCCGGGTGTGTGTTCACAGTGTGTGTGTGTGCGCGCATTTGGATGGGTTAAATGCAGAGCACAAATTCCGAGTATGGGTCACCATACTTGGCCACACGTCACTTCACTTTCACCATATTTCCTTCATCTGGATGGATTTAATGTGTTTGGAAATAGCCAATGCATGCCTTCAACCCACAATGTCTGCTGCCAAGTTTAAGTATCATGGGAGATCGATAATGGTTTTGGCAGCCATCATGTGGAAATCATTAGGTCAAAGGACTGCTTTGCATGATCATGTAGCAGTCAACAAAATCAGGTGATTTTACAGGACCAGCTGCACTCTGTGGTGCAAACACTCATCAAGATGTTCCCATATCCCAGGATGATATGGCTAAAATTATTTGAATGGTTTGATGAACACCAGAATGAAGTCAACCTCCTTCCTTGCCCTCTTTATTGGTTAAAGAGGAAAAGGGTGAATCTGGTTTGCATGGTTTGGCTCCATCTGTTCCCTTAGAATGAAGGTTAACTGCAAATCAGTATATAGATATAAATCATATGCTATGGTCTTCACGGTCACCAGATTTCAACCCAGATTCACACCTATTAGAGATTTTGGACTGACCTAGATCAAGACACCAATTTAGGGAAGGTCTTTTGGATGAATGGTGTTCATCCCTCCAGTACAGTTCCAGAGACTTGTAGAATATTTGCCAAGGAGCACTGAATCTGATGTGGTGGCTTGTGACAGCCCAACACCTTAATGTTCCTGGTCCCTTGTAAGTGGTAATTTACAGGTTGTAATAACATCATTTCCCAACTAGGCAAGTTTGACATTTAAGAGGAAAAAAAAACATGGATGCGTTCACAAAACCATGTCTTTTGTTTGCTTTATCAGACCACATAAGGCTCATTAAAAGCTAGTTTAATTGCACTTTTACAGTTACAGGCCTGAGCGGCTGCTCTTACTGTTCTGAACTTTAAACATTCATACTACATTTTGGACTTAAATTGCAGTACAGCAACAACAGTGGACAATAGCAAGTAGCTTAGCAACAAGCTAGCCAGTTAGTGATTACTCTAATGATGATTATATTCTCAAATTTAGTATGGTCAATGTTTTAGATTTAACCAAGTAGTGAAGTGACTTGTGGCCAAGTATGGTGACCCATACTCGGAATTTGTGCTCTGCATTTAACCCATCTAAGTGCACA
>CM075014.1:14061184-14135863 GCA_037576675.1 Pangasius sanitwongsei
CCCGAGACTCGAACCCACGACCTTCGGGTTCACCTTCGGGTTACAAGTCTGACTCTCGGACCATTAGGCCACGACTGTATATTGTGCCTGTATATTAATTAAACTGAAGCCAATACTGCTATAAAACTAATTTAAAAGTACAGAAGGGGTGCCTTATACTATTCACTGCATGTGGGGCCATCTTGATTTGAAGTCACTCAGTAAATTGGGAAAAGAACTGGTAGTTGAAAAGACTACCCCAAATTGATGAGTTGACATTTCAAGTTGAGGGGGTGTTTTCAGTGGGTTTTACTGGTTGTAGGCAGGGAATTACGAGTTGCAACATCACCTTGATTTCAGTTTAGAATCGGTGTGCGTGTGTGTGTGTGTGAGAGAGAGAGAGAGAGAGAGAGAGAGAGAGAGCATGTGAGGTTCTTGTTACCAATGGGTAACAAGGGAATGCCTCCATTTGGACATTGCAGAGGAGATCATGGGTTGCCAGGTCAGTAACAATCAATCAGCTTTGATCTTTAATAGACCTTTCTTACTGACTTCTCAGTTAGACCTCCTGTGATGAATTTTCCGATATAAGACACAGAGGAAGCGAGAATGGAGGAGAATGTGCAGTATGTAGTGCTCTGTAGTGTTAATAACCCACACATTTGTGTGTGTGTGTGTGTGTGTGTGTGTCTTTTTAATCTGCAAGTTACGGGATGTGTTGAAGTCAATCACAATGCACATTGCATTGCATGGATTATACAGTATATTGAAATATTTAGAATCTATGTGCATTTCTACTAGATAACATTCCAGACTTTGTACATAAGGTAAACTATAGATCACTTAGTTCACTGTGAGAAATATTAGGAAAAGGGCTTGGGAATTGACATCACTCAGCATTGCATAGTGGGACTGATCAACCATTTTTGCTATTTCTTTGTGAACAGGGAGCAGATAATATAAACTTCCTATCATGCTCAGAGTGAAGCATAGAAAGATTTTTATATTGATGAACTTTTAAAGGATTCAAAAGTGTGACATTTTGATAAAATCCGTCTAATTAACACCTAGTGGACTAATTATTATTAAGTGCTACATGTGTTTACCTTATTTTTTTAATGTTATATTTTGTGTGGCTTGAGTGCTTGCTATTTTTATTTGCATTTAAAGGATCATTTAAAAATAGTTTGATATATGGAATTACGTGCTAGCAAAAACTGCGACAGAATGGTCACAGTTTATGTAGGTTAGCCATGTGAAAGATATTTAGCTGGAAAACGTGTGAACTATTACAATATTCTCAGGCTTTAAGTTGATCCGTAGTCAGGAGAATGGGTGTTTAACTCAGTTATAGGAAGTAATGAAACTTTTGAGTGAATATTGCAGGCACGTCCTGCCTAATTCCATATAATTAACGCTGCAATAATTAAAGAACATGGCAATATGTGAATTTCTAGCTATGGCCTTAGCTGAACTGTTAAAGCTTTTAACACATTCTTTGGTTGTGCACATATAAGGCATATGACAGAGTGGGGAATGCTGAGAGCTACACCTACTTTGAGAGAAAAGGATTGCTATGAGTTCAGTAATTTGTTCAAGTAGCAAGTAGCAAGGCTGGACTAATCATAAATTCATTAGCTCATCTACTGGGCAAATGAAAGCTCCAATGTGCTGGCCAGTCCCATGATTTAGTTGCCCAGATATCTAATTGACTATGCTAAAAAGTGGTAGCTAACATAATGTAATAACATAGCGAAGTAGTAGCTAATTAAATGCATTAATACAGACAGGCAAATGACAGTGCATATGAATTCCTGGCTAGAGGTCGACTCTGTGTAGCTATATCATTATCCTCTTCTAACAACATTTCTCATGTAGCATACTGTGCTGTGAGCTGTGGTCTTCTTTCATCAAATCACAAATTAAATATATTATTTGAGTTTTGGTCTTCTCTCATTATGTTTGAATGCGAGATGGATGCGTGTAATCGAATGATAGCTTTGCACTGAGCTTTATTTTGCTTGGTTGCATCGATGTTTTCACATATCTGTTATCGGTGCAAGCTAATTAATGTTGGTGGGGATACCTCCACCACAAAAAAAGTATTTTCTGGAATTTATATTCCAGAAATACCCTTAAAATATGTTTTAAACAGTATGGAAGTTACTGAAGGAAAATTATCGATAAAATAAAAGTTTGCTGTGACCTTGACCCTGTTTGTATCAATTCCAAAATATAATCAGCTGCTGGTTACAATGATAATTCCATATAAATCCTACAAACAAACAGGAAGATGGACGGATGGACAAACAACCCGAAAACATAAAAATAGTTCCTACCTACAGCCTAATTGCACCTTGGCTGATGTGTGTATTGCAGCATGTGATGGAGACTCAGAACAAATATTGTGTACTATAGCTACAGAATCAAGGGCCATCGCAACACTGTCCATTGGTCAACAACATGTAAAAATACAAACAGCCTGGACACAAAATCTGCTAGCCCCAGCTGCCCGGTCTAGTGATTGTCCACCTCTGAATTGCTGAGGAGCATCAAGAAAATTTCCATCACATCATATAAAAAAATAACAGGTTCAAATTCTCAGACTGTTTCAAAACCCTGCAGAAAGTTTTTTTTTTTTTTTTTTTCTGCTTATCACTGAAAATCAAGCCTTCTGGTGTCAGCCAAAGACTCATTGCAGGAAAACTCACTGCAGGTATTATCACCATTACTGTGAATTTGAAAAGTAGCTCTAACTAGCTGGCATATTTGCTAGCTATCTGATACATTAATGCCTTGTAACAGTATTTAACCCAACAAGTAACAGAGAGAGAGAGTATGTGTGTGTTTGCTTATACTGTACTTACAAGACTTGGATATGTATTATACTCTCATGTAGTGCTGGTATGGGGTAAAAACAAGTAGTCATTGTTTTCTCTGGGCCTGCTGCTCAGACCCCTGGCTTCTTCTCCTCTCTCAGTAACAGCAAGAGGCTGATTGCTCAGGGCCTCTGCTGTGCTGTGCTCTGCCTGTTTGGTAGCTGATCAAAGGGCTACTCATTCGGGTGCCCAGCACGCTAAACTGACAGGAGTAGAGAAAAAGCAGGGAGAGGGGGAAGTGGTGAGGGTGGAAGGGGAGGCCAAGCTCTCCAGCTGTCTCTGGTGCCATGCCAAGTGAGGATGGCGAGGGCCCACAAGAGGAGGCCGGCTAGGGATGGGCTAGCAGAATGCCACACTTGAGATACATGAGATGCTAATGATCCTCCCCATGCCGGAATGCCGCGCTCCACCAGGCCCGTCCAAGTGGTTCACTCCGTTGGGGATTCTCACCAGCAGGTCCAGGTAGCTATGATTGCTTTTTAATGTGTGGCTCTTAGCCAATGAGAGCAGGATTTTCATCAAGTATGACTGCAGAAATATTAAACTAGCCTGGGATCGTTTTTCAGTCATAGTCCATTAAACAGTAGGGAGGAGGGGTGGGGTTTGGGATTGTGGAGCCACAAACCTCACTCTTGCCTGCACAAGTTTACCCAATTAGGGCTCTAAATTTTTATTAATATGCCACAATGTTAAATAAACATGCAAACAGCTTTTGTGGTGTATGCCAATTAAATGCTGTTTTATTTGACTGCTACTTTAATCAGGCTGCTGCACAGGGGGAGGATACAGAGTTTAATTAAATTGTAGTACTCTGCTATTCCTGTCAAGGCTCTTTTTATGATTTTGAAGTAATCTATAAGGGCATCAAGCATTGATTTAACCATATATTAATAAATTAGATTGGACCATTTCTAAACCTCAGTCCACTGGAGACTTTTAAACTCTGAAAATGGCAAAAAGACAGAAGTGAGCAGTGGGTATGAGTCTTATTCTATGGTGCAATGGATCAGTTACACCAACAAAGAATACACAACAAACAAACAGTAATCTCTAGTCTCTGAAGAAAAAATGTTCCATAAGCTTATTTTCCTGGATTTTATCACTTCTCACAATCTACTGATATTGCCTTCTGGGAGATTTTGTTTTTAATTTCAGCTTGGAGACCTCAGCATATTTAGAGGCCTAACTGGTGATGTTGCTTAGTGTTCTCATCAATAGCATGCTCAGGTGCAAAAAAATCTTTCTCTGCCTTCTCTAGACTCTTTTTCAACATGTCAAACCGATAACAGAAAGTTGCATTCTGTTATGACATTATTCTCTGTATGTACTGCTGGTATTGGGCTTATTTTCTCTCAGGAATCTATACTAAAGGTGCATTCTGTACAATGTGTACAATTTTTAAATCATGTCTAGACCAACCTATTAAAGACAATGGGAAAATTTAAGTTCAATAACCAACAGGTAACATTTCTCCAAGGTCCCCAGTCTGAACTTTCACATTTTCTTCCTGCGTCCATGGGGGGTCCCTCTGGGTTCTCCAGTTTCATCTAACCTCTGGGATTCTTTTCTTCTCATCACACTTGTAAAGAGTGGTTATTTGCTGGAACCAGTCCGGCTATTCTCCTCTGACTTTTCTCATCAACAAGGCATTTCTGCATCAAAAATGCTGCTCATTGGATGTTTTTTTTTTTTTTTTTTTTTTGCACCATTCTGTGTAATCTCTAGAGACTGTTGTGTATGAAAGTCCCAGGAGATCAGCAAGAATGATGACATGGTCAAAGTCACTGAGATCACATTTTTTTCTCCATTCTGATGTTGTTGTTTTTTTCTTGATCTTCATGATTTTATGCATTGCAATGCTGCCACATGATAAAAGCAACACGCAGCTAAAATGATGAAGAATGATCCAATCGATTTCTGCCTCCGCATCATTCCACTTAAGTGAAAAATAAATGGATTGTATATACAAAAATCATTAATTTTAATGTATGTCATTCTCATTAGTGAAAGACTAATGAAAGCATGTTCCTAACGTTTACTGACAATACATCATGATGATCTTCTCTTTTTATTGTTTCTCAGGTGTATGTGTGTGTGAGAGAGAGAGAGAGAGAGAGAGAGAGAGAGAGAAGGGCAGAGGTGCCAGCAGTGGCAATAGCATGGTGTTATTGATGCACCGAATCGCTTGCAGCTCTGTCCGCTGCCATGGCACCCCTCCCTTATTAATCAGAGTGGCTGCACACTGCACATGATGAACTGGTCTTGGAGTCATGTTTAAACAGGCTCTGCCACACTGCACACTTTGTAAAGAGGCTATGGAACATCCCCAGGGTACAGGAGGGGTAATGAATACATCTTTTGGAGAGGTGGCATGTAGCCTTGGAGAGGCCTCTGGAAGGCTCTGTTCACTCCGGCCCCGCTGGCTTCGGCTCCAGCCCAGGAGCGGGCAAGGTGCTATGGCCATATGGAAGGGCTGGTGTGTTTGGGTTGGCTGGAGGTGCTGACAGGACTGGCCTGTGGAGAGGAAGTTCCAGGCCTGCTTGTGTGCACTCAGCACTGCCAGAACAGAGCGTGGGCTGGAGAATCAGTGGGGGGGCGGGACCAGAGCATGAGGCCTGAAGCCAGGGGGACAGGTTTCAGGAGGGAAAAGGTCCCAATTAAGGAGCAACGAGGACATACAATTACAGAGTGATGCTTGGCTTTCCTGCTCTGTTGACTAACTAATGGTATTAGCAGTGTCTGGAATGTTTAACTATTAGTACAATAAGTGATCTCAGAGTTGCCTTATTTACTGGCATGGTGTGAGTTACTAACAGTAGAACAGAAGTACTAACAGTAGAAATATATGTTGTTGTTTATCAGGAAATGTTATTTATGCTATTAAGTTTGCTATTTTTCCTTAGGCCCAAGTTGTGCAGGCCATTTGTAATTTATTTGTAAACTGAATTCACGTTCAATGTAACATTTGTATAGTGCTTTTTTGCTGATTTAATATTACACAAAAAATGTTGAACGTGAAAGTCTAATGTTCTATGGTCTACTATCTTATAGAAAAAGGAGACATCAGTTACTCACAGTGTCTGTGTGTGTAAGTTGAAGTTGAAGAAATATAAAGTAGCTTTCTGTCTTAAACAACACAATTAGTGCTTTCTTTTCCAACAAAAACTACTCACCCTCATGTACTGTTTATGACAACTTTGACATTTCAAAGCTCTTTTTTTTTTAACTCTAAGAGAGAGAGAGACATGGGTAAGAAAAAGAAGTTGTCAGAGAAAGTGAGAGAGAGAGAGAGAGACAGAAGAAATAGAAACAATGCCATAGAGAGAAACAGGAGGAGAAGAAAAGTCGGAGTAGAGTGAGTGTAAAGCTGAGGAGTATAGAAAGTGAGGCAGAAAGTAAGAGAAGCTGATGGAGTAGCCTGGGGGTTGGCAGCGTGGAGCTGCATTGTACCGCGCTACTCTCGGCATTTTCGTCTCACTGTCAATAACTCATCACACAATGAGGCATGATGAACAGAATTCCTATGGATGAGAGAGGACCTTCCAAAGTGATGCCTGCCAGCTATGCCACCAGAATCCTTCTCCTTTCTCAACTCCACACTCCTCTCAGGCTCTGATGCAACCACGTATGTTCTGATCAAGTTACATCACCTGCAAAAAAAAAAAAAAAAAAAAGAACATCACCAGGAATGCACACTTCTTTATCTTGCCGCAAAGTCTCCTGTGCATGCATTGCCCCCTACATTAAAAAAGCTATGGAGTGAGCGATTTTATTGCTAATTAGGTTATATCATTTTATAAAAATCAGCCACGTGGCACAGATATAAATGTGCTATAGCTGTGATCGATTCGCTGGAGCATGGCCTATGCATATGCATATTCATGGGGTGATGTAAAGAGAGGCGGAGTGTGCTGCTGGATGATCCGTGGACTTTACAGGCAGGCCCATAGAGCCTGCAGCAGGCAGTCACCATAAACAATCACACCAGGCCCATTAATAACTCTAAAACTCATGCACTGCCCAGGCCACAAAGAGCACAAGTGACATTTTAATAGGGCTTTTTTCCTTTTTGTTTTTCAATAATGAGTGCACGGTTTGCTGTGATGCACCGCACAATATGTGCCTCCCTGTTGTTTTGAGGCACAATGCATATTTTTGCTGTAGTTGGCATTTATGGAGAATAATTTAATGTACTGCACGTGGCTTCCTTTATGTGTTCTCTCCAAGTCATTTTTCAGACATCTTCAGGGAAGATGCTTGTGAGAGATGGAGCTGGTAAAAGATATCAGAGAGAGAGAGATACAAATGGGTGTATGAAAACAATATGAGACTGAGCGAGAATTATTTTGATAATTAGATTTAATATAATTTTACCTTTTTATTATTATTTTTAGTAGTGTGTGATATATTCACAAAACTTCAACTATGTACATGTTTCCTGAAATTGTAGGTCCAGTTGACTTCTCAGAAGTTCCTCTGCATATGTATGTTCATATGTCATAAAGTACGTGGCCAACAGTTTGTGGACACCTGACCATATATGCTTTTTGAACGTCCTATTCCAGATATAGTCCCCCTTTGCTGTTATAGCCTCCACTCTTCTGGGAAGGCTTTCCACTAGATTTTGGAACATGGCTATGGGGACTTGCGTTAGTGAGGTCAGGCACTGATGTCACGTGAGGAGGCCTGGGGCGCAGTCAGCGTTTTGGTTCATCCCAAAGGTGTTCAGTGGGGTTGAGGTCAGGGCTCTGTGCAGGCTACTCAATTCTTCCACTTCAACCTTGGCAAACCATGTCTTTGTGGAGTTCATTTTGTGCACAGGGGCATTGTCTTGTCTCTGACAGGTTTGGGTATCTTAATTCCAGTGAAAGGAAATTGTAATGCTACAGCATACAAAGACATTCTATTCAATGTGCTTCCTACATTGTGGCAACAGTTTGGGGAAGGAACACATACGGGTGTGATGGTCAGGTGTCCACAAACTTTTGACCATATTGTGTGTGTATGTGTTTTTCCACCTGTTGAAAATTTCTTTCACAGCTCTTCTTTCTATACAATGTAGTAGTCACTGTAAGCTCTACAGGTTTGCAAAAATGTGTGTTAAACATGTGCAATTTCTTTGTGCTCCTCCAGAAACTAAACCAGGAAACGGGCTGTGTAAAACCGGAAACATTGCTCTCTTTGGAAACGTAGTGTACAGTGGGCTGCTGAACGATCACTTCTGGCATTTCGGGGTTCCCCTCGTCACAAGACTGGTGAGTAATTTCCTGCTGTCTGCTTCGATTGTCGATCCACATCCATGCGATATCCACTTGCAGCTGTGGCTTGGCTCATACCGCGTTTTAGGCTGAGTATATGACCGGTGTTCAGAGACACTTCTGTTTTTGTTTTAAGGATTCCAGTAAACATGATGGAATATCAAAATCCACGAAAATTTCATAAATCGCTATCCATCTGGATTTTTATCTTACCAGTGAAACATTGTAAGCAGGATTTATCTTAGGGTGGTTATATAAACAAATTGAATCACAAATGCTGTTGTTTTGCCAATGTGACTGTTGGTCTTTGGCATCGTTCATCGTCTGTGGCATTGTCTATGGAAGGCTTCATTTATTTTTGCTCCTTTTGCTCTGTGTGTTGTGATAGAAAATGGGATTGGATGTGAGATTAGTGCTGAAGACCTCCCTCTAGTCATGACCTTCATTGCTGTCTAAAATATGTCCAAAAAATCATTTATAAATTATATATGAATTGCACAATTAATTAATCATACCTGTGATGCTGGTGCACTAGATAATTAAATACATCCATGAAACTTTCTGAAAGTGAATATTAAGAGTAATTGTAGCTTTAATTGGACTGTAACCTTAGCACACATCACTGCATCATAAAGTTTGAGTTTTATTAACAATTGGTGTGCATTGATGCCAACCTCCTCCAGGAATAGCAGCAAACGTGCTCATCGGACTGAAAATGCAACTTGTTCACAGCTGTAAGCCTTTCTGTTTTTCTGCATCTTGTTTTTAGAGCTTTACTTAATTAACAAGATGACTTGTAGCAAGCATTTCCATTTCAGTATTGAATAGAAGGGATGTGAAACTAAAACTCGTGGTAGTACTGTAGTACATTGATTAACGGTTGGGTGATTTGTTTTTCTTTCAGAAGTCTTTTTTAGCAACACAAACACTTTCAGTTTGCCACGGCGAGCTCTGATTAAGACGTGCTGAGCAGGGCATTGAGATGTCTTAAATTTTTTTTCAGTGCGTTGTCTTTATTTTGTTATTTTCAAAGGTCTCTCAAGTAGTGAAAAAATGTCAGAGTGTCTACACAGTGTTTCAATAAAACAGCATGAGAGAAACACACGTCATACCTGAGCCATTGACCTGAAGTGATGGCTTTCAAAGAGGCAGCGCTGTCTATATAATTTTCATCAGTTAGTATCTGTGTGCATATTTTGCAGTACAACATTTATATACATGCTGTTTTTATCATGAATGCAATTTTCATATAATAATTCACTGACTCATATTAGCAGACTCAAAAAAATCTCCTTTGAACTGTAAAGTTTGCCTGTTCAGAAACTGTTCAGCTGCTGCCTGCAATTTAAGTGAAGGCAATTATAGTGTATTGTGATTAGTGACAGTGATTTTGTATGAGCTGTCATGCGATGATAAAGGCTGTGTTTAATTTAGTGTGCTCTGACCATGTGCTTTTTCTTTCAAATGAACCAAATTAGTTGTCTGTCCTGCGATATGTGGTAAGAGAAAATGTGTAATTATTAGCATGGAGAAATTTCGAAATGTCTGGCAGCTGCCGTGTTAGCTTGGACTCAAGCAGGTTGTGTGGAAAGGCTCCTGTCCAGTTACCCAGTCTCCATTCCAGTACAACACTGCTTCAACTAAACTGCATTTTAACCATCTCTCCAAGGTGTTCAAAACATCGAGAACCACCAAATGGAGAAAAATAGAGGGCACTTTTATTTCAAACTTGGTCTCCCTCGATTTTCCATGGCAGGTTAATGAATAAATGGATTGTAGCGGTAATTGGAAAGGAAAAGAGTGCCCAGTGAGTGGAGGAAAGAGGCATGCAGCTCCACTGAGTTTATGGAGGCAGAAATGATGACGCTGGCTAAAGCGCTAATGAAGAAGGCAGGGCAGACTGAGGCGGACTGGCTGACAGGACTAAGAGTTACAGTGCACTGAGAACTCTGCGCACTGTGTGTGCGCGCTCCAATGAGCATGTGTGTGTGAGAGAGTGGGACAAGTCCTCATTACGAGGTGTGTTAGGTACTTGGTTTGCATGTGGAAATGGTTTGACGGGTCCCCACTTCGCGGCTGATGAAAACGAGGTGGGTAGGTGAGAAGGGATTACTGGAATGGGACTGTCCAATCACTGTCGCTGGCATCACATAGATGGCTGGATAATGCTGAACACTGTCAGCTGGCTGTCAGAGCTGAATTTCAGCTGTTCAGCAGAAAACATGTAATTGATAGCACTCTTGGGCTTCTTAGGTCTTCGAACCACACAACATTAGCACAACTCTGTCTTCACAAAGGCTTTTTTAATATCTGCCATACTGATGTGGTGATGAACCTTTACATTGCATTATGTGTAGTTATATTATTACAGCTTAATTCTGGGTTTATGTAAAAAGAAAAAAAAAAGAATCTGCTCACTTGTTTTTGCTGCTTTGAAATATTCTTAGGCTTGCACTGTTTCCAAGACTCGCTGTGCTTGCAGCCAATATGGCTTTCCAGATGTGTTCACCTGCCGTTGGCCGCCACTGGCTCCTAATTAAGACAATCTGGCATGGACACTGGCTCAGCCTGGCCAAAGCCAGGCTCATCTGCACTGCTTAAAGAAGAAAAATGCTACTGGCTCATTCTGCTCGTCTTGACTCAGCTTGACACCTGGGCTCAGGCGAGAGGGAATGATCAGTTTGACTCCAGATACTTGGGCTTGTCCCAATCTTCAGTGCTGCTTCTTACCCCCAATTTATGTCTTATTAGTACGTAAGCTCAGAATAACTTTAACACAGGGTTATGGAGTATATGCATGGGAATGAATGTAGGTCAGTGGAGAACATGATGACTAGGATAGGTGGTCATGTGTGTACTGGGAATAGCAGACCTATTTTTCTACTTGCATTAAGGGATAAGAAAGGTCAATATGTACAAAATAATACCCATTATCCAGCTCTTATAAAGAGTCGTATCAAGTTAGTGACAAGGCTGTGGGACTTGATGAGAAGCTCAAGTTAATAACAGAGATCAAACCCATGGACTGAACAATGCTGGCATTAAATATTGAGTAAATGGATTGCGGGCACATAGAAAAAGAGAACACGACAAGACGCATAACCTATTCGGGTCTCTGACTATTCTTCCCTCCTTCCTCTCAAAGGAAAGGTTTCTTGTCTCTGTAATGGAAAATGACGTCCCGAGGGCCATTCGTCCGCTTAGTACTTAACCTGAACAAGCAGCACCATGAGCATGCTAGGCAATGTTTCCAATGGAGCTGGAGTACAAAAAGGGAGAGAGAGAGAGAGACAGAAAAAAGATTCGAACAGGAAATAAATTGAAAATGTTACTTAAATGTGGAAAATAAAGAGGAACTGGTTGAGGAACAAAACTGGTTGAGAAAAACGATAGTTGAAAGAGAAAACGGAAAGCGGAAGAAAGAAATCCAGTTATCCTGCCTCATGATTAGTTTGCTTATGATACTCTAAACCGTTTTATTCACTTTTCGATTATCCGTTCCATGTGTGATCAGCCTGGTTAATGTAATGTTAAAAAATGTCCCTGCTTTATATTCTACTCACTTATTTTCTTCCTTCAAACTTACCTTTTTTTTCCCCCATGTTCTTGAAAATCAGTGTATAGCATGTTTTAGCCACAGCACATGCATCGCTTTAGTTTCACTTATTTATGACCAAGACTTGAAATAGACTAGTGCTATTTTGATAGAGATGGTATCTTTAACCCGACTTGCTGAAGGATTTCACTCCAGTATTTCACTTGTCCCTGTGGAGACTGATAAAGAGAAGAGGCTGACTCTGTGTTAAAAACAAATCCATAAAAGAATGTATGCATAACTATATTACTTCGTTTGCTGTGTATTATACTGAACACTGATAATGGTAGATTCAATTCAGATGTAGTATTTGTATTGATTAAAAGCTCATATGAAAATGAATGCACAGAAGGCTTCAACCCAATAAGATGTTTCATAACCCAATAAGGTGTTTTATATTTCTCCACTGCATCACTAGTGAAATGAAGGTACTTTCCAATCCACAGATGGATATTTGGCATGTTTAAGGTTAAAAATTACGAGTGTTCCAGCTGCAGATTGAATGTATGGAGTGAAATTTGCTGAGACAGGCTTATACGCATGTTAAACCCCACTTCCTCTACCCCCCACTCTACCTCAACAGTACTCCAATGCAAACACACTCACTGACGGACACACACACACATGCAGGTCTTCACCTCTGCCAGCCCAAAGAGCAGCCCTACTCACTGCATGGAGCCTGTCAAGCGACTCCCTCGGCTCTTTACCAGCATTTGCTGACTCCTGATTGGCCGAAGTGTGGAGCGCCGGAATCCACCGAGCCTTCTCTCCCTGAATCCCAGCCTCATCTTTTTCAGTAGCATTGCACCAGGAAAAAGCACTAGAAAAAAAGAACCAAACGAAAGAGAGAAAAAAGAAGCAGGCAAAAAGAAGAAAGAGACTGATCTGCGCCTTTTATGTGCACTTACAGTTTTACTCCTCTCGCTTTTATCAGCTGTTTGCTTCTTGGCTGTAGCTGTGGGCGACTTTTTTTTTTTTTGCGCTGGGTGACACGAGGCTGTGAAGAGAGAATACTCCTGCAGCTGCTCAGTGAGACACACCTCTCCTCAGCTCCTCTATAGCAGAGGTTGCAGACACGTGTGTGCTCCTCCACTCCTCCTCTGTCCTGGCCTGGATGAGTAGCTATTGTGAAGATCTGGCTATATCAGTTACTAAAGCAAGATCTTCCGTGCCGGCAAGGAGCAATACATCACTGGAGCAATGCTGGAGAACGCTGTCGAACAGCTTCTGGAGTGCCTGCCCTAGAAGCACAGCTCTCCCACTCAGCAATAAGAACGCAAAGCAGCCAGTGTGCTGACATCAGGAGAGACCGAACGCACATGAGCAGAGAGAGAGAGAGAGAGAGAGAGAGTGGAGTGTGTGTGAGTGGTGGAGAAAAGGAGAAGTAAAAGCAGTTTGTGTGGTCATCGAGAAGACGAAAGGAGCTAGTAGAAGGTGCAACGTAAGATCAGACAGTGTTTTTCCACCTCCCTTTCTCCCTGTCCCTTTCTTTTTTTTCCCCTGGGCCAAAAAAAATCTCCCCGATTACTAAACGGAAGAGGAGGGAACTCAGTAAAAGAGACGTATTTTCACAGCACCTGAGAAGAAAGAAGAAAAGCTATACAAACAGAAAACTACTCGGACTTTTGGCCCGCCCCACTGCGCTCAGGTGGCCATCACATCTCCCCTACGTCTTTTTTCCTTTGGTCCGTGCTCACCTGTCCTCTGGCCGAAATGATGATGTATTTTTGGGTGAGTAACATGCCTTTACTCATCACGGTGGCCTACTCGCCATCGTCCGTTCACACTCTTCCTCTTCAGTATATGGCTTCAGTGTATGAGGATAGAGCAGTAGCATGAAGAATTGGGCTCAAATCTTCTTTTTTTTCCTCACCATTTCTCTCCTTGTTGTTTTTAAGTGTATGTGATTTTTCAGTTTTTTCCTCTTTTCTGAGTTGAGTTTCGGAGTTGTGTTTAATATACCTCCTCTCTGAAGGGCCCTGTTCTGGAGTGCTAGTCTGAAGGGAGATGAGAATCCAACTGTATCTGTACAGGAATGTTTTATTGATGTTCAGTATGAAGAAAGAGGATCATATAACCTGATTCTGCAGAGACCTGTCAATTTCTCAGCTCACTGAAGGAGTATGTTCAAATATGAAGTAGGGCAAGTGGATGTAAATCCAGTGCTGTGCAAATTTGTTTAACATGAATCTGCTGTCACATATAGCTATATCCCTCTCTGATAGAGGATTTTATGTACTTTGATTCCTCTTACTGCTGTCAGTTTCCTTCTTCTTTAGCTTGTGTTTATCAGTATGTGAATATTAAGCAATATAAGTTTTGCAACTTTTATTTTTTTCTGGTTTTAATTAATATCTTTTATAAATGACAGTGTAAAGCATCAGCATCACAATGTAATGAAATCATGAATGCAGAGGTGTATGGAAGAGGAGTGTGAGTAGGTAAAAGCCAACTGTGCAGGAAGCAAGCTTTTAACTAACGTTAGCATAGTGGATGGAGGACTCATCCTGTTCTCACTCCACCCAGCATCCTCCTCCGTCAGCCGGGCCGCCGTGTGGCTCATCCCTCCCCTGCCCATCAGGGGCCAGATGAAAAGTGCGTACCCGCAGATGTGGCAAACAGGATTTAATGATCGTCAGAAAGCAATCTCTCATCTTCGAGCTCAGTGCGGCGCTTTGATAGCGAGGGCTGGTCATTAATCATTCTCCTTCATCGTTCCAGTGTGCCAGAGCCCAGAGTGCACGCTGCCTGCTCAGCCTGGGCTACGGCGCCACGCGGCCTGGCCCTGCGCCGGCACCTTGCCACTCACACACCTAATCTAATCGGGGATCACTTTCAGCTGGCCGCCAGGAAGTGCAAGAAAAGAGATAAAATTCACCCATGTCAGACATCCTGAAGCTGCTTTGCTAATGTAAGCAGAGCTTCTCTCTTTGAAGACGATAGCAATGCATGGTGAGGTTTCACGTGTTATGTGTCTATACAATATAATGTATGTTTTGGGGGTTTTTTTGTACTAAGGCGATATCTAGTACAGCTTTTCCCTCAAGTTCTGTGGGGGGCCAGTTTCCGAAAGTAGAGAGAAATAAGGCTCTGCTGATGTTTTGCTCACTCTAGACACAGAACAAAAGAAACGAAAAAGGCAAGAGAGACAGCTTTTCTCCTTCTACTGAATAATTGAGGGCTCAGTGCAGGGGACTTGTTTCTGGGTGAGCACATGCGCTGATGGGAGAACACACCACTTACTTTTATATAAAGGCTAAATGCAACTCATTGGCCTGATTTTAAGCTCACATAGTCTAAGACAAGACAAGCCTCAATCAGTCTTTTTGCACCGTTAAACAATTCATTTAATAAGTTGATTATATAGTACAGTATACGTATAACTCCAGGTGATAAACTGTATATTTAACCGTAACATGCTTTTGTCATTTTTTTAAATAAAACTAACCCTATCTTGAGTCAAGTTCATATGAAGTCTAACAAGAACAAGGAACCCTGTTAGACCGTTCACCTTTCTAACACAGCCATTTGTTAACTGTGTTAAAATCTTATGAATATGCTGCTGAGGTGCCAAAACAGAGATGTTAAAAACATATAAACATGTTTAACACGACTTTAGGTTATTGATATGTGTCAGAAATGAATGTTGAGCAAGGCATGTGTCCTTGTTCCATCGACATAGTCATTGAAGGTGTAAATGTCAGTGTTGTTCCTGCTCTCAGTAAGTAACCTACAGGTAGCGATGTGGGTAGCGAGTTCAGGTAGCGATATAGACCTGCCTGAGAAGGTCTGGCTCTGTTGACACTCCCTCTGAGCTCTCCATATTCATTGAATGCAGCATCTTTCGGAAGCGGCGTCGATCAGCCATGTAATTTGGAGTGGAGAGCGGCTGCCACTGGTGTCATATTGCTAAATGAAGTGCTTGTGCTAATTTGTCACCACATTAATTGATCTGTGTTCTCCAGTCACATACTGTGGGTCCTGTAGCGCTCCGCCTGTGTATTCATCTCCAGCGCTGTGCCTCCACGAGCCTGCTTGACAGCTGGAATAAGTTTCCATTTGCCCTGTTGTCTCGGTGAGGCCTTCAGCTCTGCTTTTGTGACCTACACTTGCACAAGCTTGTTTTCTCACTCTTTTCCCAATCCACGTAGATGAAAATCTATTTTCAGCCCTGACATTTACTAATGCATGCACAGCAAAACTGTGTTTCTGTAAAGTCATTATTAAGCCACCTTTCTGATTGTTTGGGTTTGATAACCCCCCCCCCCCCCCCCCCACCACCACCACCACCACCACCTAATTCAGAACAATATGACCAGCTCAGTTGCCACCCAGCAGCCATGTAGTCCTTTTTGATTCTCTCCAGTGTTTTTTCCTTTTCACCAAAAGCGCAAAAGGGTGACAGTAGGACTTTTTATGGATCAAGAAGATTTCAGAACATCTTCATCCATCTCAGCTCCTCGTGCTCCTGGTCCACTCAGTACAGTGTGTAATCCTAATGCCTCAGACTGTGTCTCACATGCTTGGCATGTCCTAATCTCCCTTGCACCCCTGATAAGACTATTAAACAGCAGACCAGTACGGGAATTTATCCCCTGACTACAAACAATCTATGCGGACTCGGTCACACTGTTCCACTGATAAAGATCTTGAGGCGTCCACGACTACAGCTGTGAGCTTATCACACTTTGATATCATTAGCTGTGTTTACACGGGGTTTCTCAGGGAAAGGCCATTACAGGGATGCTCCATTATCTCTGTCTTTCTCTCTATCTATTCCTCTCAATCTCACTCTTGCTACCTTCTCATATTCCCCCTGGAGGTGTGAGTCGACAGCATTATCCAAAGCACCGCTTAAAGCCCTACACCTTTCTAATGGGCTGTGGCACTGGGACTCAAGTGGCAAGACCAGAATTGGAGATCAGTGGCCGAGTCACTGGGCTCTCGGTACAATGAGTGCAGCTCGGAGGCCGGATAGATCCATGGATCAATAGTGCTGTGGTCAGGCCTAGGAACAGAGAGCAAGGTCACACTGAGGGCTTGTGCATCCTCCCTCAGCGGGAGGCTGACCGTGAAATGAGCACTGGGAGAAGGCATAAAGGCAATGAGCATAATTACTCAAAGAGTTCCAGAATCAGCACACTTCCTAGCGCTAACTGATTATGGCAATTTGGCCCTGCTGTATTACACGTGAGCATCCTTCATTAAACCAAATGAAAACAAGAGCAGGAAAGAGGATGTGACACACTGAACATGGGAATTTAAAAGGACAAACCAATGGGTAGGACATTGGGCAGAGAAAAGAAAGAGGGAGGAAGAGAGAGTGATTTGAGGAATGGGGGAAGAGTGCCCCTGTGTGTGCAGGATTGGAGGACACTCTGGGGTTGGGGGACGTGGAGTTTAGCTGTGGGCCTGGGACATCTGCAGCTCTGCCAGCTACGGGTCATTAAGATACAGAAGGGACACACAAGCTATAAAACTAATGGCAGGACTGTGACATTAACATTATAGGTTATTGACCTATCAAAAGGGATTTATGGTGCAAATCAAGAGACAGTGTCAAAGTGAATGAAAGAAATAAGGCTGATTCCACACCTTCACTCCACTCATTCCACAATCCCAAATCACCATTTACTTCCCTCTGAAATTTTACAAGAAAACAGTCAAGGAGAACTCTCACCATTATTCTCTCTTTTTTTTTTTTTTTTTTTTTTTACCTGACTTGCTCCATTTCCTACCTACATCCCTTCTGCACACCCTTTGCATCGTAGTGTGTTCAGATCAGCTACAAAGTGATCCTTGTTTGGATTCTGCTGGATCTTTTCTTTGTCTTTCTTTGGTCACAGGACTCCCACAACTTGCCATCCCTGAGGGACAGGGATGTGTACATATATAGCTTTGTCATATCTATTTCTTAAAGATAGAATACATGCATGTAAGAAATATCACACTTATCTAATTATATCAAATTATAATACAGCGGTGTCTAGTGCGATTGCATATTTAGAGTAGATTCCTGTAAATCTATTCTTCTTTCTTGTGGACATTTACAGAAAGATCAGTTTCACTGGAGTCTTCTGAACATAACAAAGAGAGAGTTTATTTTCAGGCTCATATGTGGCAGACTATATTCAACAATTGCAAATTGTAAGAAGATTAGTGTGATATAGAACTGACTGCAGCTTCATCACAACTCCTTTAACCAGTGTCAGATTTATGGTTCCAACTCTTTTTCTCTTATTCTGATCCAATGTAACATTTTAAATGAAGATCAAGGGTTTAAATACATTTGATGTTTTATGGTTCATTTTTATATTATTTTTGTTCCTGCGCCGTTATTAGCTCTTTAATTATCTGTCCTTTTTCATCTTCATTTAAGATTCTCTTATATTCTGGTCCAATTAAATAATACACAATCAATTACAGATAAAACTCTTATCGGCCAAAATGATCACTGAACTTAAAGGGGGTCAAATGCATAGAATTTTACATCTAGTATACTGTATATGCCACTTAAAGTGTTTGGAAGTTGAAAGATTTATATATTGTTGTATCAATCATTACTGTTTGCCAGACGTTACACCATATAAGACACTGCTGATAGTTTTGGACTTTAAGAATAAGCAAAATTGTAGCGTCCCGGAAGCCTCAGCTGGCCAGGACATTGCTGTATGAAATGCCTAGTGCTGTCAGTAATCGGAGTGCAAATGGAAAGGCCACGCTATGTCATTTTCAGAGCTGGCCCGTGAACTCAGGCAGCACAACTGCCTCCCAAAGTCCTACAAGGCTAATGTTTTTGTTCGGCTGTCTACTCCGCATGCCTAATGGGCTCTGTCTGAGGCCTTGCAGATTTAAGTAACTTTGACTAAAAGCCTTTTTAATGGGCCTCTGTTTTGGTTTGGGGAACAGCATGCAAGCAGAAAGCAGGAGGCTGAGAAAGGGGAGAGTGGAGGCATGGTGAAGGGAGAAATACTGAAGAGGGGGAGAGATGTCTAGAACAGAAATACACTGTGTTTGTTTACTGTATTTTTACATGCTTCACGCACATCTGCTCTCCATTATTTCTAATATTGTCAGTCTCTCACTCCCCATCTCTCTCTGTATATTGATTTATTCCGATCCTCAGCAGTATTGTGACAGTTGCCGAGACTGGTCAGTGACAGGAATGTGAGTTGCTACTTGTTTGTGTTGATTTATTGGGGAGGTAGGCCATGTTGACTAGTGTTGCTGTGTGAACACTGTTAGTTTTGGAGAGCTGAGCCTTTATATATCGCTCACTCTTGCATCACTGAAGCTAGTCCTCCTGGGAGTTATCTGTTTACTCATTTGGCCAGATGAATTCTACACACATTCCATTTTCACATTACACTTCGTCTGCCGCTTAACTAAATCCCTATGTGTGAAGATATGTATTTTAATGAGATGCAATAGGTGTTCTCCAGTCTGTTTTGATTCTATAGGCCTCAACATATTCCCCCTCTGCTGTGCCACCTTTTGCTTTCCTCACTTGCTTTGGATGCATCATTGCTCCTATTTCCTGGCCTAGCCCTGGAACACAGATAACACGTTAACCGTAGCATAAGGTGAAAGGTTAATTATCATCACGCTTCAATTGCTCCTATATAGCCAGCATGAGACATTCTGCCTATATTAAATTATGTAAAGAGCATATTATATCCTGCTTAACTGGGACTCAGGCAGATTTGTCATATTTTTTAGTATTTTTTTCCTGTTACTGTAGCTTTTCAGCAGTGAATTATTTGCTATTTAACTCACTATATTAAAGCACCGAAGCACTGCTAGTTTGGAAGGGAAGAAAATAAATGAGAAACTGTTCTTATCTAGAATATGAGGGAAGTGTCAGATTTTGGTGACACAGCCTGGTTAGTGGCAGGTGACAGAGATAGACATTTGCATTATGGTTGATATTTACTGAAGATTTGTGTACATGCACAGCCTTCCTGATGCCGTTTCCAACAGGCCCACTGATCTAAACACTGCCCTTTTGCAATTGTCTCAGTTTCCTTTCATATTTTTTGTAACACACAGATTTCCAGTGGACAAAGGTAGATGAATTTGCAGTTCCGTTGTCTTTTCTTATGTTAGTAAGGTCAAAAACTTTCTGAGCTATATTCTTCCCTAATTCAAACTGAACTCAGTTTTGCTTTTGTCTGAACATGTATCGATTGTTTGGCATTACTTTTTTTTTCTAGAAATACCATATTGTATGTTCCCTGCCTTTCTGACAGCTTTATTTGACTGCATGAATTATATTTTTTTTTTTCAAATATTTTTTTCAAAAAGAATATTTCATTTATTTCACTAAATAATCCCAAGAGGAAGCATTTTGATCAATTCTCCCAGTTTTGTACACATTCAAGACCAGTGTGACTCAAACATGATTGTGAATTTCATACTGAATTTTAAACTGACACTGCTTCCTCGGGAGAATTGAAATAAAACTCCTTCTCCTCATTGCCACATCTAATTGAATTTAATACATGTCCCCCATTGTTTTTGTCTGATTGAAAGAAGTGTGTTCCATTAATTCTGTAATGGGATTTAGTCCAAATGATTGGCCTATTAGACAACACTGGGCACACATTCACTTGATTTCATCTCAATGTACCATCCTTTCACTCCTCAGGTAATTATACTGGAATTAATATCATGTGTAGTAATTGGATTTCAAAGCAAAGATTCTTCATAATAGCACTTGTAATGCATATTTGAAATTAAAATGCGAAACACTGCTGGCACACGAGGTTCAGTAAAAGGATCATTATACAGGTGAGTCTCTGTATGAAGTGCCTTTTTGATCCCAGGACCTCAAAACCCTGCAGCACTGTATGTCATCAGCCTGGGGAACGAGTAGCCACTGTCCACCAGTCCATAACATAAAAGATACACTTTGTGTATGCACATTAGTCTTCCTTGTAGTCATTAGGCAGTTTGTCATATTCTCTGAATTATATACACACATATATATATATATATATATATATATATATATATATATATATATGTTTTAAATATGACATTGTTTTGCTTTATTCTAACACATTATGACAATTATAATTCAATACAGTTCACAAATTTAAATAAATAAATAAATAACATGTCACAAATGACATTAAGATGGACTGGCATCTCATCCAGGGTGAATTCTCTCCTCGCACCCAGTGTTCATGGAATAGGCTCCACATCCTGAGCCAGGATAAACCATTTACTGAAGATGAATGAAACTGAAAACAGAAGTTGACTGGGATCAGATAACGTCAAGCTAATACAAAAAATGACTTTACTAATAAAATTAATAATTTATTGTTAATTTTTATTTAGCATTAATTAATTATTTTTAAGTAATTTTCTATACAGTTTAATAAATTGAATTACATTTAATTAAATGAAAAAAATAAAATAAAATCACAATCTTCAAACTACAAGTGCATAAACTATAAAAACCACAGAATATTACAGGAAACAATTAAATAAATAAATAAAAAATAAAGGTATCTATAAGGTATATAAAGGTATATAAAGCAGACCACAATATGTGGACTCTCAGGCCACAGAAAAGACATGGTCCTTAAGACGTCAGCAGGTTTTAGAACTGAAGAGGCCTAGAAATAAAAAAACTTAATTAGCTCTTTATATAGGAGCATACTTCATTTTAAGTCTTTGGATCAAAATGATCCCTTTTGTGTGAGACACCTGATCAGTACCAACCTAGTAAAGAAGAACAAAAGATTTTTCAGCAGCTGGCCACATCCTATCAAGATTAATAGATGAGCTGGATTTGGCACTGTAGTTCACGTGCTGCGTATGAAGTCTCGAGTGACACATCAATCACCAGAAGCAGTGGCCAGGGCGTGCATGTGTTTCCTGTTTCCCCGCTGTTGTCTTCATCATGAAGAGTATTATTCTATCTGCCATGTTTGTATAAGCCATATAAATCACTACACTGAGAAGTGCACGCAACAGTGATCATTCCTCCTTGGAGATTTACTTTCTGACACAAAGTACACGGCTTATTCGATTCAGATTGCCGTAATGGTGTGGAGATGCCTGCAAGAGGACAGGAAATCAGTGGGAGCTTGTTCCCCTGTTAAAGGAGCTAGTCTGAAACATGGCTGACCTTTTCCATGTGTGTAGGAGAGGCAGAGCGTCAAGCTGCCGTTCAGAGACCCGCCGCAGTGCGAGAGAGCAGCAGACTAAAAACAAATGGAAAGAAGCAGCGATCAATTTGCAGTGCGGCACAACTGTTAGAAATCTGCCCATAGTTATTCCAGCTAGTTAAAGTTTAATGCATTTGCTTCTCCAGGCTGCACGCCAAAAAGAGTTGCTTTCAGTGCTATGTGCGGACATATCACATACAGTGTGTGTATGTGTGTGTGTGTGTGTGTGTGTGTGTGTGTGTGCAGTGTGCGCCACTAAATGGCAGATAAATGGCAGATGTTTTGCGATATGTGTTCAGAATAAGTGCTATATGAGATTGCTTTAAATGTGTATACCATTAAACGTGTCTGTGTAATTGTGTGTGTGTGTGTGTGTATGTGTGTGTGTGTGTGTAGTAAGAGAATATGTGTGTTTGCATGCATTGTTTTGGCAGCACTCTGAGGACTTAATGAGGATAGCCAGAGTCTGGATTTTTTTACCAGTGAATTTCCATGCCTCTAATTTCTGCACTCTCCAGCTTTGCCTTATCCTCCTCATTAATATTTAAACCCACACCTTCTGCAAACTCGCAAAAAAGTGGGAAAGAGGATTGTGTTCTCAGGGATCCCTTAATCCCCTGAATTAGCAGTTTAATAGCAAGAAGCCATTTGTAGATTAGAGAGATCAGGCTCGCAGGACCTTCTTTTACTCACTACTTAAATACTTAGAATTCTAATGCCACTACAAGACACCATTTAAAGTCACCCTTTCAACGCTCTGTTGTCCTCGCCTCATGACAAAGACGTTGAAAGGTCTCCACTGTACAGATGTTTAATACTGTGTGTGTGTGTGTGTGTGTGTGTGTGCGTGTGTGTGTGTGCACACAGGACTGTATGCTAGCCATTTAACTCAGTACAAAAGTCTATTTTATGCAAGTGCTGTAAAGTATTTGACTGAACTAACTACATTTGGGACTTGGGGAAAATGGAGAAGACTTTGAAGCCTACTCATACATATGTATACTATGTGTCGTCCGTGTTAATATCTTATTTCAGCTTTTCACAGCTGATTTGGCATTTCCTTTTCAAAGCAATATATGGTAAACAAGTCAGTTTGTGAAAGCTGGATCAAACCACGTCAATTTTACCTCATTTTCATATAATTCTCTGAAGTTGACAACTGTCTATTTTACCAGCAAATGAAAGAAAGTGTGATCCTGGAAAGGCCGTGTGTTTTTAATAATCATTTGGGTGGAATTAATTTAGTCTCATGCTCATGTGGAGATGGTATCTTCGTGGTCGCAGCTCTGCCATCCAGCCCAGTGTAAATGTGCAGGATTAGCACAAGCCTAAAGACCTGTGAAATTATCTTTGGAGAGGCATATCCTCAAATGATCAAAAACAAAGCAAAGCTTTCCTCTATGGTTTAGGGAGTAATTAAATTTGCTGTGACATGTTCAATGATTAATCTGTCACGTTGCCTTGCGAAATGTTCCACCTTGTTTTTCTTTTCTTCTCCCTTCTTTCTCTGTCTTTCTTCAGAAACATTCATTCGTGATATTAAGTGCAGGAAATGACTTGCGCTTGAGAACCCTCTGAAATTGAATGAGTCCAAGGCGATGGATTGCATGCCATTTATTTAGAGAGAGGTTGTATGTGTGTGTATGTGTGTGTATGGGGGAGTAATGCAGAGTGGCTTTTGCCTCGCGGCCGATAAATTGCTGGTGCACTAAACCTTTAGAGGCTTTGAGGGTGAAACACATATTGCAGGTAGTCTGCAGTGACACAAGCAACTCTATAGTATAGTACATACTCAGTATGCTCTAATCCCCTCGTGATTTGTGTTATTTTCATGCTGACACATCTGTTAATCACATATCAATGTTCAAGTAACAGTTGGGATGAAAATTGAATTTGACATAGTTTTTCCTCATGGAAAATAGAAACCAGCAGAACGTGTGCATCACTTTATACTTGATCTATGTTGGTCTAATGTTGATAACAAGTAAGGGAGGTTTATAGCAACCAGTTTAGCATTGTGCATACTGCATTTGTGGCAAAAGAGAGATCTCTGTGTATTGACCATTTGATATTTCAGCTTCTATTCAACTCAAATTTATTTTATTTGCATATCACTGCACAAAGCAGCTTTACGGAAATCCGGAAGTACTTTTAGATCCGTATTGAACAAGCCAGAGGCAACGGTGACAAGGAAAAACTCCCTGAGATGACATTAGAAGAAGCTTTAAGAGGAACTAGTTTCAAAAGGGAGCCCATCCTCTTCTGGTGTAGTACACCTGTATACACCTGTATACTGTAAAGCCAAACAGTGCATAGTGTTTTGAAACAGATGTTCACTGTGAGTGTATTGTGAATAAGAGTCTTGAGGTGAGCACAGAACTATCTTTATGATTATAGCAGCAGTTATATACTTATGGCAGTTACAGTATCTAGGATTTATGATTACTAATCTACACTATCTAGGTGAAATTATCTGTTGAAGCAAGGCTTCTAATTGGTATTTGCCTGAAGAGTTACTTATTAGATCTGTTTTATTTCTATAATTATCTTACAGCTTCAAAACTTTAAGCATTTACCATTTCTAATGCATGGTGCATCTCCAACAGGCAGAGTCAGAGGTTTGGGGCACGCAAAATTTCAAAGTCGGCATGGGCACAGGGAGAGGATGGTTGTTGTCACGTTCAATGTGCCGCTGGCTGGTGACACAGCTGCACTGGTCCGGATGACTTGAGAAGGCGCTTGGATGGAGCTGGCGGCCAGCTCGCAGGCTGTGTTCCCCCTCCGCATGCCCACCCCGCCATGCCAGCTGTTCGCCGTCACTGTGGCAGAGAGCAGCGGCATGCTGCGGATGCAGCCTGTGCCAATGGGCATTAGAGATCCAGAGAGAAAGGCCTCATCCCTCACACCTGTTCAGCTCTGACAATCGCACCACCGCTGCTGCTGCTGTTGCTGCTGTTGACTGTTTATCAAGCCTCTCGGTGGGCCGCCTCCATTGTAGTGCTGAGGTTTTGGCATGATTTAACTTTTGGAGTAAGAAAAACTGCAGCATAAAGTATGAATATACAGTGTAAGTAGTTCTTTGAGAGTTGCTGAAATACCTTCTCAGCTGAGGATAAATCAACATTGGTACGGGGAAGAAATTTGCGCATCACACTTGATTTATATTACAGAGGTCTTCACTTGTGCATGTCACAATTCGTTTAACAGCTCTCACCATGCATCCTTTCCTCCTCCCCATCACCATTTCCTCACTGAAATGCAAGATGAGTTTGTTCACTCATTCTCTTCTCTTATTTACTGAGCGTGTGTGGAGAGAAATGAAGTTTATGGTAATAGGATGTTAAGCAGGTGAAGGAATGTTGTTTCTGTCTAGTTGTCTGCTCAATTCTTTTTCCTTCCTTTCTTTTTCTTTTCTTTTCTTTTCTTTTCTTTTCTCTGTGCATTTATTACCCTCATTTGATTGCTTCTACATTGTGGTAACATCAATTATAAAACCTATTAACTGCTAAGTTCAGACATTTTCAAGTCCACAGCAAGTCACTTGGGAAATATTATCAATTGTCTTGTAATGTGTGGGCAATCTTGCCAAAACAATTTCTTTATACAGTATTGTTGCCAAAACAGTTTTCTGAACTCAGTAAAAGATGCAGTGATCTGAGGTGTTGTTTTCACCTCGAGAGTTTCCCCATGATGCCCCACAACTCCTATAAATCTTGCACACTGAAATGCAAATGTTGATGGAGGTGTCCTTAAATTCCATCAGAGATATATTGCATGCAGGCAGCAGTGAGAAGCAAATGAGAAAAGGCCAGATTGCTTTGGAGAATTGCATTTCCAAGTGACGTGAGAATATACAAAGCTACTGGACCAAAACCCGGAGTCATGGAGTTCACTTTTGATTCCGAATGGAGCATTGTTGGAGAATAGTGCTGATCACATTTGCCTCCTTTTTTCCCAAGCACACACATCGGTGTAGAATTCTTTATTTTTGAGGAAAAGAGAAGAAAAGAGCGCATGATGGAGAGTATGATGGAGTAGCTGACGAAGGAGATGGAGCTGTGTCTCAGTGCACTGCTAGGATGATGGATGGACTTTGAGCAGATTTGCTGAACATTAAAAGGCTGTGGAAGCCGCTGGGCTTTTCAGACAGGCAGATGGAGAGGGGCTCAGAGAGGGAGAAAGAGTGTGAGAGAGGTTTCTTTCATACCTGTCCACCACCTTACACTAGGAAACTATTCATTAGTTGCAGGAAGGGGTTTTGTCCCTGTCCCAAGCAGCATATGCTACCAAGGTGTAAGGTGAATGGGTCAAATGGATTGGCTTTGTCGTTTGATATGTAGCACTATTACAGTGATGTAGATTGGGTAGTGCTGTGTGTTATTTTGTAACTGTGTGAAATTTGTTAGGCCAACTTTCACAAGTCTCTCCTGATCTGGGTGTGTTGTGCATCCTAATGTATTTTGGAAATACACAGTTAACTAAAATGAATTGATGCAAAAGATCCACACTGGAAATTCCTGCTGTACTATGTCTATCCATACGTCCCAAATCACAAGCCAATTTACTCATGATTATATTTCATTTTCCCTAATCAAACCATTGTGCTTAGATAATCACAAGTTACCCTTTGGGCTGAGGCAGTCTGGCACAGCATTCGGTCAAATTACATTTTGCATTGTGAAATGAAAAATAAGCACAGTCTTTCGATCATCATGCCAAAGGTATTTTCATGCAGTTTTGTTTTTTTTTTTTTGAGGATGCAATAAGCACTCAGTGGTGATAAAACCTGAGTCTGCATTTAACAACAGGCAATTGCTAAGTTGGATTTTCAATTAAATAAATTTCAGATTTATTTAAATAAATGTATTTATTTAAATTTCAGATTTCAGACTTGAGATTTATCTACAAACCTATACACTGATTTGACAGCAACATGAGTAAGGTAGTTTGTCTAAAAGAGAAGTCTGTTATTTTCTATTCTGCAGTTGAACTTAAGTGTTTTTCTTGACAGTTATTATTATAAATAAATAAATAAATAAATAAATTTCAATGTCTTCTACTTTACCTCAGGCATTATTTTTACCTTCACAATAACAGTGAATATTTAAAATTATTTTTAAATCATAACAGCATAATTCAATCAATACTCAAAATAAATGTACTCATCAGCCTACTGGTCCAGAACATGACACTCCCTACATTTATAAGAGTAGTCAAACATTAAGGAACTGACCATATATCATTAATAACCTACACATCTTTTACATTTACATTTAGTCATTTAGCAGACACTCTTATTCAGAGACAATTAAAAAACATGAGTTCATAACTCATAACCTGAAAAATGAATCAAATGCTAGTTTTTACAAGTGCCACTGAGATCTAGATGGTTACAGAAAGACAACTTCAATCTAAGTGAATAGGACAATCAGTTACAAAAAGAAAAATTCAAAGTGCATTAATAATAATAATAATACAAATAAACAACAACAATAATAATAATAATAATAATAATAATAATAATAATAATAATAATAATACAGGTGATCTATGAAAAGGGAGAGACAACGCAGTTAAAATGTTATCATAGACCACCACCACCTGCTCAGCTGTAATCAAAGCATTCATTCGTGTTCTGCTTTACCTCTACAAACACAGACTTGCATGCAGGAAGCAAAGCATTTTCATAACTTGAATAGATGTGTTGTCATTTATGTATATCGGCAGTGTATTAATGTATTTTGATTTGACAAGCTAGCAGTCACTGATCTGTGTCAGATGCTAAACGTTGACCTTAAACCCTAAGAGCAACCTCTATTTGCTTTCTGTGCTCCACCATGTAAAAAGTGTGCTTTCCATTCTGGTTCTTTCAGAGGGGACATGAGATTTATTAACTCCCAGCCATCAGTGCCCTAGTGCATCAGCACCTTCATTCAGTTAATGCAATGCTAAACACAAAGATGCCTTCGTAAAGATACACATTATGCAGTATTATCCAAATTGCTAAACTAAGACAAATCTAAAGATTAATGTGATGTCAAATTAATGTGATTATCCTGACAAGAGTCATTTACAACTATCAACTTTACTATATATCCAGTATATTAGGCTACTGTTACTTTTTTAATCTTCTTATTTGAATATTATATTAGTCTAAGCTTTATTTTATAAAATTGTATGCCATTTGCGGCGTCTTTTGCTTTTCGACTACCTCACAGTGCAACTGATAGAAAATTTCATCTACAAACTGTGATCTACTACATGTGCATTTTCTATCACCCAATATTCTTTGGGCTGAAAAACTAGTTCTTGTTTTAAATGGGGTGGCCTAGTCACAAAAAACAAAAAAAAAACAAAAAACTAAGTCACAAGAAAACAGGTCATTTCAATAATCAGAATGTCTGAACGACTTGACGAAGCACAAGTCAGTTCATAGTTGGAGACTTAAGTTATAGAATTAAGTCTCCAACTATGAATACAGCCCAAAATGTGCAATAAAGACTGCACATGGGTGCAAACAGTAGACAAAGAGCAAGATAATGCACATTGCAACACCAGTAAATTATTACAACACACAAAGAATGGGTAAAATCATATTAAGCCATTATTGTCTTTAGTGTCTGATTTTTTTCATGGCAGATGTTGACCTGTTGTGACCACATATGATGAGAGCCCCAGTTGCGCTTCCTAGCACACCATGGTGTAATCAGTTAAATGCCTAATGATGCTCCTAGGGAACTTATTGTGAGCAGGATAAACAGAATCAACAAATTTTCCAGTATCATCTAGTGAGGCAGATCACATGCCTATAGGGAGCATGGCCAAAAGCTAGAAGGGAAGAAATCAAAACCCAAAGTTTATGGTCGTGTGTGAAATGACACGAGGTGATTTGATGAGACCCAGACCAATGGTGAAACCAAATTTAGATTTCAAGAATCCAGAAGAAATATGTGGTAGGCCAAAGCGACAGACCTGCTGTCTCTTATGCCTGGGTATTGTGGAGATTGCCAGAAGTAGCTGTAGCCCACTGAAACAGTGCCTGGCTCAAGAGCAGCTGCAAGGTTAACAATAAGGTGGCTTATTCTAAGCCCTAGCAGACTTTGCATCCAAGCAGCAGATCTTGTCTCGAACAGAAACTGAGGATCATCTGTTTTTTGGACAGTGGAAGTGATGGTGTATTCATTTGGCCTGTATGTTTGAGTTGGCAGTGAGCTCCTCCTTGTACAGTGTGTAGTAGAATTTAATAGATATCGATGTAATTTGTGTGAGTGGGAAAACTGTGATTGGTGTGCTAGTAAAAAGATAGTAAGTAGAGTGCTAATTAAGCAATTACACAAATTAATTTAGCTGCTGATTTAAGACATCAAGGCTGACCAGAAACAATGTAGCAGAAGGATCTATCCTGAAAAATGCTGCCTGAAGCCTTGCTTTAAATCAAATTTTATGAATTAAATTAAACATCCCTGTAAGGAACACAGATTATTCCACAAACATACTGTACATATGGCACCTTAGCCGTTTTTTTTTTTTTTTTTTCTTTTAGAAAGTAAGTACTCTAAGAATAAAACACCATGCTGTGCAAAGAAAATAATCCATGACAGTGTGGTGGGATACAGCCTGACATGAAGTGGAAGTGGACTATTTTCCAATCCTGAAGTATTTTATTCCTCTTATGTTGCAGCAATATGCCAATGATCGCAATTCTTTATTAATTAGAATGCAAGACATGTCATGCTTGTAAAAAATTTATAGTTACACGATGTTGTGGAATGTCTGAAAGACAAGTTAGTTCCTGTTATCTTTTATGTTGTAGCAGCTATAAACAACCTTTCCCTCATAAGTCTTTCTTTTTCTTTCTCTTGAATTTAATAAGAAAAAAGACCGTCATGTTACTGAGAAAATGGAAAGCGCAAAATCCTCTGTCCTGAAGACTTTCCCGTGGCAGAAAACCTACTGGCAGTTACAATGTGCTGACATCTGAGACGTCTTCCATAAATAGTGTATAAATGCTTCCTCACAGAAAACTTCGAATATATGATTTTTGTTTGTTAAATATCAACATTTTTAATCTATTTATTATTAGACTTAGAGTATGTGGAACATCGACCGTACAAGTCACTGTGAATTGGTTACTATAGAAAGGATAAGGTATTAGAACAAGCATATTTGCACCAACCTACGCTGTTAGAGCTGTGCTGTTATTGAAAACTAATCAACACCTTCAGGATCCGATCAGAGAATTCAGCAACACTGTGCTATAAGTCAAAATAAACAAACTCTCCAAAAACTAAACTGTAGGTTACAGTAATTTCCCAACTGAAGGAGAAAGGTGTGACTTTGCTTCTCGCTGTTGTTCCACCTTGCAGAGGACAAGCACCTTAGGGGATGAAGGTAAAAGAATTCCTAATGTGAAAGCTCCCTGTCAGGCAATGGTTGCTTTGATTCCCATTTCAAACACTGACTCCTCCAGCTGGGAATGCTGCATTTGAAAGTGACTTTCTTATGGACAGTGTTTTTTTCTTATGCTTTGTTTTTTCTTTGCATATGCTTGTTCTAAGTGTCCAGAGCTCTCTGAAAGTTGACAGCTTTTTAGACTGTGCTTTAAAAGCTATCAATATTCTTATATATTGTTGATTTCACCTTTTACCCAGTATAGTCTAGCCCTTTATGCATTGTGGCAATAAACAAAACTTTATCTGCCATGAAGAGTGTAAAAAAAAAAGTTTGATCCAGCTTTGAAGTTATACCACTAGTGCTTTGAACTTCTCAATGTCACAGGGTTTTTAGGTTCTCATAAAGGCTGCAGTGGGACTCACCTTCAAATTTGGTGAAACTGCTCCACCTAGATCAATAACACTATTATTATACTCAAAGACAGCTCCTATATTACTCTATTGTATGAAATGTGTTTCGATGTTTGATGTTTAAAAGTATATTTATGCCCCTTGCTGCTGGAAAAATAGAAATATTCATTATCATATGTTAGTGCCTTTAAACACAAATAGACTACAATTGAAAACCAGTGGAGTTTTATTAAAAAAGCACACACTGATGCTGTCCTTCCTGGTTTGATTGGAGCAGTGGGAGTGTGTTTGTGATTTACTGAGGCCTGCTGAATGATGAATACGCTCCACTACCTGAAGGCCTTTGAAGTTCTAGTGTGAGTTTGGATTGATAGTGTCAGAAATCTGTAGTCATTATGTGTTGGCGTGATGGTGTCTACAGGGAAGCAGTTTTGTATTGTATATTTGCCCACATGGATTTGGTACTGTAAATACAATTTCAATTTGTACCCTGGGAAATATCAGTATGTAGATGCTAGGCCATAACACAGACTGTGGTTTATTTCAGTTTTACTTAGTGCCTCTGATCAATCATATTTACATTTGTTTCCACATTTTGCCTGCATGTAGAATTTATATGTCCTCTTGCTGGCCTGATTCTGCATTGCAATTGCTTCCTTTCATGTCTGATGATGTTCTTCCTCCTCATTCTAATGTGTTTTTTTTAAAAGAAACCATCCCAGTCTGTTCACATTAAGATTTTCTTTTTAGAGAAAAGTTCTGTTATGTTGAGAAATGAAAATGAAAAAGCAACAGTTTTTTTTTTTTTTTTGCTTGCTTGCTTGCTTGCTTGTTTGTTTGTTTGTTTGTTTTTGGTAAGCATAAAAAAACGATTGAGTCAGAGGACAAAAAAAAAAAAAAAACCTCTATAATATGGTGTTCCTGACCTCCTGTGTGCCTCTCTGACAATCCCGTAATAGTAATTCAAATTCAGTGCTATATAAGGGGTGTCAGGACAGAATTGTTGGGAAATTTGTATGTATACATCATAACGCAGCACTGGTACATCAAGAGACATCTTACCCCAGCTTTAGGCATAAAAGAAGTCTGTCTATGCTGTGAATAGCAGGAGCTGGCAGCCAATCAGGACAGATAGAGAGAGATAGAGAAATAGATATCTGAAATGATTCTGACAGGCTGGAGAACAAAATACACAGATTAAATTTGAATTACAAGTGGCCATAGGTGATAGTATTGTTCTGTACACTGTATTTGAGATAGCTAGCTAGAGTTAGTGGGCTTGCCTGTGTCTAACAGCATTAGAGAAATGCTGAGCCTCACGTAAATTGCTTACATTGCACAATACTGTGAGACACTGTCCAAAGAAATAGCGCTCTATGAGATTACAGCAGAGCAACTGAAAGGTTTTGCACTTTTACCTGGTACACCTGTCACACTGATGTACACTATACACTATATACTGTATATATATATATGTATATATATATATAAACACTTTTGTAATATTGAGAAAAAGGCAGATAATTATATTGAATTATGTATTCTTGGGCTGGACTCCAGACTGCATACTACTCTACTAAATAGTTTGTCAGTACACCATTGGTTTCATTACTATTTAGGCATACTATATAGTGTGCAGTATGTAGTCTGGGATGCATCATTGCATTCTTTCTGAATCTGTATTTTCTACTCTATTTTCTAGGGTGAAATTCGAAAAACGTACACAAGGCAGCTTTAAATAAAACAGTCAAATATGAGGAGCAAGGCCAGGGGCTACCAAGCTAGGGAGTAGAGGGTTAAAACCAAGATAAGTGCACCTTACAGGAAAAAAAAAATTATTATAGTTATACACAGTGCTCTGATTAGTCACTGTAAATTCCTATGCCATATTCTTATGCCTCTAATCACGGCATGATTATACCGTTTCTTGAATTGGCAAAAACAATTGTTGGTACTCTGCTTTCTGGCATGTTATTGCATACGTTCCTGGTTTTAGAAAACCATAAAGTAATTTTGAAGCAATTACATTACCTGGTTTTTTTTTTAATATTACATTACATTACATTACATTACATTACATTACATTACATAGTTTCTTACATAGTTTCGTTTATATTACACTAGTTAGATATTTAGTTCCATAACACTGATTACTGCAATATTAGCTAACCTACTTGTATCAGGAAGTGAATAATAAATATACCAAACTATGCTCATGTAGAAAATTAGGTACAGTTCAATGTTTTACTTTGTTCTGTGTGCCGTATACATTAGCATGTCATCCTGCTACCTCTAGAGTATAGTCTTCATTCACTTTATTCCACCTATTTATCCAGAGTTATAATTGGTTGGGTGATATACCCTTGAGGTTTGTTTGTTTGTTTGTTTATCTGTAGGACAGATAAATCAATAGATAAATAAAATACTATGCCAAAGAGAACCTTGTAACAATAACATCATGCAGTGTTCAATGAATGTGTGTCCCATAAAGGGTGCTGATGCATGGGAAGTGGCTGGGCATCAGACATTAAATGGAGGTTTGTTGTTCCATGTTGGGCCACAGCTGCTCTGTCTGATTCCAATGGGAAATACCTCTAACCCCGCCAAGGTGCCAAAGAGCCAACGGTGACACATATCTTACTCCAGCTTTTATAATCCCACGCTGAAACTGCACTGATGCTGCACTATAATTCTCTGGGAATATGCCAGGATTTATTTCTGATTTTATTTGATTTTATTTTCTTAGAAATGAGTATATTTCATCAATTTAAGCAATAAATGCCACGTGATGTGTTTGAAAATAATGTATGTAAAAGTTCATTTTTAAATATTCAGCATATTTGAAATAGTAATGTGTGTGTGTGTGTGTGTGATTCCGTAGAAAGTGTGTGTGAGAGAAAAGCAGACACACAGCAGCGCAAACAATGAAAGGGTCCGCAATTAATGGCAGGGATCAGCTGGTCTAATGTCATTATACATTCCCTTCATTTTCTACAGTGGGGCCGTTTGATCTTTGAATACCCACCAGACCCTCCTCCCTCCTTCCATCCCTCTCTCGCTCCCTCCTGCTCACTGTTCCTCTCTGCCTTCCTCCTCCCTCCTCCCTTTCTCCTCTTGCCATCAGAACCTCCCCCTTTCTGTCTCCGTGGGCTCACATTGGCTTGTGTGTGTGTGTGTGTGTGAAAGCGTGTGTGTGTGTGTGTGTGTGTGTGTGTGTGTGTGTGTGTGTGTGAGAAAGTGCACGGCAGAGGCTTGATGACAGAGGGCCCTGGACCATTCCAACGCTCAGCACACCTCCCCAGCACACACAGAGCAGCTGAGTCTGACACCAACAACACAGAGAAAGCAAAGGCAAAGAGGAGGAGAGAAAAGCCCATCAGAAAGAGGAAGCTGAGAAAGAGAGACAGTGAGTGAGAGAGAGGGAGAAAGAGAAAGAGAGAGAGAGGGTGGGAAAGAGAGTGTGAGAGAGAGAGAGTGAAAGAAAGAGAGAGAGAGAGCAGGATCTCCCAGCTTGATGCGCAAAACGTCCCGTTACCACATGCTGTGCTCCATGGCGAACACGGGCTGCGTGCTGCTCTCCGGCTCTGGGCTGTTACCTCACTCGCTCCAGTGTCCACCTGCTTTCCTCTATCTGACCGAGGTAAGGCAATCCTCCACTCTCTCTCTCTCTCTCTGTCTCTCTCTTTCAGTCTCGGTCTCTTTTCCACCTCGCGGGTAGCACGTGCTGGCGTTGTGTCAACCCCCCTCCCACCCCACTACTCCCACCCCCCACTCGAGCCTTCAGTGGGGGTCATCCTACTTTGATTTTTGCGCTATTAGTTTGGGAAACCTGCGATCTTGTCCGGGATAAATTATATGCACAGTTTCCTTTCTTTTTTAGATCTTGAGAAGTAGTTTTACTGTATAAAAATTTTTTTAAAAATATATTTTACTTTTTTTTTTGGTAGTTTGGCACAATCTAACTTTAGTTATTCCGCATCATCTCTGTACACCTTAGTATCACTGCTACAGAATGCATCTGAAAATATGCTTATACAATTGTCCTTTTTTTTTTATTACTGCTAAAAATTAATAGAATGACATGACACAATTCAGGTTGATAGAATTAACCACACAGACATGTTTACACACACATTATTTGAATGCATGAGGGAGTGCTCACTGATCAGAAGTTGTGTGAGCGCTTCTTGGCAGGACGCTCTGTCTTCTCTACTCAGGCTACAACAGAGTGTAGCCAAACTCCAACTAAATGAAGGCTGGCTGACTTTTCTGAAGGTGCCTGGAAATTTTGTGTGAATGCTGGCATGCCGTTATGTGTGTGTGTGTGTGTGTGTGTGTGTGTGCATGTGTGTGAGTGTGTGTCTGTTTTACTATAGGCAACATGTGCAATGGCAGCCTGTGTCTTTCCTCTAGACAGTGTGTTATTGCAACGATATAAAAATGATAAGACTGCTGAGAGATAACCTGCCGGGCTCCGCTTCCAAATCGCCCCACACTCATCACCTTAACAGCCCCTTGTCCCAGTGCGCACACACATACGCATACACACACCACCAGCTGTCCGGCCTCTGCCGTTCTACTTACTTTTCCTCTGTGTCTATGTGCAAATGAATTGTTGGTGTTTTGGGATACGCATGCATACTCTGGACAAGAATGAGAATGTATATTCCATTTGTGTGTGTGTGTGTGTGTGTGTGTGTGTGTGTTTATTCAGTAAGCCCTCCTACAGTTTATACATTTTTCTTTTACTCTAAGAGCAGAAACAGGAATGTGTAGGGTTTTATTTTATCCTGCTGTGTTCAATTAATTTTTACACTTTTTGTAAAATTATGATCCAGTGAGCTAAATGCATGGGACGCTTTTAGGAAATGTGGCATTCTGAAATTCAGATTTATTTCATTTGTATAAAACATACTTGAAAGTAGTCCATGACAGTGCATCATAATACTTCATAATTTTTTTTTTTTATCCTCATCTATAATGATAATCCCTATAATGATATAATGATAATCTCTATCTGTCTATCTAAATTTATACATGTAAGATGTTTGTACATTTGTCTTTCTTTCTTTCATTTTATTCCTTTTTCATATTTTCCTCAAGTGAGCGTGGGTCTCAGCTGCATTTATTTCGATGTGCTTCTTCTGATGGAGCGACACAAACTGCAGTCTTTTCTTCAAAACACATTTTTGAGAGCTGTGCTGCTTGTTTAAAAATTTATAGCGAGCAAGATTTAATACATAAATGAAAATGAACAATTTGCCTATTAAATATAACAGATGTGTGCGGTTTTACCCTTACAGTGATGCTTGTGGTTGTTAAAACTTGCACTTTGTAGTTTTTCGTGAGTCACTTCTGTTAAAATTGTGGATATTTTCATAAGAGACCACTCATCCCTATTCTGAAGGTTTTACAGAAATAATTGTAGTTTTAGTTTTTATGGTTTTTGAAGCAATTCGGGATTTTTATCACCACTAATATGGCTTGCGTCATCGTTTCGAGCTTTTTGCTTGACTGTATTGTATCAGCGCTAGGACTGTGCTGTGATGTGGCACTTCAAAGAAATAAATATATGTAGATAGATATATGTAGTTTTTTTCTGTTTGTTAGTTAGTTTGTTTGCTCATTGCTGTTGTATCTCACATCTGGTGTTTTCTCACCACTGTGACTAGATATTTCTTGTGTGTGCATGTGTGTGTGTGTGTGTGTGTGTGTGTGTGTGTGTCTTGCTGCAGGCTCCATGCAGGAGTGCTGGTATATTGTGTGTATCTGCGCATATGTGTGTGTAATTGCTGCTCAGTGCTCTGCAGCAGCATTCCTGCTTGCCTTTACTGGATAAGGGATTATCGGGAGTGCCAGACTGAGCTTTTGTTTCAGTTAAAGGGAAAAGTTTCAGCTCATTCCAGCATACAGCACTTTTTTATGCTTTCCTTTCTTGCTCTGTCTTCAATTGTTACTTTGTTAGTGTGGGTGTGTATCCATGAATGCATGTGCAGATATGAATTTAAAATATAGCAGAAAAGAGTGAGGCGAGGGAGAGAAGAAAGGACTGAAAGAAGACAGGGTGTAGTGTTTTGAAGAGAGCCCTGTAATATTTTGGTTATATTGAGTGGTTTAAAGAATAATGAGCAAGCAATTGATATATAGCGTCTCAGAAGTGCTCTAGGATTAATCCCCCCTGGGAATGTTTCTATTTTTTTTTTTTTTTTTTTTTGCTATTTATTTATTTATTTATAAACGTGACCACCATCTACATTTGAGATTTAGTTGTATAGGATTTTCCCTCACCGAACTTTATTGCAGTAGCGGCTGCTTTTCAGGGCTTAAGTCAATACAGAGCAGTAAATTTGCTTGTGCAAGCATCTCTCGCTCCCTGGAGGACAGAAATCTTTACTCGTGCCCAAGATAGTTAAACAATTCTCACTATTGTAAATATATTGGAATTTCTTCCAGTAGCTCAAGTGTTATATGTAGCGGAGACATGCTGCATAGTCACACACACACGCATACACACACACACACACACACACACACACACATACACAGGAATTATGCATACTATATAAGTAAAAAAAAAAAATTGAACAAGGGGGCTCAATCCCACTAGTACAATAGTACAAGCTATACAAGGCTTAATTAAAATAAGGATAAGGAAAAGATTCCAAGAGCTGAAATCCTGCTCACGATGAGAAATAGTGAGTGAGATCAGAAAGTATTCAGGGAAGACACAAAGGGAAGAAATGCAGATGAATCAGGCAGTGCTGAGATCTTAATAGTACCTAGGATTCTGTTCTGCTCTTACCCTGCTGGAGGCAAGTGTGCACTGATTCCTCCTGAGACTCATGTTTGCCTGCCGCTTGACACTGCCCCCACTAATTATCCCTACATATTTTCAGCACACCTCTCTTTGTGTTTGGGTATGCATGTCCACGAACGCATGTATGCAGCGATGTGCATGTGTATCTCTGTTGAACTCTGCAGGGGTTCATTCGTTCTCTTTAGCACACTGTGTGACTGTAACTGAGTGCTCACTACATCATTAAGAAATGGGCCTGTCAATAATGGATGACGTAATGCTTCAGTGGTGAGTCGAGGCAATAAAGCTCAGCTGTGCTGATTACACTAATGCATATGAACAGCAGAAACCGTTCAAATGTATATCTTGTGTGTGTTGAATAAGTATTCAATATGTATCAGAGAGCAGTGACTGAACAGGACACATTTTGTCATAATTTTAAAAAAGTAAGTTCTGGTTATTTAGATTTTAATTGACAGATGATTTTTATCTGAACTGAATTTTATATAGCCATGTAAATTGCATTTCAAGGTTCCGCCAATTAGTGCAGAGATTCATGTAGGTTATAATTTACTTTAGTGGCAAATTATTGTGTTGTTTTAATTTAAACTAGATCACCACATTTTCCTTTAGTTAATGATTAATGAGACACTAAACACATAGACATGTATATGTGTATTTAAGTTCAACAGAGTGAATACCTGTTTTCCAGTATACACAGAAACTGAAGCAAGAGCCCACAGTTAGCACTGCAGAGCTGTAGGTGTACACACACACACACACACACACACACACACACAAACACTTATACGGGTGTTTTCCCCAGGCGGGTATTGCACTTCACCGATGCAAAGTGAACCGAGCATTTTCATATCAATACTAAATGAGAGTGCTCTCTATAGGTTTCTCTCTCTGTAATGTGATGTAGCCTAGCTCTGATTAAAGTATGGCTTCTATCAGCTTCACTAAATTATTGATTAAAACACCAGGAAAGTGCCAGCATTTGTCTCTGTCTGCTCTCTCCCATTGTCGTGGGAGAGAAGATTTCAGCTCTGTGTTTTCATTATACACCATACAAACACACATATATATTTAATGCAGCAGGATGACTTACTACACAGAGTCTGATATATTATTATATATTGTTGTAGGTGATCTTATGGTAATGTATTGTATTATAATCATACTGTAAAGCCATTCTAGGATTTAGTGTTTTAAATTATGCTAAATATGTCATGTTAATGATAAAAAGGAGATATATATATATATGTATGTTTAGGGAAAATCTGCTTCGTTCTTTATTTTATTCACTACTATTATATTATAAAATCTGATTTGAATTTTAATGAACAGTTCTATAAAAAGAAGTAATAGTCTAGCTTTTAACCACATGGCTGTAACCACTTTTTGATAAAGTCTAAAAACAAAAATGTTATTGTTTATGCAATATTTGCATGCAATTTTCAAATTTATAATGATCTAAAAACACATTTTCAGCCCCAGTAGTGTGCCATACCAGCTGTGCTGCCTGAAAATTCCTCCTCTCATCTGTTTCCTTACTTCCAGACATTTCATCCTTGATAATTAGCAGATATAAGACATTTTATTTCAAACATCCCCAGAGAAGTGTTTTTTTTTTTTTTTTCATAATTATCTAAGAGTTGTCATACTTCATGTCGTTTGATGTAGAAAAGGAAAGGTCATGGTCTTACCATATTTTCTCCTGCAAGACTTTTTTTTTGTTTTGCTTCTCAGTTTAACTGCTAATGTAACCTGTAGACATTATATCATTATATAACCATTTATAAAACTTTCTATGAAGGTTAACATTATAATGAACTATGGACACATTCATATCATGTTATCACACATTCATAAGACATTATGCACCTTGTTATATGTTTATGAAAACACATTATACTTTGTAGATATCTTTATTATGAATTGTTAACATGATGCGTTATTATTAGTGCTATATTTTGATTTTTGGATTTTAGAATTTTGATTTCTATTTTCTTTAAAAAAAAATAATAATAATAATAATGATACCAGAGAAATTATCAGGAAATCACACTACAAAAGTTTACAGTATCTTGTCTCTGTGTCCATGACTAGGAAAAATTGACCTTAATTTCTAAACACTTTTATAATGCATTGTTAACAATTTATAAACGCATTATAACAATTGCTAGAAATTGTAAAACCTTCAGAAATGATTACTACAATGTGTATAATGTCTTATAAATGCATTATAACATATTATGAGTGTATTCATAGGTTATCATACATATGGACATTATAGAAAGTGTTATTATTAATCATTAGGAAGTAGTTAAGTAGTATAAATAAGCATTTATTGTTATCATGAACCCATGTATTTCAGAGATATTAACAATGATAATGGAAGGAGCTGCTGTAAACGCTGTGTGTGTGTGTGTCTGTGTGTGTGTGTGTGTGTACACGCATGCATGTATATATGAACACTGTAAGCCTACGCACAAAAAGAAGTGAGAGTGATATTTTCACGTGCTCGGCTGCCAAGTGCCTGTCCCAGCATTGATGTTTCTGTGCTCTGCTGCAGTGCATGCTGGGATGCCGCTGGCGCTGCACCACAGTCGGGTCCAGAAGTGGGAACCATGGGAGAGCTCATGTCCTCTGGGGCTTTGCAAGGGAACTATACTATTCTCAGGATAGGCTCAGAGTCTCCAAAGACACTGTAATGCTTGAAGGGGTTTAGAGCAAAATGCATTCATGTGTGTGTGTGTGTGTGTGTGTGTTTGCTAAATGTATGTGTGCTAAATGTGTGTGCATGAGAGAGAGAAAGTGTGTGTGTGTGTGTGTGTGTGTGTGTGTGTGTGTGTGTGTGTGTGTGTTTGTGCCAGTGCCATATCTTACAGCACAGTCCACAAGTTTATGTCTCCTCTCAGTCCACCCCATGGGATAGAGACACTGACCTCTATGTCTGGCCTTATGAAGGTGGCAGAAATTATAGCAGACATAAAACGAACAAGAGCTGCCTTCAAGTCCTCAGTTGTCATATTTAACACATTTTTGAATTATGAGAGTTAACATATAAAAGACTTTTATTTATTGCGCTGTTGCATTCTGTGCCATTAAAGTGTCAGCACTTTAGATTGCCATTAGCTGTTCAGGTAGCAGGTGATATTCTACCTGATTCATACTGAGAACAAGCACTTATCTTTAAATTAAGACATTTTATTAAACTAGTCTGTAATTTTGTCTTACCAGACATTAATAAAAGATCACAAAAAAAATCACAAATATTTAACTTGTACAAACATATGTGGATATAGAGCAGGGATTCACAAACAGGGATTCACAAACAAACGACCCCAAATGGATCTTATGAACCCCAACCTTTAATCATCTTCCTTTTTTCATTCCTGATTTATAGTTGAGAACGTGTAAATTCATATTCAATAAAATGTTTCAGCATATTTTAGTGTTCGTTTTCTTGACTTCTGTTGTTCCACTGAGACAGAGTCACTTGATGTTGTCCATGTAGTATTGCTAGTCAGGACAGCGAAAAAGACTAAAATAGCACTCACATTCTTAATATAAACGTGGCGTGATTGAATGTGACTCCCAGTAACATTTCGAAATAGGAGTATACAAAATGCATCTTCATAGTTAGAGTGATATTTGTGATATTAATTTGGAAAATAAATGAATAAACGAGAAAAGAGATTGAGTTTCTCTCAAGGCCCCACTTGTAAATGAAGTGATCCCACACTACTTTGGGAACCCCTGATGTAGAGGTATATGCTCATTATGGACAAAAATAGCAATATTTTAATATATAACTGTATACTGCATCATTGACATGCCTTGCAATATATTTAAAACAAACAAGTGAACCCATAAAGTGTCGTTTTTATATATTGGTTTGCATTTTTATTCATTTTATTTTGCAATTTTTATTCATTCATTCATGGAGGAAACACACAATAAGAAGAATATGCGAAATTCAATAGTAACCTGAGCTCAGGATCGAGCCAGGGACGTCGGAGTTCTGCAACCAAGTAATCTGTTATTTTGTGGGGTTTTTTGTTTTGTTTCTTTGTTTTATTCAGATCACGCCAATGTCACACAATGCAACTGGTCACACAATGCTCACAGAACACAATTAAACAAAAAGTTTTTTGTTCATTTGCACAAGGCATATCCCTGCAAAAGCTAATATAGTGATAACAATTAACAAACCATATATTGTGCAGCACCAACAAGGACACACACACAGATAAACACTGTTGCTGTGAGCTATCAGTGCCTCACAGTTCAATAAAACATTTTCCCAACAGAACGAGATCACCATCATCACTGAGGCAGCATGTTTTAATCCTCTTGCTCTAGATCAGCTCGAGTGAGCGGATGTTCAAGATGATCCAACTGTAGCATCTCTTTTTTTTCCCTGTTGTGTCTCCTAGACAAGCTAATTAACTGTGTTAGGTGGCTTCGTTTTAATACCAGAGACACAGAGTGCTTTAGTTCCCCAGTGAGTGAGCAGAAAATTGCTGTGTAAATTGAAGGCTGGTGCTTGCCATGTCTGTGCTTTGCTTTCTGCTCATAGCTGAGAATATAGACTTGGTGAGTATCAAGAACGCTTTGCTCTTTTCTCATGTCCTTTCTAATAAGCCCATGTAAGCCATGGAATCGCAGGCCAGGTTCACCCTGAACACATAGTCCTGCCGTAAAGTTAGAGCCGAATTATAACTATCCTCTTTATTCTCCTATCTCGCCTCTGTTGGACACATTACCATTTCCTCCTAGTCGTGCCTAATTTGTTGGGGACGATTCTTTTTATTGAGAGAGCAACACCTTCCTGGCTCTTTATTATCTCACTATATCCTACAGCCTAGGAGAAAGTGAAAACAATATTTTATCTATTTATTTATTTTCAAGCTCATCTCTCATCCTCAGTTGACTAATGATACCAAACTGTAGATAAACTGCTTCACCTGTTCCAAGAGGATGCATAAATATTTCATGGTGTAACAGGCAGATGAGACATTTAACAAAGTGATGGGATTTTTTGAGTTTAAACACTGCCTTTGACATGCTAGCAGTACTCGCTCGTTCTCTTACCCCGTCATCCTCCGGGATGTGTCTGTGCTGGCTTTCTGCTGGAGTGCAGGCCTGCTTTATCTGTGTATTTAGACAGGCTGGGGAAGAATTACAGTGACAGTGCTTAGGAAATGATAGGCTGGTAGTGAGATATTTGTGCCTCATAAATTCTCCATTCCTCAGCGCAATTTACGACAGCGGGAATGTGTGTGCCGGTGTATGTGCATGTGTGTGCGTGTGTGAGAGTGTGGGTGTGTGTGTGTTTGTGCATTTGTGCATGTGTAAGAGACAGCTCATGTCCTGCTGTATCTGTCTCCATCTGCTTAGCCACTTCTGCACTACCATAAATTAAGGGTCTATAGACAGCTTTCCTCAAGTCGCTGTTCACATAAAAATGAGCCTCCATCTCTCTCTCTCTCTCTCTCTCTCTCCTTCAGCTTCTCACTCTATATCCGTTAATTGAAAAGGAGCAGTGTATAGGTGAAGCTAGGTTTGACATGGGAGCATAGCCCGATGGCATGTGTAGCATGTTATCTAAAGGGCATCAAAACAGATGTTAGCACTTTAAAGGTTAGCATGAGACTGTGTTTTTAATTAGCATGGCTTTAGGACTTACACGCCATGGTGGAGAAGGATATGTGACACTGTTTGCGCTCTGCTTAGCTTCCAGAAGTAGCGCGTAGTTGTGTTGTAATAGTGACGGAGATGTGGTTCTCAGAGTGCGATTAGCTTTGTGTTCTCTCCTGGTATCAGTCAGCTGTCAGACATGGCAACCTGCTGACACTGACATCTCAGAAAGTGGTCACTCAAGAGTGACATTGAAAATGTGCAATGGAAATTGACATGGGTGATATTTTAAGACGTCTGACCTTTGACCTCTGGCGTGTTTACACCAAAAGAGGATGTGGAGAGATCTCTCCAGTTGCCAATCTTGTAGTCTCTATGAGATTTGTCATCTCTCTCAACAACAGTTCTCCGTTTATCGCTGAGCTTCAATGATTTATGAATTTCTACTTCCAGCTATCACTGTCATTGGATGAATGAGCTTGAAATCCCTGCAGGTACTGGCAATAACATACTGTTAGCACAGCACACACACACTCTCTCACACACACACGCAAGCATACACCTGCCGAACAATTAGCACTACATGAACCACTTTGCCATCAGCCCACTAATAATCCAATACATAATTAATAAGACACAGTCAGTATAATGTAGAGGTTTAATCAGTCATAGTTTTATGTCCATTGATCACTTTGTGATTCTTGCATCAATAGATTGATCGCTTTTGTTTCACATTCAGCCTTGTTCTGAGCTAGGCTTAAAAATCTTATTTAGATGCTGCAAAAAAAAAAAAACTGTTTATAATCCATCTGTTGTGCTAAATGGATTATTAGTCTCTGTTCTACACATTTGCTGAAAATCGAGTTGGTCCCAGTAGCCTTGCATACTCAATAATGACATTATCATGCATGTAATGAATAATCCAACATATGCTTCATATTAACAAATCCTTTTATAGCATATCATAGAGAAACACGGTGAATTTAATGAAATGCATGCTCAAATTGTTGCTCCTCTGTGATTCTGAGATAGTGCTTGTTAATATATAAATTCAAAATCAGGGGACTTTTACACCCACCATTCAACAGCAAGCTTGTCTGGATTCTTACAAATTCTTCATAAGATCAAGTTGCTTGTAAACATACAGTTTTCCAGTTCTGTCTCTGTCTCAGATCATTTCTGTGAATATAGCTGGTCTGGGAAGGAGAGGAGCTGCAGGAGAGACCAATGGATTGGCACCTTTTAATACACCACTAATCAACAGGCCTCACTCTGTTCTACGAATGGAAGCTCTTAATTACTGCTAATTGTGGCGATTAACATGAGAACGGGGTGAAAATTAAATAATAAAATCAAGACAAATATTGATGTTAATTGATAGAGCCAGTCTCTAAAAGTGCAGCTCTGAAATGGTTTCAATAAGTTTAGATTAACCCCCATTTGCATACATTAATCGAGGATAATTAGAAATTAAGATGATTGCTGTTGAGGCTGATCTGTGTGTGTGTGTGTGTTTGTGAGAGAGAGAGAGAGAGAGAGAGAGAGAGAGAGAAAGAAAGAGGGAGGAAGAAAGAGAGATCTGCACTGTAATGAAAGCAGGATGGTGGGGGGACATTCTGTGGTGGTGGTGCTCTGCTTGTCCTGTCTTGTGAAATTTCTTTAATCATTCTAGGCATCTGGATGGAGGGACTGTGTGAAACCCAGCTCCTCAATCACAAAACTGATGCGTACCCCTAATGTACCGAATGCAGTGGGTAACGTCAGTCCACCTGCTAGCAGTCAACATTTTCAGTTACCAATGCTAATACCTGATACCTTTTTTCATTAGTTATGTTTGAATTTGAGATATTTACCAAGTTAAGCAAAGTTAACATGGTGCTCCTAAGTAGGACTATTGTTTAAAAAGCTTACACGGAACCTGGTTAGATCCCACAGTCATCCATCACCATAAGTCTCAAACACACACGCCGCTCCGTACTTATTTGAAGAAATGTTGGCTAACTGTGGCTGTTTTTAGCTAAAAAAAAAATGTATTTTGAAAATAATATAGGTGCAGTGGGCAGCGTTGCTGCCTTACAGCTCCGGGGTCCCTGTTTCAATCCTGAGCTTGCGTTAGTGTCTGGGCAGAGTTTAGCATGTCCTCCCTGGGTCTGCTTGGGTCTCCTCCAGGTTCTCTGGTTTCCTCCCACATCCCAAAGAAGGCAGATTGGCTATGGTAAATTGCCCTTAGGTGTGCGAATGGGTGTGTGACTGTGTGGTGTCTTCATATCCACCACAACACTGACCAGGAAAAAGCAGTCTCTGAAAATTAATGAAGAAATGAAGTAATATTCATTTGTATGAACACCAGGATGCAAAAACAATGCATTGAAATCCCAGATTGGTGGCTATTGTACTATCGTGGAAATTTGAATTAAAAAAAATTAAGCTAAAGAGTTTTTAATTTAAAAGTATAAACAGAAATTTGTGTCAGACTTTTTTTGTCAACTAAACAGTGTTGCTTTGCAATGGTGCAGAAGTCTTTTAGTAAAGAGAGACAGCAGAAGCTCATAACATTCATGCATTCCACATACCCCATTCATCAGAAAAACAATGAAATAAGGCATGGGTTGGAAATATTGAGAAATCCTGTCCCAGGCTGTTAAGTCCCACGAGATGGTTATATGAGGTGGCTGTAATTTGATAAGATGAATAAAGTCTGCGTGCGACAAGCGACTCAGCACTTTTATCCCAGAACTTCTGACGAAGGAAAAAATCCCTGACATTGGCAGCTGTGGGAGCCCACCTATCGATTAGCTCTCTTGTTCCATCATAACTGAGATGGATGATGGATAGGGAGTTATTTTGATGGGGTAAAGGGGAAGTCTAGCAGGGTGTGGTCTCCACGGAACACTCAGAGCTTGGGCAGCCTGCTTCTCAGTAATCCAGTCTCTCTCTGGTTCACCTGAGCCTGAAAGCAGCCGACAGCCTGCCCATTTTTCCCTCACTGGCATTAAGGAAGAAGGGAGAGGGAAGAAAGGATCTGACATGCCCATGATCCCTGGTGGTAGCATGGGATTCACCGCAGGCATCTTTCCCCTCCAAATCCACACGTGCTCCGGGGCTTGAGCACTTCCTACAGTCCCGCAGGATCTCCCGGACAATCTTGTGGAGACACACAGACACCGCTTCTCCTTTGTATTGCCGTTTGTTCACTCCCCCCCTCCCCCCCTCCTCTCAACCAACCCTTCAGTTTTGCGTTGCGGCTGTTTCTTTGTTAGGTATTCTTCCAATTTAATTACGGAGGCTTTGAAGTTCCCATGAATAATGGCGAAGTGTGCCCTTCAGAGCCTTCAGCTTTTTATTCAGATCAAAGATAGCTTTCACATCAGCCAGTGTTCCACCCCCTGGCCCCCTGACTGAGAGTAGTCACAAGCATTTCAGAGAGCAGGTACCGAGTCTGCTCTGCTACCTGCTCCCCTGTCAAGGGGCCTGAGCTGGATGAGTATTGAACTGTTGTTGTGCCGTGTCAAAAGCTTACTGCTGCGTTGGCGCTGAAACCTTTACACAAGCTCATACCTTCTCCAAAAGTTTAGCCTCTCCTCCAGGGGGCAAGTGGCAACAAATAATCTTAACATTAGCCACGGTGGGTCATGATATTAGATGGAAGGGCTAAAATCTAATATCTTTCAATAGCACAACAATGAAACTGTTAGGGTTGAGTAATGCTGGTATAATAGAAATGATAAAGGTATAATAAAGGCAGATAGGCTGTTGCATTCTTGCTTTCTTTTTTTTTTTATTGTTTCAGGTACTGGTGTTTCCACTGAAGAACAAACATGGTGAATGGAAAAGTTGTAGCCCCTTCTTTCAAACAAAAAAAAAACACTAATATTATAGTTCTGTCATTTTTCCTTTTGTGCAATTTATACCTTCAGGGAACGATTTGCTTAATCTATCTACTTTTAATTTCTCCTACAAAGGCATTTTCAGATAAAATGGATGATGAATCAACATTTTTTATGCCTGATCAACTTTCTGAATGCTCAGACCAATATGTTCAATAAAATATCAAGATATGATTATGTCAAGAAGCAGCAGCTTCTACGTTCTATCATTATTTCATTTAGGTTTTTAAATAGTGAAGATTATTTGCCTGCATCTATGCACTGAGATTGCTTTTAAACCAAAGTGGAATTGATTAATAATAAAATGTATTACAGTCATCTTAGCCATCTTCTAAGAATTGTTATATTAAAAACAGAAGATCATTATCCTTTGAGAAATCACTTCTTTCTTTTCGTCCTTACCACCTGGGTTAGGACATTCAACTATATGTCCTCAGAATGCAGAGAGAGTCCCCACACATCAGACGAATGTACTCACTGCTAAACAAACATACACATTCACACACTGGCAGTCTGGTGGAGACATAGTGATGCACAGGGCATGCTGCACCACTTTCGTTTTTCCATTCCTCTAAATGGCTTGTCAATTACACTGGGTAAACAGAGTGAGAGTTGGGAAGTAAATCTAGCATAGACAAATATAAAATCGCATCCCCTCAAGATTAAATGCCACTGAGCCTTGCGAAAAAAAAATTCAATAAGACAACAGTGCCTGGGTTGAGGCGTCATTGTGTACAGATGTGTGTGCTTTGTGATTGTGTTTGCTTGTGTGTGTGTGTGTGTTATGCAGAATGAGACCTGGTTCCCAGCCCTGAATAAAACAAGGGGATAAAATAATTCAATAAGACTCATGGTTTACTTTCCAAGAGACAGTATTACACAGGGTCTCCAGAGCTAGGCGAAATGAATGCAGATGGTGCACAGGGCACAGAGCTCCTGGTGTGTTATGGGCAATGCAGTAGATTACACTGGCCCAAAGTGCCGAAACATGACCAGCTCTGGGATTGGGGCACTCCTCTGCAGCTACACCTCCAAACATATTCCTCCCACTGCTAGACATTCTATAGGCTTACGGGAAATGCTGAAAGAGAAGACAGAAGAGTTGCATAACTGGTTTAAAAGTGATTCTGTGCTGCTAACTGACAAAGTTACAGAGTGAGTTGGCAAAGTTAGCCGATTCTCGCATCTGTAAGATGGCAGCATCTGTAATTACTACTTACAATCAAAGTAAAACAGTCTTTAAAATTGCATTAACAGTAATTAAAATTGCATTAACAGTATTGTACACGGTGTATGTTTTACACCCATATCCCATGTGTACCTCGTTAGGCAATCACTAAAATGCTCAGCAAGTCTTTGTTCATTATTCAGTATTCAGTATTCCTAGCTCAGTTGCATGTTACAGCTGAAATGCTGTTCTTGAACACTGCCTGACTGCGCCATGCCATTTAATTAATTCCAAACCATTAATGAAGGAAAAAAAAGGAAATTGAAAAAAGAAAATATGGCTATCAATCTCAGATTCTGTTGGCAGGTATATAATGAAGTATTTGAGTCCAATTGAATTTGCACTAATTACACTAGCCTCCAGATATTACTTCATCTTTACTAGTGGAATTAATGTAACCCTGCATGTGGGAGGTGTGCTTCACACGCCCTGAGTCACCCCTGCTGTCACACTCCAACAAACGCACTGCACACCCGGAGATAAACACACACCCACGCATGCATGCACATGGACTCACACACACATACATGGCCCAGTGCCACATAATCTCTTTCCCACACACAGGCAGGCACGCTTTGCTAAGCAGGTAGGAAGCCCCCAGCTGACCAATCCTAGCCTTAATTACACATGCAGCACTTTGGAGAGAATGAGTTTCCATTAATTTACTTGCACTGAAAACATTCGGTCTCTCATGGCCCTGTTGCTGCACTCCTTAAATGAACTCTGAGGAGAAAGGGAAACAGAGTATGGCTGAGAGAGACCTTTTAATGGCCAAGCTGCTGTCTCTGTAGAGAATTGCATGTGTTAGGAATAGTTTGATTTTTTTTTTTTTTTTTTAAACTGTGCTGGGCCTTGGTGTATTTCCATGGAGCAAGATGGCAAAAATAAGCAGATAGAAACACAAGTCAAATGGTTAGGTGAAGAGGCACAGGTGCTTATTGCTGTTTGGGTAGAATAAGCCAAAATCCAGCCTGAACTTGAAGGTTCCATGGAGAATTATAAAATGTTTCGAAGAAATTGGCAGCAACAGCACATAGTGAAACAGTGTATAGAATGTATGAAAAAAACTCAAACAGGAATACACAAAAGTTTAAGTCCAAAACAACGATTGTACAAAAAATGTCGCTTATGTTTTATATGACTTTCTTAATGTCACCTTGTATGTCTAGAGCCCATGCAGCATCATCAGTAGATGTGCTAGTGGAAAACGCAGCAGTAGTAGCACATCTCATTGCAGATCCCATTTTCAGCACACTGTAAAAAAATTAAGTAAAATACTGTAAAATTTATAATAATTTACTGCTAGTAAAGAACTGTAAATTTGCAGTAACTAATTGAAAATAATTTGTAAATAAATAATTGCAAAATATTTACAGGGAAGTAATATTTACATGTAATTATTTAACTTTTTTTTACAGTACATCACTGTATGTTTCCAGTAATATTCTATAAATTTTCCAGATGATTCTATAGTAATTTCCTGATGGGAGAGTGCATTTACTATAAATACTTGTATATACAGTATAAAGTAAAATATAATCCATTACATTTGCTCATTTAGCAGATGCCTTTATCCAAAGTGGCTATAATAACCGAGGCAGGATACAACTAAGGAGTTGAAGGTTAAGGGTCTTGCTCAAGGACCAAGCCATGGCAGCTTGGCATTGTTAGGATCTGAACTCACGACCTTCTGCTCTATGGCTCAGAGCATTAACCACTGAGACCACTTCCCACTGCACTGCTTGCGCTGAATTAGTTTGCACTGATTCAACCAACTAACCATTTGATTCATTCTTACTTAAATACAAATCTCAGTGCTTTACTAAACCAATGCTTTTTCGCCTAAGATAATTACCAATATAAAGCATACAAAACCAATCCACCAATTGGGAAATGTCCACACAAAGAGAATGTTTAACATTTTCACTCCTAAGTAAAATGTTAGCCATGCCACTATGTATTGAATTTTCTGATATTTTATTGTAAAGCAATGCACTGCCCAATCATTTACAGTACAATCCCCAAACAGTGTTTTGCTGTAAAAAAAAATATATAAATAAATAAATAAATAAATTTACATCAAAAATTTACAGCAGTTTTTTTTTACACAACAGTTATTTGTTAAATTGTCTTGAACTGGTTTAGAAATTAGCCTTCAGGGTCCTGCATTAGTGATCACATGCCCCTCGTTCCTTATTAAACGCTTCCTCGTCATGTGTGTCTGTCCGGATAGCACTCAGTATTCAACAACTTCAATTCCTCTACAAATCACAGAGCTCCCCTCATCTCTGTCAACATTTAATATGCAGGCTTCATGTATCCTGGTGAGGCTGCTTAATGATTATTTAATGCTGAGATAATTGCTTAAGGGCTGCTTGCATTGCTACACTTATTTGCATGGTACATCTGCAGAGCAACAGCAGACGCTGGCACACAGGTTCTCCCCAGCCTCTGTGTGATCTCGGCCCAGCCTCCTGTGGAGCTGAGGAGATCCCTGACCAGAGTTATCGCTCAAATTAGAGTTATCTGTTGAGACAAGAACTGCTGTTTCATCTGGGCTGATGAATTATGCATTATAAGTGATTGTGAGATATGTTCTTTTAAGTGCTTCTGTAGGCCTCATTAAAATCTGGCGAGTGTAGCTGTTATTACAGATTTGATGTTTGTAGAGGAAATGTTCTGAGCACAGAAGGTTTGTATTGCCTGCATGGTCACTTTTTGACAACTGTGCACATAGTGTCAATTGAAACTACAGTTTTGGGGAAGGTTAATGCCATAAAGGACATTTAGTTGAATTTGCAGTGATAGCACGTAACATCAACAGTCTGAGTCAAAACTAATCAAAAGACTTAAATTGGCATTTGATGTTTGGCAGCATGTTGCATGCTAATATACGTGTGAGTGTTTGTGTGTGTGTGTACTCCTGTCCACAGTAGCAGTTCGGCTGCTTAGTGTCAATATTTTTCAGTTTGTGTCTGTGAGAGACAGAAATCGTTATTCTTTTAGCATGTATCTGGTTTGTGTGTGTGTGTGTGTGTGTGTGATCTTGTTCATAGACACAACTCTCACTACTGATTCATGTAGTTTGCTGTATCACAGTGGCACGCACATGACACTTGTGCTCTTTACACATCACTATGATTGTCTTTAACAGTGAACTGAAACTCGCCTTCTTCGCTTCATCTCCATCTCTCTCCCTCTGTTTCTTTACTTTTCCCCATCTGTCTTCACTTCATGTGTCTCTCTGCACCCTTCTTACTATCATGCTCCCTTTGCCTCTTAGTCTCTCTTCATTTGGTGCTTTATACTTCCCTTCCCACTACTCTCGCTCTCTCTAACTCGTCTTTCTTTTCTTCATGACGATCAATTTAGCCCAACACGATCCTCTGCTGCGTACCGCCTAATTCTTAGACTCTCACACAGCTCGCCATTGTGTCATAATCGGTGTGAAATTGATTTATGGCTCCTTTTCCACCCCTCTAAACAGCTGCTGAGTGATGCCTCCTGTCATAATCGCTCCATGCCGCCGTTCCTCCCTGTCTCAGCGCTGCTCCTCTCCACACACAGTATAGTTGATGGTATTTCGTCTCACATTTATAACATGATATCTGAGCAGAACAGAGTTCTCGTGCCCTCACTCTCTCTCGGCTGTTCACTCCTTCACTCGCTCTCCATTTCTGGTTTTTGTGGCTTCAAACAAGCCTGCATTATTAATGCAAGTTTTACTAATTCATCTGAATGGAGCAGTGAGGGGGAGAGAGAGACACCGAGAGAAAGCTGAAAAGAGTGAAAAGTGTGTGTGGATGGTAGGGGTATGTAGACATGTTCTGTAAAGTTGGGTATGCTGGAGTAGTGAAGACTGTACCAATCTGACGTCCACAGAGCCAGACTCGCTTCATCAATTATGAAGGTGGGCGACATTTTCTGAGAGCATTTTTGCGAGTTAGTGATGCGGCCAGTAAGACTTCCCCACTCTGCTGTCTTACAGGTGAACACAGACTAGATATAGACTCCAAATCTAAATGTCAGCAATAAAAATCCTTAAAAGACATCACACACTGGCAGAGAGAGCTAGAGAGGTAGGGGGAGCTCATTGTCAAGATAATTCAAGATGTGCACATGGTGGATAGATTATAGCCAGAAAGCAAACTCGATGGAGGGGCTTGTCCACATTGCACTCCTTCTCTCCTGTCTTCTCCTCATCTCAGCTCAGAAAAGCTGAGGAGATAGACCGCAGCCCCTGAGGCAGAACTCCCAGCGTCCAAATCGGATAGGCCATGCTGAATGTGCAGAAGCTGTCAGGTGCTACGGCTCGTAACATGAGTTAGTGCTACTATCAGAGTCTGTGTGTGTATGTGTGAGAGTGAGGTGGAGAAAAGGAAGCAAGGGCTGGGACTGCTTCTAGGACCCATAGTTGTGTTCCGCCAAAGCCCAGCTCATACATTACTAATGCTCCGAGCAATACATGTCTCATTCATAATAGATAACCCCGACTGCACCTGCAACGTATATCATACACACTATAAAGAGGTCAGCCATTCACTGGCTGAATGTGTCTGCATGCGTGTGTGTGTGGGTGTTACGTTGGGCTCTGGGTGGGTAGAACACAAAGTCTAAATCAGCAGTCAGCTTCACCCTGCTGCCTGAGACCCACCACCAGATAGCCATACCTAGCCACGACACACACACACACACACACACACATGGTCCAACAACCCTACCCCCATCCCACCTCATCACACACATGCCTTCCCTTCCTTCCCCTCAGTTCATGTCTCATAGACTCATTCACTTGCGGACAATTTACGGTAATTGAGAGCAGGCAAAGCTCACCTCATATGGCGCAGAGGAAAATTGCCTGCACAGGGCTGTAAATTAACTAAGCAAAAGGAGATTCAGGAATTACGTTGGCTCGATGGGAAATGAGCGTTGATCAGGTGGAAAAAGGAGTTTATCAGGTGCTCGGTGGCAGAGGATTGCAGGCAGGCTGGACAGGCCAGCTGGGCAGTGAGGGCCAGAGAGAGAGTAGTCCGGCTGGATGCGGCCATTTTCACACAGCTAATGCTTCAGTGAATAGGCCCTCACAGCTCGGATGAAATCTGGCTAACTATGGCCAGTTATAGGGGAACAGATGCCTGCCTCGATTTCATTTTTATACCAGACTCCCAGTTTTATCTTACCCCCTCCACCTCAAACTGGATCCAAATCAATTAGGCAATGGAGTTGACAAAAGGACGGCGTTTGGAACCCCACCCTTACATATGGTGGAAGTGAGTGTGTTTAGCCATCAGTGTTGATCAGATAGAGGAGAGGCCATTCAGCTTTCTTTATTACACCTTCAACATTTTAAAATCAATTTAGTTTATTTGTTTATCCCCACACAGTTTTTTATTTGGAAGGTAAAAAGCCAACGATATTGATCTGAGTCCATCATCAGTTATGAAATATGTTGTATTGTCTGAATGAAAGGCACTAGTCTTTGTGTGTTTGTGTCTTTGTGTGTGCGTGTATCTGTGCAAGTGCATGCATATGTGTGTATTTATATGTGTAGAACACCAAATGAACAGAGGATCTGAGCCATGTATTATTTACTGCGTTTTTATTCACCTCATCAAACAGCTGCCACCAACAATCAGACGCCAAATGAGTGCAGTTTATGGGAGGGAGAACAGGCCAGTGAGTAAAGGTCTGCTTTATCTGAGAAGTGTGCTTACATGATGGAGCTGTAATGATGTGGAAGACAGCGAATACTGGAGCTCAGGATGTATTCAGTAACCAAAAAGAGGGCTTATTTATAAGAAGTTACTGCACATATGGCTAAAGGAACAATGCTGCTTTTTTTAGATTTTGGTATTTATTTACAATGAAAGTGGTTGAGCATACTTATGTTTTCCTTGCATTGTGGCTTTTTCACCCATTGCACGACACCCCGCAGCAAGAACTTAATTAGAAGACAGTTTCTAATGATTTCCTAACAATTATTAACAATTAATTCATTTAAAGAATTTAGAGCATACAGTCTGAATGCTTTTGCATAAACGAGTGATGAGGTCTAGGTTTGAAGTGTAATCTCCGAAAACCTTTGGTACCTGCTGATTTACACTGTTCACTCATGCCAACAGTTACTTTATCTGCTACGCTAATGAGCTGGTGCAGAAGTGATACTCTTGTCTGACACTACTCACGTTACAGCTTTCTCAGGAGGAGTCTACTCTGAAGCCTGCTCTTGTTTGTGAAAACTGTGTGTCCATATGTTGCTGCTCTTCTTCTTGTTTGTGTGTGTGTGTGTGTGTGTGTGAGAGTGTGGGTGTGTGAGAGTGTGGGTGTGTGTGAGTGGGTGTGTGTGAGTGGGTGTGTGTGTGTGTGTGTGGGTTGGTGGTTGTGTGTGTATGTTATGTGTGTGTGTGTGTTTCTGCTGTCAGGCTTGCAGTAAGTGTGTCACATCTGCTCCTCTCTCCATTATAGAGCTGCACAGCTTTCTAATGGCTGTCCCTACACCTGTACACACACTGCGCTCCAATACCTCTCCCAGTGCTCCCTCTGTAACTGCACATTCAAAACAACATTGCATGCATAACCCCCCCCCCCCACACACACACACACACACACAAATACTCACACACGCAGTGCTCCTATACCCTTCAGTTCTCATTACTTAGGACAAACTCCTATTTTCCAATTCTCCCCTTTTTTCATAATAGTTTGAAAAATTCATGAGCTCCTCCACTGGCAAATACTGTACCACTTAACCAATAAATATTTTATTTTGTGCTAAACTCTAAGCAAGTGAGTGAAGTCGCATCAGGTGGAGTGGACATCCAGAGCCACATGTTGACCCTCAGAAGGAAACATTGTTGCCCTTCCTGTGGTTTTGTCAGACAGCTCAACAAGGTGAGATTTTGCAAATGGCTGTCTTCAGTACCTTTAAATAGGCAAACCCAAGCAGTTTTGTCGGTTTCTGTTGTGATATTCATGAGCTGTAGCTCTGAGCATATCCCCCTTCTCTTGTTCTTGGGTTGTCAGCTCAGGTCATTACGGTGCAGTCTTTATTCTGAGAGCAGTTGGTGGAATTATATAAGTAAGATTCTCTATTTGAGGAAGTATCCCGCAGCCTCTCGCTGCAGTGTTTGGCTTGAGTTGTCTCAAAGGAGGCCGGCGGTTTAGAGTGTGCGCTCGTGTTGTGCTAATGAGTAAGCGAAGCATGTGGAAAGGAGAGTGGTCAGGAGCAGAGAGGAGGCCAGCAGGAGTTCTTTAAGCCACCTGGATGGATGGACAGGTGGAAGAAGGACAAAAGAGCAATGCTTGTTTGCTTTCATTAAACAATCATGTTATGTCCTCTTCTCTTTTACTTCCCTCTGCTGTCTCTCCTCATAATTTATGACCTCTTTGCTTTGAATGACTGGGAGTACTCTCACATGAATGAATGTGTGCTTCATGGTTGTGTCTCCATTTTTTTTTTTCTTCATAGTCCACTTCAATTCCATCCCTGCTCATACACTCATGCGCATGCTGTTTTCTCTCAATCCTTTCCCTGTATCCAGCCTTCATTATCTGAAGCATCACCTTCAGCCTGTCTTGCAGGAAATTAATTTGATTGGGCAAAGTACTTGCCAGTCAATATTTTAAGCTAAAGTTGCTGAAACAGGTGTAGGATAAGTCCTGCAGTAAGTCCTCTGATGGCCAACTGGAGACAGGCCAACATGTCTCTGCAAACTGTGTGCGAGGGAAAGACTGAGGGGGCTGAGGGGCTGTGACCTGTCACAATAATGTCTGGACACAGGTAATAGGATGAGACTGGGGAGAGCACATATCTCTCTTCAGTGTGCTTTATGTGTTACTAGAGGTGTGTATATAATTCAATTAAAACTAGTAGGTAGCTGCATATTGCTTTTATTGGAGAATACACAAATATAGTTTTCACATTCCAAATCTGGAACATTATTAGCATACATTTACAGTTAATATAATGCAGCATTTATATTGTATTGTTCCAAAATGCATCATTCACACTTTCTATACGGTAAGTGGCATATAGTATAATACAGAACTTGGAGGAATTTACATTTCAAACTCCTGACACAGCATTCTCATAAATGATTACATCCCTCACTATGCTTAAATTAATTAACAATTTATTTGGATGGTCCTCTTTAGACACAAACAGTCAACTAACCATCTATGGCTGGTCAAAAGCATGTCATCAACTAGGCTATCAATTTGAATTTGAATTTATTTGTAGATTATCTATAGATTATCAGCACATCCCTCATCCTTTCACAATTTCAGATTCATGTAGTCTGTTTATGCCATGTTTATGCCAAAGATATATGACATGTTGAGAATCAGTTAATAGGTTGGGTTAATTACAGTCTATAGATAGTTTGATGAGTGTTTAAAGTGGGCAATGCAAATAAAGTGTTGCTGAATTTTCTTGCCACAAATAGACAACAGGTACTTTATTTCAAGATCTCTCCAACTTCTTCTATTCTTCTTCACTGATTTTCAGTCTTCCTCCTGTCAGAGCACTAAATTAGCCACTGCAAAAGGTGTCACCATGTCTTGGAATTAATAGTTATCAAGGCATCTGCAAAAAAGTCAGAAAAGCACACAAACATGTCTCAGCCGCTGGAGGCCTAACATCTGGCCATACTTTGTAAAGCTAAGTAATAACAGTGTGAGATCCTTAAAATGGCACCTCTCAACTCTGGTAATACATTGAACATAATGAAACATATGGCAATCTGTATTTCTTTATTGCATGCGAAACAGCACTTCTTTCTACCTCCAAGACTTCAACTAAAACATTTTAAATGTAGGATTATGTTTCACTCTTAAAGTGTGCTTCTCACCATTATACATATACATTTAATTTGGCAAAAATTAGGAAGTCATCACAAAACAGGGTGGGGAATTCTAAATTGCATATTCTCTTTTATGTACTAAATTTTGGGCAATTATTGGCTTTAACACACTTTTTCCTGTAATTTTTCTGGCTCCCAAAACCATGTGTAAATTACTGGTGTTATTCAGAGACTTATGGGAAATGTTACTAGGTGTGTGGTTTTCTCACAGAATTAGGCTACTTTTGAGCTTTCAGCATGTTTTTTAGTCATTCCCATATACTTTTATATTTGTTAAAATGAAAACTGTATAGCAATACAAGGCTATTCTAGGACTCTAGAGGTATTTAGGGAAACAGTGTGTTTTGTGCTGCACCTCCTGACTTACATATATGTAGCCCTGAGTTTTTATCTTACAGCACACTATACTATACAGTATATGTATAAAAGGTGTTATTTATGATTAAATTCTTTCCAGGGAATTGCATTAAATGTGGAGTCTAGTAAAACTATGAAAACTGTCACTGGGGTGGTTTTGCATTCTTTTATGAAACCCGTGATGTATGATAATCTCACTGGGAAATCGCAGTCAGTATTAAATATGTAACAGGCGAATGTTACTATGTCGTAAAATATCCTATATGCAGATGCAGGCAACAATGGTTTACCACTGGAAGAGCATTTGTAGGAATGGAGTCGTCTCTAATTTGCATATTCATAGAATCTAGTTTATTTGATGAAAGTAAACATGCTCAACACATCAAGCAATTCATTATTCCATATAGAAAAAAAGGTATGGCCTTTAGAGCACGTTTAAAGTTGGTGACTTTAAACTGGTGTTTTGACTGTGGAAAAAAAAGAGATTTCTATTTTTCTAGTGCATACAGAGACAGCGGTGGATAATTATCCTCTCCGAAGGTGATCCAGAGAATTATCTCGTGTCTTGCTGAGCAGTGTGGCCAATGGATTGTGTCCAGTGGACAAGTGTGTGTGTGTGTGTGTGTGCGCGGCATGCACCAGAGTTGATAGGACTGTCACAGACACTGAGCTCCCACCTCATGGACGAGGGTTTAGGGATGCTGTGATTGGTACTGGGCCTCTCTTTTGCAGGACAGGTCTTAATGTAAAACAGCAGGGCAATAAAAAGACAATGGAGAGCCATGATAGTCTTGGCTCCCCACCGCGCCTTCTGAATGGGGTCCGGAATGGCAGCATACACGATCGAAGGCCAGAGAGGAAGGAAAAAACGAGGAGAGGACGATGAAGTCTGCTGATTAGCAAGGATGGCAGGCAGCAGTAGCACCCCAACTTCACCCAGCCTTTTTTGTCTCTTTCTCTCTCTGTTTAATCTCTCTGTCTATTTCACTCCTCCTTTTCCCTTTTCTCTGTTCTGCAGCTTTTTTTTCCCTCTCCTCAGACTTTGGGTACTGTTTGCCTGTTACTCCCCATGGCATTGCAGTGACATGGCATTTAATAGACTCCCCGGTGTGAAACAAACTACCTCAATTAATTCCTCAGCCTCGGCCCTGGCCTCTACTGAGACACTCACACCAGTAGCCCCTCTGGCTTTCAGAGTCTGTAAGTGTATGTGCGTAATAGAGGGTAATAAGAAATGTTTGTGTGTTTGAGAGAAAGGTATGGACTTTTTTGGACAGAAAGTGGAGAGATGACATAATTCACATAGTCTATTGATTTACTTTTATTGGAAAGTTGTTAGTCTCTCTCTGTGATTTCTACTTGTTCTGCACAGTTTATCACTTTATCACAGACATCAGCAGGGGTTTTATTGTTTTATTGGCCACATTCACATTTCTGATTGGCTGACAGGCATGAATTAATTGGAGGAATAGAAAGTAAGCTAAACATAAAATAACAAGTTTGCTGTTTATATATTTATTTAATTATGGGTATTTTATGCATATGCAGTATATGGCAATACATATAGAAATGTAGCCGTATCATCACAACCACCAAAGTTCCCAATATCTGAAAATAATATCCAATATTTGAAAAATTATAACCTTGACTCATGGTCCTGTTATTGGCACACTTTGTTGGGTGTTATCTCTTTTGTGTGCAATAATAATCAGGCATCTGCTGTTCATCATCTTCTCTCTCCAGTCTTCCTCCCACACTGACAATGAGGACATGTTGACTGCCTGGACGACTCTCCATCGTTTTTGAATGCATCTGTGCTTGTGTGTGTGTGTGTCTGTCTGTCTGTCTATCTGTCTTAACCAGAGAGAGACGTGTACTGCGTTATTCAGCTCACATCCCCTCTAACACACAACAGTATAAAATATAAAGTAAAACTTCTCACACACATATTCGACCTTGAGATCTTGAGATCCAGGATGTTTATTGCTGGTCCTCAACAGCACAGGTTGTTGTTGTTGTTGTTGTTGTTGTGTATGTGTATGTGTATGTGTTTATGTATGTGTTTGTGCGTGTGTGGCCATGGCGGGGGTGGTGCTGGCAGGGCAAGCTGCACCCTATCCTGGGGCTTGACCATCTGGGCTTATTGACTGGCTGCTCAGTGATTCAAGGATCCTGCTAGAGAGATGGAGAGAGAGAGAGAGAGAGAGAGAGAGAGAGATTGAAAGGGAGAGAGAAGCATAGTTCTCTGAATGTCATCTTCAGCCAGGCCACAACAGGTTTACCTGCACAAGAGCTATGTGTGATCCTTGAGCACTGAGAGTGTGTGTAAGTGTTCGATCGTTAACACACATGTAATGTATGAGCTCCGTCTCCTCCGGGCTTCTCGTGTCATGTTTTAGTAACTGAAGGCACTTTCAAAAGAGAATAGCACACTGTGTGAGTCTCGCAGTGCAACTTGAATTTTAACAAAAGCATTGTCATAGACTGAGCAAGAAGAATATTTCACTGTATGCATGCAACTGTGTGTGTGTGTGTGTGTGTGTGTAAGAGAATGAGAAAGGAAGAGATTGAGATGAAGAGAGCGCTGACTCAATCCATCAATGATTCAACAGGCCAGGGGAGCCGTGTGGGGCTCTGTATCTGCCCTGCCAGCACTCTTAGACTGAGGCAGAAACTCTATCACTCCTGGGGCCTACATGCCTAGAGCCCTCTAAGGTATACACTCCAATACAGGAAAGCTCTCTTGCTCTCACACACACACACACACACACAAACACACACACACAGCTATGCAGATAGCATTCAGCTATATGACCGGGTCAACCTCACCTCTCACTGATGCAGATAAGACCAGATCTTACCATCTGTTCCAGGAAATACGTACACACACACACACACACGCACACACACACACACACACACACACACACATTATAGAGACTATATATATATATATATATATATATATATATATATACACATACAATAATGCTCTGATAATCTGGATATCATTAGCCAGCTTTTCAGTCCACTCTCTCAATCATGTGTGGATTATTCCCGAGCAAAGCATTCCCTTATTCTAGGACCTTATGGTTTCTGTGATGAGAGTACTCATTGTGGAATTTCAGATATAAACACAAGAATGCACAGAATTTACAGATTCGGTGAGATGTTTACAAAATTACTGTAAAAATGTGAAAAAAATGGAATTTGTGGAAAAAAAAAAATAGCACTCCATAGAGCACTACCTTATTCTATTTTGCAGTGTGGTGAAAGTAAATGTTATTAGCCTACCACTTCAAATTGAGTGTTTCTCAAAATGCTACTAAAATTGTGCGCAGGTGTTGAAACTAAACATGTCAGGGTTGTGTTCCCATTCAGCAGCTCAGCTCTTTCGAGTGCAGCACTCTGCGTAATTTTATGTTATTCTGACCTCTCTTCAACTCTTTTAATAGGTGATTAATTGAGGCCTAATCGGCAGTTAGTTAGCACTTAATTAGTTCCTCTCTCTTGACCGGTGAAATGAAATGATGGAGTGTGCCGTAAGCAATGCCTTATCCCTTAATCCATCATCCCTGAGCAACTTAAAAGGTGGCGTTAATCTAAATTTAATAACACCTTCATCTAAGTCCACAGTTATGCAGACAAGTAGATTTCCCTGATTGTTTGGCTGCTGTGTGCATTTGAAAGATGAAAGGATACTCCTACTTCTTTTTGATATTTACCGAGCTACAACACAGAACAGGCTGGTATTTTGTGTCCTAAACCAGGTGACGGCTGCTCTTTTCACACAGCTTAATGGGCTAACCTGTTGAACAAATGTTGCTGTTTCATCGGCTCTGAGCGATACAGTGTGTGGATTGAATCTCGGCGTCTGCTGGAGTGTTTTTTCCCCCTCTTTATTTGCTGTGCATACTCCTCCAGAAGTACCTCTCGTCTCTTCTTCCCGCCTTCCTCGCCTCCCGCCTCTCAAAGTCAAGTGGCATTTCCATTTTCAAATTGCTTCCTACTCCTTTGTGAATAGAATCGAATTACTCTGAAAAGGACTGATTGATTCTTTCTAAACACAATAGTTTTCACCGTTTAAGCCCATAGCAGCCAGTCTCTCCTTCTTATATTGGCTATTGAGTCGGCCCTGAGCATGGGTAGCGGTCATTATTGTGGCTGCTGAATGGGTGAATGGTAAAAAGAAGGGACATGCAACTGATTGTGAGACAAGAGCTGTGGGGAGAGTTTGGGAGGGCTGGCTAGGGATTTGTTATTTGGGTGTCAGGGCAGTTGTTTTAGGGTCAAGAGTTCACTCCATGCACACTCATACCTGCACTTCAGTCCACCTGTGCTTCACACGAATGTGCATTTAATTTCAGCAGTCAGTTCTTGTTTGTGTCCACAGTGTTTTTCAGGTTTGTGACCAGCTGGCTTTATTGATCAATTTCTGCACTGCAGAGCTGGGTGTGAAACAAGAGACATTTCTGTAGGGTTTGAACTGGGTCATATTTCTACAATGGTCCTTTGATTCTGACCTGTGCTTTTTCTGCATGTCTCTGGAGTAGATCTTGGGGTGTGTTTAAAGGTGTGGTTTGTAGTTTTTCAAACATGTATGACCTGTAATGATCAAAACTTTGTAGTTTACAGAAGTGTAGACTTGTAATATTCATATAATTTCAATATTACGTTTGCAAAATCGTGGTTTTGCATCATTGCTATGGAAACGATGATAGTAGTTTCTTCATTTAAGATTCTGTTCCTATATTTTCTGGCCTTGAAATTAGCTGTTGAGCTATAGCTCTTTTCTCTTATGTCGATTCAACAGGGGGAGTGGAAAGGTTTGTTAGTCTTTTCATTGCAATTGTAACTGCCTCACAGACACTAGGGATCTCTAAAAATTACACACTGCTGTTTTAACTATAGACCAGAACTCGATCCCACCCATGCCAATCCAACATTTTAGCCAAAATGCAGGGAGGAACAGACTTGGCCTGCTGTGCACTTTATGGTGTTCTGGGATCAGTGAATCAATTTTACTGCTAATCTATTTTACAGTAGAAAAAACACACCTTGTGGCAGTGTGTTAGAGCATGCATTCATGTGTGTGTGAGTGAGAGCATGCTTCTGTGAATAGGCCCTGCCAGGGTGGGTAAGGTGGAGCAGGCAGCCTAATGGTTTGGAGCATATATATTTAATGGGAGTGGTGGAAAGCCATAGTGAGTGTGTGGTTTATGGATCGAGTCCTGGTAACAAAACCACAGCTGTCAGAGCGGAAGGCTGTAGAGAGAGAGAGAGATAGACGAGTGCCGGTCCCCACAGCGACCCTGCTGCTCCGGGTGCAGATGGGCTGCTGGGAGCCAGGAAGTGGGAGCAGGCTATCTTCCTGTTCCAAGTGTTGGCCTGGCCAGTCAGCAGGTAGCCATGAGCTGGCTTTAAATACATGCCTCATGCCTGCAGATAGGGCCATGGACTCAGTTCAAACCAGTGTGTGCCTGGCACCACAGCAACCCTGAGAGGATATACCTTTGTAATATCAGCAGTGGACTTTTTGGCAGGCTTGAAAGATGACCATTTGAATGGTTCGGCCCAAATTGCAAAAGTTTAATAAACATTTGTTTAGGAATCTGTGTGTACTGCATTGAGCACAGGGTCCTTTCAGTACCTCACCTGATTTTTTTTTTTTTTTTTTTTTTTTTTTTTTTTTTGAATTTGTGAATATTTTCCTGACATGAAAATAATTCAGTAAGTTGGCTTCAAAAAGGCTGTGCTTTGGCATAAATATTAGAAAATTATTGGGTCTACAACAGAGGCAAAGTGGATGTCACTATAGTAGTGAGCCTCTGTAAAATCTTAATTTATAAAAATTAAGTCCATTTTCCACATATGAAACCTTAACCGTCTCATATAAGTTATCAGAAGAAAAAGAAAGAGGTAGAAACAGAGAAAAAAAAGAAGTAAGCCTTTTTTTAACCTATTTTAAGGGTAACAGGCACCTGTCTTGCATAAAGGTCATACAAACTTGCATATTTTGCATGCATATTTTACACATGGTGGTTTTTAGACACTTCGTGTTATTTTTCAAAAAAATTTCATATGTGGACATTTCACCTGCATGGCCTGTGTTATTTTTATGTTAATTTTTGGGGCATGGGGCATGTAGATTTCATGTGATCACATATTATTCACATAAGATAATTGAATTCACATATACAACAATACCCTGCTGTGAGCGAGCAACCTCAAGTAGAAAATTTATTGACACGACTTTCAAACTGTAGGTTTTGCTGAACAGCACTGATGATTCTTTGATTTGACCATAGCGAGAAATAGACCATATAAATTCTAAAAAAAAAGTGGAGATTTTAAAACCTGTGGAACCGCTAGATAATTATTCCTGTTTTACAGAAAAAGAATATATTACTGGATCACCTCGCAACATTGGAATTGAACATACACATGTTCTGCAATGTCTGTGTACTGTGTGTGCATCAGCTCCATCTGTGGGTAACACTTTGATACAGCATGACAATGAGAGAAAAGTACAGACAAAGAGAAAGTGTGTGCGTGTGTGGATTTGAGAGGGGGTGTGTGTTGGACAGTGCAGAAGGAATGGAGTATGTGAGGAGATAAAAATGATTCATTCCCATAAGCTGTCATCAGAGCCACTAGATTTGGTTAAGTAATAAGTGCAAAATGTTCCGTTTTGAATAATTGATACTTCGTTTTCTGAATTTTCTATCACTCAGCCTTTCATTTCTGCACATATATCCTGCTGATTAAGTAGTATATCTTACAAGAAGAAGGAAAGTAGTCTTTTTCGCTGGGAGTGTGTGCATGTGTGTGCATGTGTGTGTTTATGAGCGGGGTGATGGAAAAAAGAATGAAATGGACAAGGAAAAAGAAAGTAAGACAATGTATAATGTAGAGTATGTCAAAAAAAAAGAAAAAGAAAAGAAAATGAGAGCATGGATGTTGAAGTACATTCAGTCTGTTTCCTGCTTTAAAATCAGAAATGTAAACTAGCATGGTGAGCTGAGTGTGTGAATTATAATGACTTGTTGGTTTAAATATGCACTGTGAATCACTGGCATGTTAAGGAGCAGGTGGGTGGAAGCAGAGTAAATACAATGATTCATCGCAATGATTCAGCAGTGCAATTAACACCCCAAAAACATAGTACTGAATATCAATTACTGTTTTTTTTTTGGTTTTTTTTCAATTATTTTTAAAGAAATTCTCTGTGGAAAAAAAAAAAATCAAAAATAGATACTTGTATTTCATCTACCATTAATAGGAATAAGAAGATGACTAGTGAGACCACATCTTTCACTACTCAGAGATAAATCTACTTTTTTTTTTTACATCTAATAGTGTTTGACTGAATGGTAACATATAATTCTACATTTGTTTTGTCATTATATTATATTAATTTTCTTAAAAAGAAAAAAAAAAACAATAAAACAATCCTAGGCTCTACATGGTAAAATGTCCAGGCTGTAGTATGGCTGTATAACTTTGTTTCAGCTGTAGAGCTTATATGACGTATATGATGCTCCCATCATTTTTCTTCTCATCCACACACACACACACACACACACACACACACAGCATTTTTCTGTACTTCAATTATATCAGCCACTGTGTCATTGTCTACCCACGTTTGTTTATTTCTCACTTTTTCTTGTATTTAATCTTTTCTTCACGCATTTTAGTCTGGGCTCAGCACATTTCCCCCTCCTCTTCTCGTCTCATCTCCTGTCCTTCCTGCTCTGCTCAGTTTCAGAATCCAGAGGTGGAATTGCTCTGAGCACCAGGGCTGCCGTGTTGTCTGGCACACCCTCGTGCCCTTGCCACATGGCACGGCCGTGATTGAGGCGAGTTTTGCAGAGACCCTTTGAGACAACGGATAGAGGCTCATCTCGCCCTGTGTTGCTTTTACAAATGAAACCATGTTTGTTTGAGGTTAGAAAGGACATGCTCCTGTATGTGTGAGATAGAGACAATGAGAACAAAGCGAGAATGTAGGAGATGACATAAGGGAATTATAAGGGGAAAAAAGTGTTATATATTGTTATAGACTTCTGACTACAGTTGTCCTTGGATTCTCTTTCCGATCTGACTTTGGGTCACCTAGCAAATAGAAATATAATTAGATCACATAACATTTCTTGTCAATTATTGCTGAGATTGTAAATTCATGCTTTAATAGAAACCGCAGAACTGCAAAGATTTTGGTACATTATTAATACTAATTTTAATAAGTTTTCATTTAACAAAATTTTACCAGAGCCATCAATCACAGTGAAAGTATAATTTCTCTCACTGTCATGGATTAATTGTGTCTGTCAATTGCTGACATGATTTATTTAGTACTCATACTATTTCTCTTTTTAAACTCTCTGACAGTCTTTTAATTAAGCATTAATTCTATATTTTCCTGCGTAGGTGTCTGAAGGATATATTAGCTGTCCGTATGAGTTGTCTAAAAAGTCATATCAATTTCATTAATTTCAGGCACACAATCCCCCATCATCTATTATGATGAGTCCATTTTCCGAGGCTCTTTATCCGACTGCTTCAGTAAAGGTGAGGGTCCAGTTGTGAATGTATGGTTATATTCTGTCTGCTGACCTTGCATAATCTTGGGTAGCTTAAAACCTGAATTGAATGTTATTCTTTATGTTTAGTGTGATTTTCAGGAACTTAGGCGTGGAGGCAGTTTTATTCTATATTCGTGCTGTATCAGTTTACACTTTAACTTTATGGTTACAACATAAAGGCTTTTCCTTTTCTTATCACTAAAAGCAGGTGAGGTTTAGACACTTAAGCAGCACTAAATATTTTACCTTGTAGCATGTACAAAATATCACACTGATCTTGTTGCTCTTCTGCTTATGAAAGGGCTGTCAGATCCATCTGTCTGCATTCATTGATTCATTCTCTGACTGTATAGATATGCTTAGTGATAGCTGGAAATGAAGATGCCTGTGGGTACTGGTCCTGGTTCAGCACTTTCCCTCATCAGAGGTTCTCCAATTAACACTAATTAGCTTAGGTGTATCTCCTGAACACAGTGCCACAAATAACACAGTGATTGAAAAGTAAGTTGTTAAGTAGATACAAGATAAGCAGCAGAGCTGGATGGTAAAAGTATTCTGGCAGAGCATGTGGTGAACATAGAAGCAAACAAAGGAACTAGTGGACTAGTTGTAATCTTCCACTGTCCATATTGTCAGTTGCCTTTATAGCCTGGTGTGTATATTGCTGTAAATTGGAGGAAGTGTGCATCTTGGCATAGAGCACTTCCTCACCTGCTGATGACAGTGTGCAGGAGGAAAGGGAAATAAACGCCAGTGTTTCAGCTCACCTCTCTCATTCCGGCTGGGCCACTCCAAAGCTCCCTGTGCCCCCATCAGTATGAGCCGCACGACTTTCGCCCATAATGAAATATTCACAGGTCACTGCTTTCCTGAGAAATGATGGGGATCAGTCAATTGCTTTTCAGCTAGTAATTTTCTCCCCCTTCACAGCCCCACTCACCATGTTGACAGTCATTAGCACTGGAAGAAGGCTGGATCGAACCACAAACGCCACACTTTCCACAGAGAGGAACCAGCGATTAGCTTGTCTCAGCCCCTTCTCTTCTCTCCTACTCCCTTTCTCTCCCCTCTCCATCTCTCTTATCTCAACGGGTATTCTCTCTTGATCTGTCTCTCAAACTCTTTTTCCACTTGCTCGCCTTTCTTACCTCCTTATCTGTTTTGTACTTTCACAATTACTACTTCCTTATCTATCATACTGATTTCCATACACCTCGTTAAAAAAGTCTTTGAAATGGATCTCTCGAAGGGAGCACGAGTGTATTAACACGTGTAAACTGGTCTTATCCGTGTAGCCTCCTCTGGCTCGAGTGCCGCCTCTTGTTTCTGTCTTTTTAAAAAATTCAGAGCAACTATAGATTTAGTACAAGATGGAATAGGTAATGCCGGTGAAGGAAGGTTTTCCCTGAGTCTATGCAAATGCAGAAGCAAGCCTCTCATCATTTGAAAGATGTAATGAGATGCCAGGAAATTAATTTCCATCTCCTCTTGTTTGCCAAGTGGAGTTTTAACTCAGTAATTTGTCCTGTCCTGACTTAATTGTAAGAATTTGAGAACAGTAACAACTCTTTCCTTTCCAGTAAAACATCTCTCTCTCTTTTTCTTTCTGTCTCTCTGTTTTTTCAGCAACATGAAAGCTTTTGGAGCTTATCCAGTAGCTGCATGTCTGATAAAATAAAACTTATTGGATTATATCAGGGTTGTTGTATCAATCATTTCAGAAAGATCGTGTTCAATCAGCTCACATGACGCCCAACTTCTCCAAGAGTTTAACAAAAAAGAAGAATTGTGGGGTAAAAACATTAACAAAGTGTATTCCCCCCTCCCCCTTTTATAACTTCGTATGACCTTTAAGGATATTAACATCTGACATGATGAATCATCCGGTGCAGGGAGACCTTGTGGTCAGAGGAGATAGTGGAGGTTTATTCACCATAATCCCCCTCTCTTTTTAAGCTCACATTGCACTCCATATTAGTGCAATCACGCCAGCATCAGCAGTCCTGACCCCAAGTGAATTAATATTATTGGTTGAGAGTATGATACAGGGCCTCTCTGCTCTTCATCTCTTCTGCTCACTCAATTAAAAGCTGACCTTCAACCTTAATATGCTGTTGAGTTCCGTCCCACTGTATCAGCTTCAATGCTCTGATTCAGGACAGGGATAAGTGGCAACAAAAAACCTGCACAAGGAGTTTAGGAAAATCTAAACTAGCGCTCTATTTTCCCTGGGAACGGAAGGAAGTAGTGTGTGATGGGTTGAGATCAGAATCATAGGTTTGCTTTGTGCAAACTGAAAGCTGTTATTATCATTTCTCTCTGAAAGTTCACAGGAATGATGACTAGCAAAGATGGTTTCTTTGGGTGGCCCTCAAATGAGGTCAGAGTTTATGCAAATCCATTAGAATTTTCAGCCATGAAGAAAATTCTCTCTCTTTCTCTCTCTATCTCTCTCTCTCTCTCCATATGTATGTGTGTGTGTGTTTGTGTGTCCTGAGGGCTCATCCTGCCACTTCAACATCACTAACCCAAACCTCACCAGGAGTCGAGTGTGTGCTTGGAGCAGCCCCGCACTTATGTTCAGCAGTTACATTGATAAGAGCTTCTGATTTTTGACTCAGGAAAAGAGGAAGGGAAAGTCTCTCTTTCTCTCTCTCTCTCTCTCTCTCTCACTCGCTCTCTCTCTCTCTCTCTCTGTTTTCCTCTCAGCCAACGTAGATAAGCACTCTCCAGAAATCACAGTCATGAGAAAATACAGTGCTCTTGCAGTGTGGCTCAGTGAGTGTAATCTATATACTCAGGCTGAAAAGAAAACACTGGTTCTGTGCAAGCCTGAGCCTTTCAGCACAGTCACTGCTGATAAGACTGTTGTACCTTCAGTCAATTTGATACAAAAAAATCCAAATCAAAGATATTGTAAGTGGAGTTTCCCCCTCTTCCTTTCTGCCTATAAAAGATTCATGCTGAAGACACTAGTTCAACCCAAGTGTGTTGGCTGTTTGTTGTCGATTTTTTTTCTTGTGGAAGCTGCTAGAACTATCTCTGAAGATTTGCTTTTCTGCAACTTTGTGTACTTTGCTGTCAGGACATGACCTGTGTCTCTAAGAAGAGTTTGGAGCTAGTCAGTTCATCAGAGTTCTCCATCTCCATCTGCAGAAAGTTGAGAGACAGAAGATTAGTCATATGTATATCACTTTCAATTTTGTGTCACCAGGGAAAGAATGTTCAACTAATAAGCTCTTATTGAAATATAGTATTGGTATAATACTTGGTATAATCTTGAACTTAATCATAAATTTGAGGGTAAACTTGCGTACCATGGCTCATCTACTCAGCAAAGTATTTCAGTGGACCGAACAAAGTGCTTGGAAAAAATACTGTAGCAGAGGAGCACAATGTGTGGAAAAACTGTCCATAGTTCAGCAGCACTAGTTTTCTAAACTTGAACCAGGATGGCTTAGGTAGCAGACCCTCTGTTATCTTTCATCCAAGCACATGCATTTATGTTAATTATTTAGCTGAAGGCAGAGCATTGGATTGGAGAGTGCTTACAGGCCTAGAGATATTCATTCAGAAAGGGAAGAGCTTCATAGATTTTTTCATTTTATTTACTCTCTATGGTCTGATTAGCAAACCAACTACATGGCATAATTAAAAAAAAAAAGCTGACAATGAAACATTCAGAAATTAATGAATTTAGATGTATTCACTTACTTTCTTCTTGTTAAATTCAGAACGGATCTGTTCAGACTCCATGATCCTTGTCAAAAGTGGTTACATGAAGCACTACTATGAACCAATTCAGATTGTTTTATTTAGATTGTTTAGCCATAAACTAGTCAATAATCTTTAATCATTAAAAGGTATCTGTTGTCACCATTCAGACCTGTTAGTTGTTTATCTGGGCGTTCGTAAGCAACTAATTTTCTGTAACTGGACCTTTACCAATTTTAGTTGAATATCCCTGGAGTAAACCATTGAAAGTTTTTTTTTTTTTTTTTTTACAATAGAAATTGCTGACAATCACTTTGATTATCAGAATTATCCACATCACTCTATGTCTTATCATCTGAGGTAAAAGCCTCATCTTCATTTCTTCATGTGATTAATCACTGTTCATGCTAACATTGAATCAGTGAAATAATTGGCCAAATTTCTTGTTATTAATATCTTTTATTAGGCCATTTAAACATTTTAAAACTTTGCTCTTCTCTGCTTTGATAATGATGTGAAGGTGCAGGAGCATCACAGACATTTTGACAGCAAATATCTGATTACAAACTGAACTGATTCCATTTCACTATGGTGTGTAACTATCCAAAAACCTGATCAAATCGTCAGAAATTACAGTTGTCAAAGTATACTGTATAACTGGCAGAAAAATTACATTTTGGTCGAAACCAGATTTTCATCCGTTTTTAATTCAGCTCTAGCAACTTCCACCATCTTTTTTCTAGACCACCTCACATATACAGTAAATTTAATAGTTTCCATTTATCTACAACTCAATTTTCATCAGCCCTGCTCCTCAGGGACTGAAACACAATACAGGATAGAAAATGAGAGAGTTAATAAATTGATCAGGCAGAGACTGTGGAATGGCTGTAGACCCTAAATTCTGTCATTGGTATGGCCCTAGTTTGAGCCAGGCTCTCAGCACCACTAGCTCATTGATCAGCATGGATCTGGGTAGAAGCAGAATGTGAAGCTAATTAAAAGAGTTTCACTGAGAACAATCAGCTGTGCAACTGCTTCTGCTCAGCCTCATTTGGGTCGACTATAGTAAACTCTGTCTCTTAGAAAAAAACATTCACATACAACTTATTTGCAGCACCTCCTATATGTTGGTGCAGACTGTGACCTACGGAACAGTCTTGTGACAGTCTGATAGGTTGATATCGACCATATGCTTATGACAGAATGTTGATATTCATCTAGTAGAAGGTGCTACAAATAAATTGTGTGTGAACTGCACAGGTTTACTATGGTACCTTTTCATATTTGATTTTTTTTTTTTTTTGTGCTGAAAATATCACCTGTGGGGTGAAGGTTTGTGTTACCTGAAAGGTATCTGATACTTTTCTTGTTCCTGATATCATACTGACACAATATTTAGTCAGTTTTTAGTAGTCATTTTTCTGTAAATGAAACCATTTCTCAGGAAGGCTTCTGTGGTTTCCTGTAGCATTTGTGGTTACAGGGGCTCTAAGACAGGAGAGGTGAGTTCACTTAGCTCTGTGATAACTAAAAACTGTGTGGTCAGTGATGAACAGATAGGGTAGTCTGTGGTCATTTTTTTCACTCTTTTTTCCTCTTCCGATCTGTCCAGCACCAGGGGACGAGTGGGCTTAAGACTGGCTGGGGGTCACATGAATAATATGGCATCGTTATCGCCCAGCAACCGGCCCTCTTCTACAGTGAAACAGTCTTAAAGCATGAAAGATTTAACAGCTTGTCTCCATTAAAGAGATGACCAAGGCAGCTGGTGGCTCTCTATACCCAAGACTCACCTTTAGTGTGGAGCGAATGTCTGAGAGAGCCTGAAGGAGTCAGAGCAAGAGATGCATTGTTTTCATCAGAAAGAAGTATATACTGAACAGGGGCATATAAGGTTGTGAAGTTCACCTAACACAACTGTCAGTAAACTGTGGAAAAACTTTGCACCATTAGTTTGTCTCACATTTCTGTCTCTCTTTCTTGCTGTCAGTCTTCACACAGTCCTAGACACGGTAAACACAGAGCAAGCTTCACACGCTGCTCTGGAAGAGAAAGGGCAGACATCACTGGTGTAGTATACATGCATGGTAAAACATATGGAATACAAATTTCACATACGCATTCACCCACTCTTGAGCGTTCAATAAGCAGAGAAAAAAAAATTTCCTTGTTCACTCTGCAATAAGCTCAACTTCAGGGGAAAAAGTCTTGCCTCCCTCCAGAGTTCAGGAGAGGAGATAAGTACAGTGGATATAAAAATTCTACACACCCCTGTTAAAATGGCACTTTCTTGTGATGTAAAAAAAAAAAAAAAAAGAAATCAAGCTGAATCATGTCAGAGCTTTTCCCACCCTCGATGTGAAATTACAACAAATTAAAAATTAAGTGAAAACAATCAGAAAAATTTTAGGGAAAAGTAAAAAACTTACAATAACCTTGGTTGTGCACACCATTTTATAACTGGGGATGTGGCTGTGTTCAGAATGAACCAATCACATTCAATCTCATGTTCAAAAGTAATTATCATACAGCTGTCATCAATGAAATTATTCTGATTAACCCCAAATATAGATCAGCTGTTTCTGTAGGATTGTCTTCTTGGTTTCATCTGACTGCTGAAGCCATGGTCTGCAAAGAGCTGACAAAGCCAGCACAGGGTCCCACTGTCAAAAGATCAATCAGGAGAGGGATACAAAAAAATTTCCAAAACAGTAGATGTACCATGGAACACCATGAAGGCCATCATCAACAAGTGGAGAAAATGGAGCACCACAGTGATATTACCAGGACCAGGACATCCCTCCAAAATTGACAAAAGGACAGGACAAAAACCTACCAGGGAGGCTGCCAAGAGACCAACATTAAAGGAGCTGCAGGAATATCTGACAAGTACTGATTACCTTCTGCATGTGACAGCAGTCTCTCATACTCTTCACATGTCTGGGCTATGGGGTAGGGTGGCTAGACGGAAGCCCTTTCTCACAAAAAAAATATCCAAGGTTATTGTAAGTTTTTTCTTTTTTCCCTATAAAAGCTTCTGATTATTTTTCACTTTATTTGTATACTCTGCAGTTGGACATTAAAGCTGAGAAAATATCTGACATGAATGATCTTAGTGTCATTCTTTTACTTCACAAAAATCTGCAATTTTAAAAGGGGTGTGTAGCGCAGTCAGTTTTCTTAACTTGCTGTTCTGCATCTCTGCAGGAACTGATCTCTCTATCTGCAGCTAGTTTACTCACACAATTTAATGTTAGACTTGTAGGTGGACTGTTGGGCAGCATGGTGGCACAGTGGGTAGGTTTGCTGTCTCATAGCTTCATGGTCCCTGATTCAATCCTAAACCTGGAGTACTGTATTTTTTTTTTTTACAATTTTTTTTTTTTTTTTTTTTAAAGGTTTTATCGGGGTTCTCTACTTTCCTCTCATTGCTCAAAAACAGGCCAGTAGGTTGATTGCTACCCTAAATTGCCCCTAGGTGTGAGTGAGCATGTGTCTATGGTGCCCTGTAATGGACTGGTGTCCCATCCAGGGTGTTTCTGGCCATTTCTGGGACATGCCCAGTGTTCCCAGGATAGGCTCTGGATCCACTGCAGCCCTGACCAGGATAAAGCAGTTACTGAAGATGAATGAATAAGTGAATAGGTGCACTGTTCCTACTGTAGCTGTAAAACTAGCATAGCTAAAAAGAATGAAAGGCGCTATTCTGTTGTACAAGTAATCTGTTGAAGCATCGCTTTACTCAGTGAACAATATGTACTTGTTTTTAAACAAGTAAGTTCTAAACGTTCTCCCTTTTTTTCAAGCTTATTTCTTTCTCTTTCTCAGGCAGTCTGACAGCACTCACATGTCCAGGCAGTTTTCATCACTCCTTGGATCATCCCACTCTATTCCTCTGTCCATTCCAGTCATCCTTCATTCACTCAGCTTTGCAACAGAGTGTTTTTCTGCAAGAGGTCTTCCTCTGACGGATACAGTTAGTCACCCCTCTCATTAGGAAGATGAGATTCATGGACCATTAGTACCGATAGTATATGTTTCTTTCTTCTGTTCTGGACTGAATGAAAAAGGAGAATAAGACATACTCTAATGTATGTTGGGTAAATGAGGTTTCATCGGTCGCAGTTATCTGTGTGTGAAATCTCTATAATTAGACCCAGTGGCCAATTTAATGCATTTTATCAGCTTATTTCATTCCTCTGTTTCAAAAACAGACAAGTAAAAGAAAGAAGGAAAATATATTGACAGAGAACTTAAAGAGATGACTCCGAAATCATAAAAAAGGACTGCATGAATTGAAGATGATGTGAAAAAGAATTGGAATAAAGCAAGACAAAGACTGAGATGAAGGCAGAGAGCGTGTGTGTGTGTGTGTGTGTGTGTGTATGAAAGCCAGTAGGGGTGTGTACGGTGGCTCTCACTGCCTGGGAGGAGTGTGGCACTGGCTTTGTGATGAGGCCTGATTGGATCCGGCACTGCTTCTGATTTACATATGTTTGCCATTGTTACGGAGGTTAGTGAATATCATGTAGCAAGTCTAGAGGGAGCAGCGACCGGCCCGACAGAAGACTCGGCTGGAATTACAAGCAGCTCTGCCTCACACTCTCTATTTCCCCCCTGAGCCACTTTCTCTATCTCTCCTTCTCTCTCTCTCTCTCTCTCTCTCTATCTCACACACACTCACACACACACATTATGCTTCCTCTCTTTTTCTGTCGCTGTCTCTCTGTGATCCCTTCACTCATATCTTTTATCTCCTTCTTCCTCCTCTTTTTGATTTTTAATCTGGATTTTTTCTTCTTCTTTTGAAGTTCTTCTTTCTGTTTCAAGTGGGGGGGGGGGGGGGGGGGGGGGGGGGGGGGGGGGGGGGGGGGGGGGGGGGGGGGGGGGGGGGGGGGGG
>CM075014.1:14140690-14152859 GCA_037576675.1 Pangasius sanitwongsei
ATATATAGATATATATATATATATATATATATAGATAGATAGATAGATAGATAGATAGATATAGATATATATAGATATAGATATAGATATATTCACTGGATGCAATTTGTTTTCCCCACCAATAACTGTCAAACACAACACTGCCAGCTTAATAGCATGTGCATGTGAAGCTGACTGTAGATGACTCAGAGGTGAATGTTAAGCCACTGATATGGTCAAGTTAATGTCGTAGTGCATGGAGCAGGCTTTCTATCACTGCTGGCACTCTGACAGTCACTTACACGCCTGTCAAACTCACTCTGGAAGCATCTCAAACTTAACGTGCCACGCTGTGCATACTCTCTCCTCCCTGCTCAGGAGTTCACTTAGGTTTCCCCTGGTGTTCCAGCTAAAAGACATTCATCCTGCACTGCTGACGTTTTTCCTGATCATTCTGAGGCATGACAACTTAAAAAAAAATTTGTAGGTATAGAAATAAGCACAACAGTTTAGACATAAGCACAACAGGTTCTGTAGTTCCCCAGGTGTGTTGCACAAAATGGCTGTTGATGCTCCAAGCTACCTTGTATATGAGAGGTTAAATGTTAAGATGAGTAGCGTAGTTTTCTGTTCCAACCCACTCCCTTCATCTCTTTCTTAGGGGAAATAAACTCATTTACTGTGCGATCACTTGGCCGCTTGGCACTGGTTCAGCCGAGAGATTGTGGAGAGAGAGGGGAGGGACAGATAATACAATTTAGCTCATCGGAGAAATCATTTACCAGCGCAATTTGTCGACAAGGATCTGGGGATGTTTTTACTGTGGCATCACTTCAGTCACCATGATGGAGATTCTTTCTTTCTCTCCCCTCTTTCAACTCTCTCTCTCTCAGCCTCTCTCTACCTCTCTCTCTCTCTCTCTCTCTCTCTCTCTAGGGCTGCCTCTCTTTCACATTTATAAACTGTCAGATGTTGGACCTGCGGAACTATATGGAAAGGGCACTAAGTGAATTAAAACCGAAGCAGTGGAGAGCTGTATTAAATATCAGTTGCTGATTTAAGTTTATCAGAAATAAAACCTCTAGGCAGGAGATTTTTTCTCTTTCCTCCAGCTCCATGATGTGTTTTATTTAGCCGAGGGAGCTCTGGGGCTGATAGGCTCTCGGTTTTGCTTTATTAGGTGTAGGCTGAGATATGGTGTAGTGTGAGAATTTATTTTAGCTACCATTTCAAATCACATCATAGTGTAATATTTTTTTTAAATTGTTTGTTGATGTATGTGTTTGCTCTGTCACTTCAAAGAACAAGTGTTATGGACTACAAATCATAGAGAAAGTTCTATACAACTTCTAAACTCTGTATTGTCTGCACTGTAGTAAGTTCAAAGAAAAGGAAGGCTCTTTGGATTGGCAACAAAGGCAGAGATTGAGCATTGGAAGTCTTTTGCGTGTGTACAACATGGGAGCTGTCTGCAGTGCTGAACTCTTTTCAGCACTGCAGTAGGGAACAGCACCCCAGCTCTGTAGACCATGCTAGCCTTTCCTGCACATACAAAATACTTGAGGCTTCAAGTAAGTCATTACTTCAAGTAAGTCACAGCAGCCCTCCTATCTCATCCCTCTTCTTTTCATCTCTCCACACACCCCATCATAAAGTGGCCACTTTCTATCCACCAATATGATGGACAGGTCCATTGCATTCGAATTTGCCATCTGTACTCTTTGTGCTGGAATTATGGGTTTAAGGCATCACACAGGCTCTCAGTGACCACATACTGGACTAATGGGAGGTAATCAGGCATTAGCTTTCCCAGGTCACTCTCTTTTAACCTTTTCAAAAACAAATGGAATGAGAGTAAATGGAAAATCATAGGTCAGCATGGCAGAAATAGAACCTACTGCTCACAGCACAGCTGTTAGGAAAGACTGAGTACATTACATGCTTTGCAGGTGCAGGAACAAAATAAAAGATTAAAAAAAAAAACTGGTGGGAAAAAAGTGTGGGGTGATGGTATGTTGCAGTGTATTGGGCAGTTCACCACCCACCTGATGCAAAGGAAGCTGCTTTCTTGCACTTAGTTTGGCTTTGGAAAATGTTGCTTGTGCCTCCATTTACCTCTCTGAATATTTCATGGGATGGAGTCCACACACTGAGCAATAATAATGTAATGTTGAGCAGCAGACATTTTCTGCAGACTTTATGGTTTTGTGAACCCCCGCCCCTCCTCAGAGCCCTGGCAGGGCCGCACTCATGCCCTCTCTGCCTGCTTTATGCGCTGTTTTTCAGACCGCCTGGACAGCCCTCTACTCTGCTGGCGCTTTGAGGCAGGGAAGTGCATCAATAACGCTCAATGTTTCAGTGAATTACAATACCTTCCTCGGGCTACGGCCACTTTTTTCTTTTTCTGACATCACCACAGAGAGAGCGAGACACAGCTTTGGAGGCGCAACATAAAAAGAGAAAGAGTTGGAAAGAAGGGACAGAAGAAAGCAGAAGAATAGAGAATGATAGATGTATAGATGAATAGCCACATAGGCAGAGAAAGACATGCTCACACATTGAATCAATAGAACATCTGCACATGTCAAAATGTCTTGTCAAAATTCTGGTACAGCACCCCAGACTGGTCCCCTACTGGGACACAATATTGGGACACATGCACAGAGCTTCACAGCATATGAGACTTTTTATTGTTTTGAGTCTGAGGTTGCAATTGCCCATTTTTAGGTCAAAAACTCTATTGTAGCCTGCTTCGGGGTTTTATTGTTTTCGGATCAAATAATGTCTACACTTTCATACTGTATCAGTATTATTGTGAAATTCAAACCATATAGCTTACAGAAGATCCCAAATGTAGTGTTTCTCCTTTCAACATAATGGCTCATTTTAACTGTGAATGCTAATGAGCTGCACATTATGTTTTTCTTTCTCCCCCTCATTCTTCTTTTTTATTAAAAGTTTTAGCAAAGATCCTGATGCTGAAATATATAATACAGTATAACTGACTGAAAAGGTATCATCTCTTGTGATATCACCCAATCAATAACAATGTTTATCTGTGAGATTAAAAAAAAAAATCACTGGCACATCACCCCAGTAAAGTTTAATCAAACACAAACTGCTAAAATGAAAGAAAGGACTGGCTTTTTTATACGTTCCAGGGTGCACTTGGGTGCATGCACACCTGCAAGGTAAAATGAAGTGTGTGTATACAGAGGGGCGACAGATTTAAGGAAAACAGTGGTCCTGTTATGCTGTAGGAGTCATTTTACTGGGATGGTTTGAGTCCACTTGTCCCCTTAGATAGACGAGTTACTGCAAATCAACCCAAAGTTCTTCTGACTGATCACCTTAATCCTATGAACATGTCTATCCTGATGGGAGTAATCTCTTCTAGGATGACCCCATCCCCATTAACAGGCCATGAGGGCACAGTGAATGGTTTTATGAGTATGAAAATGGGCTTCACAGTCACCAGATCTCAACCAAATCTGAGATTTTGAACTGATATGTTAGACAGCACTCTCCACCCCCATCATCCAAACACCAGTTGAGAGAAAACTTTTTGGAAGAACAGTGTTCATTCCTCTAGTCATTCCAGAGAATTGTAGAATCTGTGCAAAGGAACATTAAAATGTACTACAAACCAAAAATTGGTAACAAAAAATATGCTTTAAAAAAGCATATCTAAAAAAATTTAAAAAGTAATCAAAAAATAAAAAAGCATATCTTGTCTAATATTTGGAGTACAAACACAGCAATCTATGAAGCTGTGGTTTGTGGAGCATGTCACATATAGACAGACAAATTCCACAGCAAGTGTTACATAGCATGAAGTGCATCAATATTACTGCAATCATGAAAGGAGGAAAAAGTGAACAACATGAGGCAAGTGTCCCTGGTATTCTTACTGACCCCCTGAAGGGGGTCTTTCTCTCTCTCTCTTACTCGTTCTGCATCTGTCTTTATTTTGTCTTTCACTCTCTTTCAGTCACTCTCCATGCCTGGCCATGGTGCGTAAGTCATGGATGAGTGAGTTTTTCATTTGGATAATGGAGCATTGGCCCTAATTGAGAGGACTGTCTCATTTGTTTGCCAACATGTCAATGGCCAGGCCTCTCATTGTTTCCACTACATTTACATTAATGCAATTCTCTCCACTCCTATTAAACTGTAGCCTTCTGCAGGCCATTTCTGCAGCCCACTGCTGCCGCCTAATGCTGCTTAGTCAGTGAAAAAAAAGGTTAATAATAATCAAGCAAAAGGGCAGAAAAAAAGAGCTTGATTTCCACTGGCATTCACCATGCAGTGGGTCCTGGATAAAAGATGGCAAAAAAAAATAAATCTGCAATGCTTCCCTTCACGGCTTAATTTTTTTTTTCATTACCCATTATCTCTTAATGAGAATGAGGTATCTTGCAGGCATTGTACTGGATTTCAGCTGTATCTCACCCATGATGTAATGAAGAAACATGCAGCTATTTTGGGATCTATAGTTTTACCATCTGCCCACTGTACCTGTTAATTATTGTGCTCCAGCAGGGAATAGTTTGTGACTACTGCTGATTCAGAAAGCCTGGCATCTCAAGCTCGTCAATGAGGTTAATTAATTAGGAGTGCCCCTGGTTTATTAAACTGATATAGCAGTTCCAGATTATATGCTGTGTTATTGCCTGTCTTTGCCATCAGCTTAGCAGAGGCCAAGCTCCTGTCTCCACCTATTTGTATTATATTAATACCCTGATATGAGGTGCTCTAGACAAGCTGCTCTTTATACGCCTGCAAGGTGTACACACACTCTCACACAACGAGTGTACTGATGACCCGACCGCACCTGTGCTGACAACAGCACTCCGCTCCACAGCGTTGCCCTCATCTGTCAACACAGACAAACAAACACATAAACAGAGGCACATACAGACCTGCACTCTACTGTAGAAATTAACCCTCATCAGTCAACACACGCTCACTCCTACAGTCAAGGGCATGACCAAATAAAAAAGGCACATTTTCCAAAATAGCTGCCAGACAAAGAGAGAGAAATGAAACACTCGTGTATCCTAATTTTCATAGATGGATGAGAAAACATTGTGTACCTCTGTTACTCAAAACAAATGAGAGCCAAAGAGAGAGAGAGAGAGAGAGAGAGAGAGAGAAAGAGAGAAATGTCTCATTTACATCCACTCCAGTGGAGAGAAATGAAGGAGAAGAAAGAGGCAGTGCTCTCATTTTCATGCTGATACACAGAGAGAATGACAGACAGCGTGAGGAAAGAGATATCACACGCAAGCTAAATAAAGGGGTAGATACTCATTGAATTCCAGCATGTAGAAAGTGATAGAGAGGGAATGAGAATGTTATGAGGAGGTGCAGGCCTGTGAAGTGAAAAAGGGTGGCTAGTATCACAGACCTTTAATTACAATCAAAGGTTATAATCAAAAACGAATTAGTTAATTGATCTGTCACATAACACTTGCCAGGAGAGCAAATTCTAATGACTCCAGCCATGCTTATCCATCGAGCAGTATGGTACACAATAAAGTTTGTTGACCAGTAAGGCCAATGCTGTAATGTGAGGGTTGCTATGATGTACAAATCCATTCAGCTTTTTTACAGCACTGTGGTGGAAATAAAAAAAAATGCTAAATTGCATCACATATTGCTTACAATGTGCCGTAAGGCACACTGTTTTATTCATGGATGACAGGAGTGTAGATGGACTACAGGTTGTTTGTGGCACCTTGAACTCTCTCTCAGTAGAATTTACACTGAGGATTTACATCACTGTCTGCTTTCTGTTCCTTTAATCAAGATCAGGTTTGTGTCTTCATTGCCGGAGGATATTCCGTGTGCATATCCATGGCTTAATCTGTCAGTTACAGTTGTGGCAGGTTGTGCAGGGTATTCTATCAGAACGATCATGAAATTAGCACCCATATTTCCTCTTATCATTTGACATTAGAGTTGAGACAGACAGAGTCATGATTGCTTCTGTCATGTCTTATTATCTGTGATACTTTCTGATGCTACTGCCAAGCTGTTGCTTTTGGTTACACTGAATAGGTGGTGACATGTATGTCTGAGACTAAAATTTATAAATCTTTCTCTCATTCTCTCTCCTTTCCTCTTCCACCTCTCTCTTTCTCTCTCTCTCTCTAGGGTAACCAGGAGGCACCAGCCCCTCCAGAGGCCATGGCTCAGCCGTATGCCCCGGCGCAATACCCCCCTCCCCCTCCTCAGAACGGGCTGCCCGGCGAGTATGCCCACCCCGGGCAGGAGTACACAGGGCCAAACCCGGTGCCCGAGCATGCAGCTGCCCTCACCATCTATACAACCACACAGACACACAGTGATCCAACCGGTACTGAGAACAGCACGTCCTCACTCACAGCACCCAGCAACGTACCAGTGAGTACATCCACTTTTCACCATACAATGATTAGTTATAAGTTGTTAGCCACTTAGATATGTTCACACTGCAGGTAAAACTGACGCAAAATCTGATTCCTCATATTTGACAGAATTCTTTTCATAATGAGGTCTCTGGCAAAAGTCTCACTGAATATAGCATTAAATTACAATTTACCACACTTGATATTGGCTACTGAAAGCTGATACACATCTGATATGTGTAGCCTCAGTCTGAAAAGTGAGATCAGAATTCATGTTGGGCATCAGTCCAACTTGTAATACAAGTGTAAATGTATTCATCTCTCCAAGGCACATTTGACAAACAAAATCCTCCCATAGTGCATCACGTGTATGATGTCCCATGGCTTCATAAAAGAAATTTAAAAGTGTCATGCAAAATCATGTGCCATCTTTTTTTAATTAGAAATTACTTATAAATATATAAATAAGGAACTTGGCTGTCTAGTGTTTAGGGTTTTTATTTGCACATTTTTTCCCAAATTTGGTTATCTGCCAATTGCCACCCACCAGCCATCTCTCCCTTACAATATGACAACTACCAAACAGGAAGTGTGAAGGCTAACATGTGCTTCCTCCAAGACACATGAAGCTAGTCAAACGCATCTTTTAAACTGCTGCATCACAGGCCACTCTTGAAGGAGAGTGCAAACTGCCCTCTTCCGCATACATGAATCATGATCTCTGTCACTAACACAGGAGAGAGTATGCCATCCCTCCCACCCATAGAGCACAGCCAATTTTAGTCCCTTGGCTCCCAGCCACTGGTGGTCACATTGTTGGGATTTGAACTCACGATCTCCCAGTGATAGAGCATACGCTTTTCTGTTGCACCACTCAGAAACCATCTTGTGTTTAGAGTTGAATTCAACTCTGTGGCTAATTGGGGACATTTGACTACAAGTGAAGATGCATGTAATTAAAATCTTATCAGACACAATCTATATAAGGTGTATAAAAGAACCAGTGTAAATACCATCTTTATCACCAGAGACATGAGCCTTGTTTTCTTTCCGTTGCCAAAATGAGATGACAGAAGTGCTGTTCTGCTCTCAGTTATCTGAGTGATTATAGGATGATTACAGATTAGTGTGAATGATTACTGTGTTCGTCTGTATTAAACCACATTTAAAGGGCAAAAATGAAAGGAGAAAATGTGTGAGATGAAGACCTAAGAGAATATGAAGAGTTCTTTTATGCTCTTCCAGGAGCAGACAACAGAGTCCTAACTGTCTGTTTGATCTATTGTGTCATGACCATGAAGTCCACTGCTCCAACCATCAAACCCCTTGGAACCGTTTACCACTCTATGAAAATTTCAGTGGACCACTTACTATAACAGTCCCCAATATATATAGCAGGCTTATGATGGAATAAAAGACTTTCAGTGCAGTATGTGTGTAGGTGTGTGTGTGTATGTGTATGTGTGTGTGTGCATGCATATCCATATGTCGCTCTGAGGCCTGATTCCTTTGGGAGTGTTGTATGCTGTAATTCCTGTATTATTGCTTGGAAATATTTTTCTGCTCTTCCCATTTTACTTACCATAGACCTGTGGTTAACACACACACACACACACAAACCACCCACAATAGCCAAATCAGCACTTACAACCACTGTAACAAATATTATTCTATTATTCTGACTGAAGAGAATCCGAATTAGGCCTGCTGAGTTGCAATTCCCTGCAGGTTATTAGATTTAATAAAGGCCTGTTTTGGGGAGTTTCAATTTATCTTCTATAAGGTTCAACTTTGTAAATTTCTGAGGTCTCTCAGAAATTTCAGACAACCTAACATGAAAGCCTTAGAGATGGGGCGGTAGAGTGGAAGAGAGAAAGATGTAAGGGTTGGAATAGGGAAAGCATTTTTTTTTTTTCACATTAGTGCTGGGGATTAAAAGGCATTTTAGGTCTCTTTAATTCCATGTGTTTGGAGAGTATCTAGATATGAGGAGCTATGGTCTGGAAATATATGCAGATATTCTTAGGTTAGATCAAATCAGATTGGAGAGGACACATTGGGGAGAAGATGAGAGGAATATTTTTAAGGATAAACCTTAAATATCTATCAGTTCTGCCTACTTTAGAGGGAGGCCAGCTTAAAACATGAATCCTCATCTAAGAAAGAGTGCTACACACTTTGAACACAGAAACACAGTCTTTATCAACAGTCTCTAATTAACCCAAATTTTGGTTTAGACATTTTTATGAATTTGTTTAAATTTTAATAACATAGCAAACAGTTCCTTTAGTTCACAAAGGAAGGAAACTGTTTGTCTCATATCCAAGCAGTGATATTTAAACTGATCTGTGGAATTTTGTCTTGTTGGTGTGATATGGTTAACTGCAGCTTCATGTTTCTTTAGCAAAAGTAAAAATCCTCTTAGTACTGCATGCTAATCAACTTAAACATCTATTATAGCACACTAGAAGAATACACACTGGTGACAAATGAGTTTTGACTGCCTTCTTCTACAGTAGTGGGGGTGGGGGCAAAAAATAAAGCATCTCAGTCTAATCCCGTTAAGTGAAGCACCAGTTTCACCCTAATCGGATGTAATCTACCTGCTTGGCAGCTTTCCAATCAGATAGTTTCAATTATGTGGTTGTAGTGGCATTGGGAAGGGTGGAAGTGCTGAGCGGAGCACTTTGAAAGTGATTTGCAGATAACACTGAATGTGTACGTTAGAGAAATCACTGAACAAGATGAGCGGGACTAAGGCCCTGCACCCACCACACATACTTACACTCCATTTATGACAGGGAGAATGGGATGGAGATAAAGGGAGGGGCTTCTTCTCTCTTCAAAGAAGAGGGGGTGTGTATGATTTTCATGTAATTGTATGGTGCTGAGGTGATACCTACCATAGAAGCTAACAAAAGAAAAATGCTTCTTTAGCACAGGTTTTAACCTGTTAAACACACATTTCTGTCTTACTATCCTTGTGAGAACCTGCCACTGATAAAATTATTTTGCATTATAATTAATCTATGCCTACACTTAAATCTAAACCTAACCTTAACCTCAATTAAAACTGTCAGATATTAATATTCTTGCGGGGATATTTGGGAAATTTGTCCCCACCATATATAAAAAAACAGTACTAGTACAAAAGCCAGTGTACGAGCTTAAGCATGAGATTCAAGCATGAAGAAAAGTGACAAATTATCGTTATTTGCTCTCTCTCTGTCTCTCTCTCTCTCACACACACACACTCTGTGTGTGTGTAGGCACAATAGAAGTTTATTGGGATCCACCCTGTATGTGACTGCATTAATATGGCTGGGTTTACTCAGGTTTAGAGTATGTTTGAGCTGGTGTCAATAGCTAAGGTCACATAAACCAGCCAGTCAATAACAGCTTCGTCAGTCCTCCTATGTACAGCATGTTTTAAAGCATGCAGATAATGTGTTGGACAGAAGAAGGTAGACCAATAAAGCAGACAATTCCTGTCACCCAATAAATCATTTAGCACACTTATAATCCCTGGCGGCAGCATGTGTGTAAAATTTTGTTAGACTACGTTCCAGGCTTCAATCGGGGTAATGGGGAATCATAAACCTTTAGTGAAGTAATGCACCTACTTAATGCTGATTTGGGGAGCTTCTTTTAGCAGACCATAAAGTTACCATATTTTGGCATATTTCTGGAGTGGAATCTACCTTAAAGATTATTGTCTATTTCACTGGTAATAGTAATAAATTCTGTGTGCAGGAAGGCTTAGAAGGTGCAGCCTGGGTTATAGTGTCTTTGGTGTGTGCTTATTCTCTGCTGAGCAATTTCCTCTCAAACATTTGAGTAAAGAGATTCAAAGGTATGCAAGACACCAAACCCTCTTTTGGTGGGAGACAAGGCAGCCCAACAAAAAAAGGAGCATTTTTAATTACTTCCCACCTTGGCGGTGGACCTAAGGGAGTACCGCCCTCAGAAATCCAGCCTCTGAATGAGAAGGATGCGGCACACTCTAGCTGCAATATAATTAACATTCAATTAACACAAATTAAAAGCAAATCGTGCAGATGAACCCCCCATAGATGGCTGCTTAGCAGTGGCAATGAGCTAATTAGATCATAGATGTGTGGATTCATGAGTGCTTACCTCTCTGCTCCCACTCCTGACTTAATGTCACCTCCTCCAGAGGAGAGTCTGACTCCATTTATGCCTCATGAGGTAGGAAATTGTTCTGAATGAACAAAGATCATATCGCTGTGACTGAGTGCGTTGCCTGTACTCGTGTGTTCTCTGGCTCAAGAGTGTAAAGGTAAATGGAATAGCCACTTCCTTATCTGAAAGAAAAAAAAAAACTGCAGACACCAGCACCTTACTGCAGAATGTCAGCAGGTTATGCACCTATAAGTTATTTTCAACTATGAATATAACTTAAGGCATAAAAACCTGATCAGTTGTTTGCCAAAGTCTGAGGTTGACGTGTGTGCTTCATGTCCACAAAAATTTGACACTCCTATTCTCAGTATATTTCAGGATGATAACTATAGGGTGTATAGAGCCAAATCTGTGTGTGACTTGTTCGACAAGAATGATGGAACACTGAGAAACATTGTCCTGCAAAAATTACCAGAGCTCAATCCCATAGAAAACTTATTTATTTATGGATTATTTAGAACAGCAGGTGAAACTCCAAAATAGTTACCCACCAGCTCTGGCTGAATTGCACAATCAGTCAGTGGAAGAGTGGGTTAAAATTGACAGGAACTGTCTCAAGACACTGGTGGCATCCTTACCTGACAGGATTCATGATGTTATTAAGATGAGGAGAGGCGTAGCCAAGTGTTAGCGAAGAAATGACAGTCACCAATGCAATTTGCGTATTGAATACTGCAACTATATAAGAAGAGGAGATATCATAGAACGATTGTGTAGACATGTGGACTCACACACTTCCTCACACCTCATTTGGTGCATGTTTCCATAACAAATCAAAGGCTCCATCACACAAAGCTCCACTGGGATGAGAAAGGCATTGGAGGCTCTGCGAGGCCACGCTCAGCTGCTCTGTAATGGGAGAGGCTGCAATGGTGCACCACTCACCTGTTAGACATGATGGATAGCATGAGTCCTGCCGGAGCAGCTGCAGATAGAGCATGTGAATGACCAATGGCACAAGTATGATGAATGGTGAAAGAGGGCCCATGTGAAGGTGTAGCCCAGGGAGCAGGGGCACTAAGGGCTAATTGCACCTCCTTTTGTCCCATCGATCTGCCTAGCTGTGCTTATGTCTCCACTCTGGAGCTGAAGTTGGGGGATCCACCACAGACCCTGTGCTTAAGGGGGCAGGGGTGCAGGCTGGAGGTTTAGAGTTTCTCTATGTGCTTTATCTTAACAGGCCCAGTATCGATGCACAGTGTCGATGATGGATAATGCCACACTGGTGGTAAACAATGGTTCTTCTTATAGATAGCCAGCAATGGCTGGGGATATGTTTGGTTTGAGAAGATAAACCCATGAACTGGTCAGGTTAACTGACAGTCTCTTTTAATGGTTCATTAGTCACATTATATAAAGACGCACACTAAGCGCAGTACAGTCATGCAATTATATCAAATAATCTTGGACAGATAACATTCTGTGGTATTCAAGTCATAGCCACAGTCTGGGAATCTCGGATATATATAATCTCGGATGTTTGTGAACAGGTTATTGCACGCTTCTTGCATATTGGGATTATATCTGAACAGGGATTAACTACATAAAAATAAAGGTGTAATATATATATATATATATATATATATATATATATA
>CM075014.1:14152959-14189611 GCA_037576675.1 Pangasius sanitwongsei
CAGATGGGAGGAGGGTAAATAGTCCGTGATTCGGGTGAGAGGCGTCTTTGATAATGCCGTTCGCCCTCTGCAGGCAGCGTCTTCATCTTGGAATTCATTTAACGAAATGTACAGTAATAGAGCTTGAGGTATTTTACATTGTCACAGGTGATAAAATGAATCCTAATAATTTAATTGAAGGACTTGGTTGTGGACTATTACCAACAGTTAAATAATTAAATAACTCTTCCTTTTAAAAATTATTGCAGCATGCCAAAGGATTTTTGAATTTGTCTTTATCTCATAGGCCATTTGTTACTGATGAATCTACTTCTGCCTCTCTGTTGTTAAGCCGCAATCCATCATTGCCTTTTTGACCTCAATTAGAATTAGAACCTTATTTCAGCTAGATATGGGCAGATTGGATATTGTTTATATCCCAACAGATGATACACTGCAGTGCTGTTCCTTTAAGTGTGTTCACAAATATCTATGACATTCTTTATTCAATGTCTTGTTTTTGCATTTGCAGCATCACTTGGTAATGAACTGCCACCCGTGCCTGATTTGTAGATTAGTATTCAAGTTAAACTGCCAGAGAAATAGATTTTTCTATGTTGCCTGGCTTGTATTTGCTGCATAAACTGAATATCACAATATCTAGACAATCAGATCAGATACACTTTATTTGTCATGGTGAGGGAAATTTGTTTTGAGCATACATGTGCAGCTGCGTAACAAGAGAACACACTGACAACAATCATACAGTAATGTCATCCATATTAGAGTTCAACAAAGTTCCGTGGCCAAAGGGACAAAATAGTTCTTGTGGATGTATCTAAACCTTGGATTGTGGAAATGTTGACCAGATTGGAGTAGTTCAAATTCTGGATAGAGCATGTGAGATGGGTCCAGAGTCATTTTCCTTGCCGGTTTGAGAACAGTTTAGTTGAACATGGACTAAAGGGAAGGGTGATCACTCACACCAACCACCTTCATTGCTGTGCACACCAGATGGTTCAGCTGAGACTTGACGGTAACTGTCAGATTAACAAACCAAGCAGATCTGCCATACAGAAAGATGGATTCAATGAAGGCATGATAAAACATCAGCGTAACCATCTTGGCCACTTCAAAAAACCTAAGCCTATGGAGGAAGTACATTTTTTGCTGTACCTTTTGACACAGGTTGTCAACATGCACATCCCACAATAGGCTATTATCAATAAGTACTTGTATGAGGTAACCTGTCTAATAGGCTCATTGTTAGTCACAAAACCAATCAGTGATTGGTTGCCCACTGACTTGGGATCAAAAACCATTTCCTCTGTTTTCTTGACGTTAACTACAAGACTATGTTCTTTACACCATATGACAAAGTTGGCAATCTCTGTCCTTATACACACCTGAGGGGTGCCAGTGTTAATGGACCTGGACACAGAAAAGGTCTGATTAACCCTAACCTGTTGAGTCCTACTATTAAGAAATGAGTGAAACCACTTGATACTGTGTGAGTTGATAGACATGCTATTGAGTGTGGAGAGCATGAGATGTGGCTGCACAGTGTTAAATGCAGAGCTCAAATCAAGAGCTTGGCATAAGCCTTAGGAACCCTAGATGTTGTACAATGCTATGCACCACAGTAAGGTTGGCATCATCAGTGCCTCTGTTGTTTTGGTAGGCAAACTGATAGGGATCAAGGTGGTCCTTACCTCTTCCTTAAGCTTCCACACCATCATCCTCTCCAATATCAAGGAGGAATATTTTACTTTTTCATAGAGAAAGATTGAATTGAAATTGTATACTCAACTTTATATTCCTCAATGCCTGCTCTCTGCTACCAGTTCCCTTTTTCAATTTTCCCCTTCATGTTTATGCTCTTTACTTTGTTTAACCCCATCTGTCTTTCTTTTGTTCCTTATTGCTCAGCTCTTTATTTCTTCTCTCCATCCATGAGGTGTCAAGCAAACTTGAATGCAAATCACTGGATATCAGAGCATGTTTCCTGGTGCATTGAGAATGTGGTTCTCAGGTAAACAGTGGTACTGTTAAGCTTGTACAGGCATTTGAGTTAGAAAGAAGGACCGTGTAAGACTGTGAGAGGACATGATGGCCAGCCCAACTATGCTAGATTGCTTCAGCTTTCCCAGGAAAGTACACATGCACCCCAGCTCCCTGCGTTGGTTTCGCCTGACTCAGGTCTTCCAGCCAATCCACTGCCACCCTGAGGCTCAACCATGCCTAAAACCATGTATGTTACCAACACAGTTTAATTCTCTTTCACTGGATATAATACCACATGTGTTGTGATCAAGCCATGAATTTAATAATCGTATTTGCACCCAGATTGTTTGCAGGATTATTTCACAATTTATTATTAACATTTCTGTTCTGAGGTGCAATGTATTATATTATGTCCCCATACCTGTTAAACTTTTACTGGTCATAGTCTTACTATCAGGTAACAGCCTACAAGCTCTCTGACATACCAAAAGTCACACTCACACTCTGAGTTGTGGGCATGTGTTGTGTGTGTGTGTGTGTGGTTGTGCTCAGTCCCATGTAAGAACGGTCATTCCAAACTTGAAGGAGTTGTGAGAGACACAGCTATTGTGTGTGACAACACCTCCATGATGAGCAGCGAGCTGGAGTCCAGCTCCTTTATTGACAGTGAGGAGGATGAGAACGCTAGCAGGTTGGTGTTTTAAAATATGCAGATGCCCCTCTTTATGACACATGTGCATACACCAATCAACCATAACATTAAAACCACCTGCCTAATACTGTGTAGGTCCCACTTGTGCCGCCAAAACACTTCTGACCTATTGAGGCATGGACTTCGCCTCTGAAGGTGTGCTTTGGTATTTGGCACCAAGGTGTTAGCAGCAGATCCTCTAAGTCTTGTAAGTTGCGAGGTGGGACCTCCGTGGCCCTTGTCAAAGTTCCTCAGATCTTTATGCTTGCCCATTGTTCCTGCTTCTAACACAACAAATTTGAGAACTGATTGTTCACTTGCTGCCTGATATATCCCACCCCTTGACAGGTGCCATTGTAATGAGATAATCAAAGTTATTCATTTCACCTGTCAGTGGTTTTAATGTTATGGCTGATTGGTGTATACTTTTTATTAGCAGTGCTTTCAATCTTTTTATAAACTACTGATCTGTATCCATCTATGTACATCTGATACAGACTGAGCAGTTCCACAGAGCAATACTCCTCTTCACATTTAACGAGAAGGCACAAGCGCAGACACAGGCGACGCAACGTTCCCAGGATTGACAGAGTAAGGCTGTGTGTAGATATGTGTATTCATTGGTAGGCCAATCACAATTATGATATTTTGGCTAATTAATGATTAATTGCAATTAATGATTTAATTACATTTACGGCATTTGGCAGATGCTCTTATCCAGAACAACTTACAATTATCTCATTTTTTTATACAACTGAGCAGTTGAGGGTCAAGGGCCTAGTAGTGGTAGTGTGGTGGTGCTGAGATTTGAACTCATAACCTTCCGATCAGAAGTCCAACGTCTTAACCACTAAGCTACCACTTCTCTTTTCCCATATGTTGACACTATACTGCTTATGAACAAAGAACTTAGAGAATTTTGAACTTAGAATTTTGTCTGCCTTTTAGACTGTAAAAATTTGCAGGGAAGACATGATACAAATAATAACTTAAATATAGTCCCCTACGAAAGTATTCGAATGGCAAAGCCAATTCTTTTCTTTTTGCTGTACACTGAAGACATTTGGGTTTGAAATCAAAAGATGAACATGAGACTATAGAACAGAATTTCAGCTTTCATTTCCTGATATGTATATCATTTCATTTCCTGATATGTATAGAACATGGCACCTTTGGTCGCAGACCACCCAATATGCTAGGTGAGCAAAAGTATTGGAACAGATAATCTTAAAATAAATTAAAGTAAGTAACACTATTTGGTTGCATATTTCTTGCTTGCAATAACTGCATCAAGACAGCGACCCATTGACCTCACCAAACTGTTGCATTCTCTTTTTGCGATGGTTTTCCAGTCTTTTACTGCAGCTTCTTTAAGTTGTTGTTTGTTTTGTTCAGTCTCCACTTCTGGAGGTGAAATGCATGCTCAGTTGTTTAAGGTCTGGTGATTGACATGAAACCTTTCACTTTTTTCCCCCTGATGAAGTCCTTTGTTGGTGATGGCAGTGTATTTTGAATCATTGTCTTAGTGCATGATGAAGATTGTCTTGCTGCATGAAGAAATGAATGCATTTCTCTGTAAATTGGTAGACAGAATGTTTATGTAGACTGCTGAATTCATTTTGCTGCTACCATCATGAGTTACATTATCAATAAAGATTAGTGAGCCCATTCTTGAAGAAGCAATACACACCCAAGCCATGACATTACCTCCACCGTGCTTGAAAGATGAGCTTGTATGTTTTGGGTCATGAGCAGATCCTTTCTTTCTTCACACTTTGGCCTTTCCATCACTTTGGTAGAGGATAATCTTGGCCTCATCAGTCCATAAAACTCTGTTTCAGAACATTTATGGCTCATCTCTGTATTTATTTGCAATCTGGCATTCTGATTCTTACTGCTGATGAATAGTTTGCATCTTGTCGTATGGCCTCTATGTTTCTGCTCTTAAAGTCTTCTTTGAATGGTGGATTGTTATACCTTTACCCCTGTCCTGTGGAGGTTGTTAGTGATGTCACTGACTGTTGTTTTTGAGTTTTTCTTCACAGCTCTCACAGTGTTTGTCATCAACTGCTGTTGTTTTCCTTGGAAACCTGTTCAATGTCTGGTTGTTAGTACATCAGTGGTTTCTTTCTTTTTCAGGACATTCCAAATTGTTGTATTGGCTATGCCCAATGCTTGTGCAATGGTTCAATTTTTCCTCTTTTCTCAAAATGGCTTGCTTTTCTCCGATAGACAGCCCTCTGGTCTTCGTGTTGCTTTAACCTTTTTAACAATAAATGCCGTCTTCACAGGCGAAACCCAGGGCTCAAACCAAGAGTAGACATTCAGAGCTATTGATTGTTTAAGCAATCAATCTAACAGGGCACACTTGAGTGGCAAGAAACACCAGTCAGTCACATGTTCCAATATTTTTTGATCACTTGAAAAATTGGTGGGTGTAAACAAAAGGTGCCATGTTCTAAGTTGTTTAACACATCTAGATGTAAATATCAGGAAATGAAATCTGAAATTCTGATCTATCATCTCATATTCATAATTGCAGTTAGGCTAGTATGTAATCTTTGTGTCAGGCCTATTTATTGTTTGCATTAGTTAAGTATGATATACATCTAAGGTTCAGAGCATCTTGTTTTCCTTCCACAGTCGCCCTCATTCAGCAGCATCACAGATTCAATCGTGAGCCTCAACATTATCACAGTTACACTCAATATGGGTAAGAGCCATATATAACATAATAGAAAGCTCCACTATACATACAACTCATTTCGAACTCTTACTTTCTTATCCTTTGCATATAGAGAAGTATAGCTTCCTGGGCATCAGTATCATGGGGCAGAGTAATGACGGTGGTGATGGGGGCATCTATATCGGCTCCATCATGAAAGGAGGAGCAGTGGCAGCAGATGGAAGAATGGAACCAGGAGATATGCTACTGCAGGTGACGCACCTCTGTTATTTTGTTGTTTCCTCTTTTGTAGAACTCTAGACAATATAATGCCTTTTGGTTTGTACATGTGATACTTTATGCTTTGGAATCAATGAATGACCTTTGGTTGACTATTTTACACAGGTACAATCCATAGTAGTCTCAAAAGCCTATATGGTGAAAATTCTTTAATGATTTTAATATTGTACTTAGGATATAAACTTGGTTCAGAATTATTGGTAACTTTTTTATTGGTTTAAAAAGTTATGGAAAATGCCTTTGTGGTTAATTACCTTAACACATTACCTATCACATAGAAATATGACACAAATCTAATCTTCAATTATGATACATTTGTTCTTAGAAAGTGAACCAAAAACCTCACCAAAATATTTTTTAAACCAAACCACATGTCACAATTCTTGGCACCCCTGCATTTACTACTTTGTGAAACCTGCTATAATGCTTGAAGTACTTAGAGAACACAGAGCAAGGAATCTGAGACAACTCCTCAATACAGAATCTTTCCAGATTCTACAGGACCCTGGGTTATGGATTCTCCTCTTCAGTTAACACAGGAAATACAGCCCCACAACATCACAGATCTTCCACTATACTTAATCATTAGAATTAGGATCTTTTCTGTATAACCATGCTTCTTGTTATGCCAAAAATCACTGTTATGTCTTGTCAAAAATGTCTGTGTATTTTTTGTCTCATCTGACCACCAAGGTTCTAGTAGCATCAAGTGAACTTCAGGCACTTACATTTGTGCTTAGATTAAAGAAAAGGCTTTCCTCTGATACACCTTCCAAATATTTTCTTGGCATGGATATGGTGTCAGATTGTAGACTTGGAGACTTGGTGACCCCAAAATGCCACTATCTTCTGTAAATCTTGAACCATGATTCTTTTTTCCTCCCCTCACTGTGTGCAGGGGAAAATATACTTGTGTTCTCTTCCAGACAGGATCATTACAGCTGTGGTTGTTTAAACATATTAATTATTGCCCTTGATATGGGAATTTTCATTTTTCATTGCCTGATTTATGAAGGTCAAAAATGTGTATTGTCACCCCCATGTTGATGAATGACTAAGGGAATTTGGCCTCTGTCTCACCACATGTTTATACCCCAGTGAACCAGGAGGTCATGGGTAACCGCTTAAGAGTTCAGGTAAATTCAGGTGAACTTAAAAAAGTAAAATACAGATGGGAAGATGCTTCATTATCATATTGTTTATAAGATTTTCTAGCAGTGCTCATAATTTTGACATATGATTTTGTTAAAGAGTATTTTTTTTTTAATTAAGGGTTAGGCATGTGTAAATCAGAATAAAAAGTTAATTTTCCATAACTTTTTTGCCAATCATTACCAAGTGTGACACCAATTCTGGAGCTGACTACCTAAATCATATTTCACAATGTAGAACACAGATTTGCTGGCAAAAATCGAGTTGTGTCCCATTCCAAATGCTTTATCCACAAAGCAGTTTAAAATATTGAACTTGCACTTGACCATGTTATTGTGTTAAAGCGAATAGACACTGCAGGGGCATGATGTTTTTACCTCTATATCAGTTTTAGAGGATATAATACTAGGCAGCACCCCCAGCCATGAAATGCCTACAGCAGTTTGTTAATCTGAATGTCAGAGATACCATTGATCCATTGACTATTATCAGAGCATATTTTTTTCTCAAATTTTGTTGCTGGATAAAACTCACAAGCACTGTTGAGATGTGAATTTTGCCCAGAGGCATTTGGCATATCTCCAGATTGGACAAAGGCAGTGCACAGATTGGACAAATAGCAGAACACAGTCATCTTTAGGATACTTTTGGATGTTATCAATAGTGAAAATATATTAAAAACACTGTTTGATTGCCTATTGTCATTTGTGGCTGACCATGACCATTGGTCTGACTTGCAGGTGAATGATGTAAACTTTGAGAATATGACCAATGATGATGCAGTGAGAATCCTCAGGGAGATTGTCTCCAAGACTGGGTAATTGCTGAGAACTGGCTTTAAAATGAAAATTTATGCATTTAGTCATAGTAGTCATGTGTAAGTGTGACATGACTGAATGTTATCCTCTCTGCAGCAGCCCAATTAGCCTCACTGTTGCCAAGTGCTGGGACCCTTCCCCTCACAGCTACTTCACCATACCCAGAGGTCAGCATGTGTATACACACACACACACACACACACATACACACAAACGGTTCACCTGTGTATGCATGTTGCATCTATTTGTCTAGGAAAGGATATATACAATATGTTAAAATAATTGCATTGTGCTATTGTACAGTTGGCTTCACATGTACCTCAGGCTAAGTACTTAATTATCTCTGATTGAAACGTGGCCCTGTTTCTTATCATCATTCTTAGCTGAACCTGTACGACCAATTGATCCTGCAGCCTGGATAACTCATACTACTGCACTTACAGGAACACACCCTCAGTACGGTATGTCTTTTTCTGCTTGTTGCTTCTTTATCATTGCTTGTTTCAACTTTGTCCCTTTAAAACTGACTGTCCGTGGGCTTTGCAGGGTTTGATGATCTCCCACTAACGGCTGGGAAAACAGAAATGGCCACCCTTGTGAAGGTGATGCAGCACCCGGACTCAGGCCTAGAAATAAGGGATAGGATGTGGCTAAAAATTACCATTGCCAATGCTGTTATAGGTAACTCTTAGCTGTGCATACTGCTTTTAAGGTTAAATTGCTGTGGCATGCATAATTCAGTCATGCATGTTTATTTGTGTGGGTTTTCTTGTGTGTCTACATTTCCTCTTCTAGGTGCTGATGTTGTGGATTGGTTGTACTCACGGGTGGAGGGCTTTAAAGATAGACGTGATGCCAGGAAATACGCCAGCAACATGCTGAAGCATGGCTACCTAAGACACACTGTCAACAAGATCACTTTTTCTGAGCAGTGTTACTACACGTTTGGAGACCTTTGCCAAAGTGATACACACACCTCAACACCTCAGGACATATTTAATTGCAGACAGGGAACTGTTTAAATCAAATGAGTTTTAATACATTTAATGAGACAGTCACGTATATTGTTCATGTTGTCACCCCTTTTTTTTTCATCTTTCTTATCCACATACATTGTTATAGCTCAGTTTGTATTAAAATCTTTCTTCAACTTCAACTGGTCCGCCTCTAGAAGTGATTTTAACACACCAAATATATCTTCAAACAATATTAAAGGAAATAGGCAAAACTACTTCATGTTTGACAGTTCCTACTTTTAATCACTGATACTTAATTGAATATTTCACATTGCTTTTGCTGTAAGGCTATCTGAAATATAGGTATCTTGTTAATCAATTTTAGTACTTCCTTCAATTTTCCACCTTTTTTTATGTACATACTCCAATATGGCATAAATAGAACATATGGGTTAAATAGTTAATGGTGATCAACATGGAGTTCTGCATTCATGCAGAAATTTTGTTCTAATTCAAGACTTGATAACCTTTTTAGACATAGCCTTCCTGAATCTCAATGAGAGTTCGATTAGTGGTGGTGGTGGTTCAGAGCAGGACTCTCTGGCTCTTCTTCCTCTGTCCACAAACCCATGCCCAATGGGAGGTCAGCTGTTCCCATATCCACCATTTTCTTCAGTGATCTGTGGCTTTCCCCCAGTATACTCTAAGCCAAGCAACAGTTTTCACAGTGGCAGTTTCAGCAGTCAGCACAACGAGGGTGAGTGCAGTTCTAATTAAATTCAGACATGTTTGATCCATCTATTGAAGTTTTCAGGGGAAAAAACCCTGCAAGGTTTACTGTAATATAGAGGAGGGATAGTGACCACTGTTCTAAAGCTCCTGATAAAGTAGAGATGATTATTGATTTCTAGACTGTAATTGCTCTCAAAGCTATGTTATTATACTACTTATTTTGCTCCAAAGTATTATTTGTATGGCGACCTGGAAAAACCCTTCACATAGTCAAATTCTGACATTTTCTGCTATATACAGTTCTATATACAGATTCCATTCAATTTCCACTGAAGGAAGTCCACCTACCTCTATATTTATAACCTAACCTAATGTACTTATGGAAAAAACATCATCACTGCCACATTTTAAAGAATTGTACAATGGATATAAAAAGTCTACATGCCCCTGTTAAAATGGCAGGTTTTTGTGGAGTAAAAGAATGAAACTAAGATAAATCATGTCTTTTCCCACCTTAAATGTACAATTGCAAAGTATACAAATAAATTGAAAAACAATCAGAAGTGTTTAGGGAATAAAAGAAAAATAAATAACTTACAATAACCTAGTTGCATAAGTGAGCACACCCCTAGACCAATACTTTGTTGAAGAGTCTCAGCATGGCATATCTTGACTTGGCAAAATTTTCCCACTCTTTCTTGCAAAAACATTCTAGATCCATGAAATTCAATTCAATTAAATTTAATCTGTATAGCACTTTTAACAATGGACGCCACCACCATGCTTCACTGTGGGTATGGTGTTCTTTTTTTGATGTGCTTTTTTTTTTACGCCAAACATACCTTTTGGAATTATGGAATTATTGTACCTTTTGGAATTGGTCTCATCAGACAATAACACATTTTGCCGCATGGTTTGGGGTGATTTAGTTGGGCTTGGATGTTGTTTTTTTTTTTTTTTTTGTGAGAAAGGGCTTCTGTCTAGTCACCCTACCCTATAGCTGAGACATGTAAAGAATACGAGAGATTGTTGTCACATGCAGAGAGTAATCAGTACTTGCACATGCAGCTCCATTAATGTTCCCATTGGTCTCTTGGCAGCCTCACTGGTAAGTTTTTGTCTTGTCCTTTTGTAAATTTTGAAGGTACATCCTGTTCTTGGTAATGTCACTGTGTTGCTCCATTTTCTCCACTTGTTGATATGGCCTTCATGGTGTTCCATGGTACATCTAATGTTTTGGAAATTTTTTTGCACCCTTCTCCTGATCGATTCCTTTCGACAGCGAGACCCTGTGCAGGCTTTGACAGTTCTTTGCAGACCATAGCTTCAGCAGTCAGTTGGGTTTTTTTTGGGGTCAATCCGAAAACCTTTGTTGATGACAGCCGTATGATGATAACTTTTTAACATGAGATTAAATGTGCCACATCCCCAATTATAAAAGGGTGTGCACACTTATGCAACAGGGTTATTGTAACTTTTTATTTTTTCTAATTTTCCCTAAAATGTTTCTGATAGTTTTTCACTTTTTATACATTGTAATTTCACACTGAGGGTTTCACATTGAGGCCATTTTAACAGGGGTGTGTAGGCTTTTTATATCCACCATACTTTTACATTTGGGTTACATTTGAGTTAATGTCACTCCCAGCATTTAAACATGAGCCTCATCGTTGTCTTCTCACTCACCTGATTTCTGTTTGCACTAACATCAGCAGGGAAATAGTCGCTCATTAATACAATCTGTTCTGTTAGCTCAATTTCTTGTTATTAATGTCTTTTATTAGGTTATTTAACATTTTAAAAACTTTGCCTGCTGTCATTGCTATAAAGTGTGTAAGCACTCTTCTTCTGCATCACAAACTGAATTGATTAACATTGAACTATCTAAAAACTTGATCATAAAGAAATAACACTTAGTTAGCAAGGTTTTATACCTCTTCAGTTACCCTGACTGCATTTACTGGTGTTTTGGTAAACTGGCTACTTAACCAACATGATCTTTGCTCAGATTTTCATGTACTTTTGGTAAAATATATTTGTTTTCTTAAAGTAGAGATGTCAAAGTATATTACTAGCAGAAAAACATTTTGGTCAAATTTATCATCATTTTTGGCTGTTTTCCAGAATTCAGTAACAGCAACGTTTGACAGGTTTTTGCTGATTGCCACACATTTTTATTCAGATGGCTTCACCCACTGTAATGTCAAAAAAGGATCAACTAAGATAAAAAGGCCACTGCTTTGTTGGGTTTTCTTAGCAGCATTTTTATTCTGTCCCATGAAAGCTATGATGTTGCGTAGCACCGCAAGGTCGCCAGAGGGCTGAACACAGAGGCCAGGAGGCAGGGAAACATGCTCTTTATTTTAGTACCTACCTTATTTTACCGTACCTTGCTGTCCTTGAGGGCAGCCACTGGTCCCTTTTATACTGTCCAGGCTTCTGCAGGAGGGTAGAGAGCTGCCGATGCAATCATTGGCTGCCAGCTGAGTCAAGTTTCTCCGCCCCGCCTTGCAGCCACATGCTTTCATGCTGTCCAAAAAACTTGTGGTGCTGAACTGGCGCTGTCTGTTCAGCAACATGGCGGCAGTTGTGCGAGGAGCGATGTGTGTCTTTTGTGTGTGGGCTACCGGCCCTCAATCAAACTACCCCGCCCCCCAGTTCCTAGCCTACTCCCAGCCTGCAATGGGCCCAGAGGGAGAACTGTCATGAGAGCCCATCCACATTACTGTGCTGAGCCCCTGCTTAATGTGGCACCTTGAAGTCGAAGTCCTTTCAAGAGAGGAACCACCATGTTACCTGGGCATTGGAATCTTTAGCCTTGGCCATCTACTGCAGGGGGGCATGGTCTGTCACTAGAGTGAAAGGTTGGGCATCCAGGTAGTATCGTAGCTCCTCCACTGCCCACTTTATGGCCAGGGCCTCTCTCTCTATGGCGGTGTACTTCTTTTCGGCGAGTCAGCTTTCGACTCACGTAGAGGACCGGGTGCTCCTTACCTTCAAAGGTTTGTGATAACACAACTCCTAGTCCCATCTCCAATGCATCCGTATGCATAGTGAAGGGGAGGTTGAAGTTGGGGTTTTGCAGTACAGAAGAGCAGGTCAGTGCCTTTTTCAGGGTCTCAAAGGCCTCTTCAGCTTCCCGACTCCAGCGCACCTGGTACGGCTGGCATTTCCTAGTAAGGTCTGAGAGGGAAGAGGCAATCAAGGAGAAATCAGGCACAAATCTTCTGTAATACTCGGCCAACCCCAAGAAGGCTCGTACCTGTTTCTTTGGGGTGGAAAGTTCGGGGTGGAAATGAACCAGGTCATTGACCCTAGGGAGGGGGTAGCTGTTGAACTCTGATACCTCGTTGAGCCACCGGAAGTCCTTGCATAGCTGGATGCTTCTGTCAGGCTTGGGCACCATGACTGTGGGGCTGGACCAGGGGCTGGTGGACTCTTCGATGATGCCGTCGTGATGCACCCGGCTGACTTCCTCCTTGATTGCCTTACGGTGGGTCTCTAGGACACAGCAGGGCCGCTGTCTAACTACCACTGCTGGTGGGGTTTTGATGTCATGGTGGACCAGATGCGTTAGGCCCAGGGTGGAGTAGATAACATCAGCAAACTGGTCCACCAGCTCTGACAGCTCCTGGCCTTGCGCCAGGGTGAGCTCCTCACCTCTGTGGACCAAGGTACGCTCAGACGGATCTGTGGGGAGACTAGCAGGGTGGGGGCAGGATCAATCCATTTTTTAGTAGGTTAATATGATAAAGTTGGGTGTCTGTGTGCTTACCTGGCTGCTGCAGGTGGTAGATGATGGGACCTAACCTCTCGAGGACCGTGTATGGGCCTTGCCAGCGGGCCAGGAATTTGCAGGAGGCATCGGAAAGTAGGAGGAGGACCTGGTTTCCAGGCTGAAACTCCCAGGGCTGGGCTGGACGGTTGTCTGGCATTGATCAAGGCGTCACTCAATCAATCTGCTCCTGCAGAGCGTGGGCCCAGTCCTCCTTGGGCCAGCCTTCGCCCTGGACAGTTCTCTCAAAAGTGAGACGGTAATCCTCAACGTTCTCGTCACTGGTGAATTTGGTGAGGAGGCGCTGGGCCTCTCGGCAGGGGTCGGGATGAGGGACTACAGTGGCAGGCGGCCTTTTCCTCAGCTCCAGGAGCTCTTGGGTGGTGACCTGGAGGCTTTGGTCCAGCTCCTGGGTCACCACCTGCTGCTGTAGGCTAGTCTGTAGAAACTGGTGCAGCACTGAGTCCATCGTGATGTCGGGGTCTGTGTTCACGCTCACATTCTCCACCACTGTAGCACCGCCAGGTCACCAGAGGGCTGAACACAGACACCAGGAGGCGGGGTGAGGGAAACATGCTCTTTATTTTCAGTGAGGGTGAAAGGAAAAGGCTGGTGTGAAGGTAGCTGGTGAAGAGGGGTGAGGTTGCGGTCATCCCGGAGCTGGGCACAGTGAACTGCAGCATTGCAGCATGACCCAGGAGGCACGGTGGTCACTCTCAGGCAGGGTGGGGGTCGGCGTGCAGAGGTCTGGGCTCTTCGTCCTCGCTGACGTCGGCTTCTACCAGAGAGAGAGAGAGAGATTGAGAGAGACTTGTGCCCTGTTTTACCGTACATTGCTGTCCTTGAGAGAGGCTACTGGTCCCTTTTATACTCTCCAGTCTTCTGCAGGAGGGTAGAGAGCTGCTGCTGCAATCACTGGCTGCCAGCCGAGTCGAGTTTCTCCACCATGCCTAGCAGCCACGCAGTCTCATGCTGTCCAAAACACTTGTGGCACATGGCGGCAGTTGTGTGAGGAGCTCTGTGTGTCTTTTGTGCACGGACTGCCGGCCCGCCGTCACAGTTGCATAGACAATACTTAACAGGAGCTTTAAAATTCTCATTTATGTTATTTAGTGTTCTGTAGGTGGAGCCCTTAATAACAATACTGACACACACATTTCATGAGCACATCCATTTCATTCGCACTGATTGTGCTTGGAACAGTAGTTATGGTGGGTCCAATACTGTTTGATTTCTATACTTCGCTATTAGACAGATTTTTCCATTGTTTCCAGTGTACTTATTGTATGTAATTTATATCTCAGTATATTGGCACTAATACTTAATCACTAATAGAAAGCTTCATTTGGACAAACAAGTGCACTGTAAAAGATTCAAGTATTGTTCCTGTGATTTGCCCAGTGTAAAAAGCTTTGGCTGGAGGGCACTGGACAGCCTTGGGTTTAGTAGGTAGTGGTTCTGTGTAACTGTGATAATCCTCTGTTTCTGTTGGGCAATGGCAGACTGATGGAGGAGGTAATCCCAATGCAGGGATTTCTGGTCAGGCAGCCTCCTTCCTCTCTCCTCCTTTTTCTCTTCTTCCTTCTCTATTTTGTAAGGTCATGCTTCCCAACATAACACAGGGACCTCTGTTGCTTTGAGCATATCTCTGTGTCTGACATGTTGTAATGGTGTGCTATTATAGTGAAGGCAATCACATGCCTCAAAGGACCTGACTGACACAAAATAATTAACACAATAGTACTTCACTGAAGACCTCTAAAAGAATGTTTTTTACATTTAGAGACATGCTTGATGTCATATTTAAGGTAAATCATCCTTTCTGTTTTTCATAGGTTACATAAACATAGTCCATCTTTCAGTTACAAATATGCATAGTCATTGTTGTGCTTCTTCAGTGATAGATTTTTTGTAAAACATGAACAAGAAATAGGCATTAAACAGGAATAATTCAAACTCAGCTCCAAATCTTGCTTCTATACATGGCCATAACTAATTTGCCATTACATTTAGCTATGATTTATATGTTTGAGTTTGTGAGAACATATAAATGTGAGTGTTTTATGAGGGCAGTTGTCGGGTTGTGAAATGTAAAGTACGTAATGTTGCTAGCCAAATCATCTTGCTAGTTGCAGTAACTAAAGTACCCCTAGCTAATGAATTTCTAATGTATGCTTTCTCAGTAATCAGTGAGGAAATGTAAGGGAGAAAAGGAAGATGATCAGTTTATATAAAAATGGAAGTATGACATAAAAGAAAATTAACAGTTGGTGTAGTACACATTATTAATTATATTAACCATGAAATGGGTCACATTTCTGCAATGTGGATCTCACTAAAGTTTTGATCCTGGTTACAGTCCTGATTCTTTATATTGCAAAGTAGTTGTGTCATGAAGCTAAACATGGACTACTAAATGTATGCAAAGTATAGGCTGTTTGCAACCTTTTTGACAGGTGTAACTATGGAGAACATTCCACACTCCAAATGCACATTGCTTGTTTGCAACATATTCAGTCACACTGAAAAGCTTGAAACTTATTTGATCAGTCTATTTCACAATATCATGTAGATGGCTTACCCTAACAAAAATTAAAGCATTTACTGAGATTCTGAATGTGTTTTCCCCCCCTCTTTCAGACAGAAGTTCTAACCCTGGGAGAAGCAGGCACCCAACACTTCAGGAAAAAGACTGTAAGTCAATGGGCAGCGAATCCGAAAAAGGGACTCAAGGTGGAGGTAGGTGGGGCGACCGCTCAGGCAGTGAGTTGAGTCACCACAGCCACACATTCTCAAAACGAAGCCATGCCCACTTGCTTCTTTTTCTTACAGCCGTGCTTCCTCTTCCAGGGGGTCATCACATGGACCCCCAGGCCTGCCTCCTCCCTACAGTCTAGGCAGATTTATTTCCAAAGGGGCCCCCAGGTGCCCCACCACTCTCAGAACTTGCTGTTTTCCCGCTAGAGTTCATGGCTAGTCATGAGTCCTTCCAGCATGCTATGGGAAACCCCTGTGAATTTTTCATTGACATCATGTGATATACATTATGTCAGTGAAACATTTTTACTTCGTATGTTTGCTGTTCTCATTCAGCGGGACCTATTTTCTACCTGGGCAGCAAATGTTGCTCAAATTTCTCTACTGTACAGGATTTATTGGGGATTTATAGAAGATTTATTATGTTAAGAGTTGTATTGCATATTTAGGGGATAATCACAGTGTTAGGACCAATGATTGTATATATGAGTGGACAAAATAGCACCATACACTCTCATTGTGTGTTTCTGGAGTCTTTTTGGGTTCAAAATGGGAGTCATCATATTGCAGAAATTGGAGCTAGGGTTTGTGTGATAGAGGCTTGGAGCCAGTGCATGTGCAGTAGATACAGCTGGACAGCAGTGGGTCCGCCTTTCACTCTGCCCATACAATCTTATGTGCATGTTCACTGTAATTTATCAGAAATACATGGTGCTGCAGCTCACTTAAAGTGTATATGGTTATTTATTTTAACTATGTCAGGAAAAGACTTCACAGCTTTGAGTCTGGCTTAGGTTTTGCTAGTGAGCTGACAATATCCATCATTCTAATCAAAATAATATACAAATGTAACAAATGTAAGGTACCAACTGAAAATATACATGTAAATGGCATTCAACATTTACACTCAACACAAAGTATTTTTTGTAACCTGCAATGAGTTACGTGTTCTTTTATGCTCAGCTTCTTTTGCAGTTTGTTGGAAAAGGAGAGACTGGCTAACATTACCAAGATATTTCAAGTGTTTGCTAAGGTCGTACAGGCAATAAATTATTATGAAACCAAGCTAGCTGCCTTGGGATATGCCATCACTTCACCAACTCTGACTCTCATTGGTGTGCTAGTTATAATATCAATGAGCTAGTTTAGACATCAAAATGAGCAACATACTGGAAAACTCCAAAGAACTCCCAAAGAACTGAGTGTCTGTTAGAACAGTTTACAGCAGAATAAGACATGGCTCATAGAGGGCCTCAGAGAAATTTCGGCTTCGCTTTTGACTCCCTGTCACGATGTCCACTTGTATATACCATCATGGGAAAAAGAAAGTACACAGCAGAGGGTGATCTTATTGTCTTCTAGTCTGTCAATGTGACTGCAGCTGCAATATACTGCCCTAGGAGAGAAACAAAATTACTGACAGAAACAAAAGCACATACAAGTTGGTTTGATATCTGTTCAGAAATTAACAATATGTCTGACATTCAGGATTAGTATGTTAATTTGTATTTATAAACAGCTTACTATATCAGTAGAAGCAGAAGTTCTGACTAACCCCAGTGTATTTCTTTTGGAATGGACTAACCTAAACAAACTCCTGTCCTAACTAATGATTGTACAGTCATTGAAAACAGAAAGTACACCCTCCTTAAATTCTACATTTTTATTTATCAGCACCTAAATAGCAATAAACAAACAAATAATGTGGAGAAATAAACAGATTTCAATATGTAGTTATTTTTTCCCAAAAACTTGAAAACGTAAACCAACATTCAGAAACCAGGTGGGAAAAAAATAAGTACACCCTTCCCACTTCCACAATCATTTAGAGAGTAATTAGCAGCCAGGTGTTACTAATGAAATGCACAAGATTAGTTAATCATCAAGAAGTGGGACTACCTCTATAAAAGCAGAACTTTTGACGTTTGTTGTTCTGGAGCACTCAGGTGTCTGTCTACATCATGCCAAGAAGAAAGTACATCAACCATGGCCTCAGAGAAGCAATTGTTGATGCTCATCAATCTGGGAATGGTTATAAGGCCAAAATACAAACTAATTAACAAACTAATTCTGGATGTCAGACATACTGTTACTTTCTGAATAGATATCAAACCAACTTGCATGTGCTTTTCTTTCTATCAGTAATGTCATAGAAACACAACAAACAACAAACATGTGCCCCAGGGCACCATGTTGCAGCAACAGTCACACTAACTGACTAGAAGACGATCAGAGATCATTCTCTGCTGGTATTCACTACACATAATAAACATGTTTTTTTTGTTTTGGGTTTTTTTTTTTGTTTTTTTAATGGATCAAAAAAGAGGTGCACTGAAATTAAAATGTGTGTATACAGACTGGTACACTTTTCCATAATTTCATACTCTGAAGCTGTTTAAACATCTGTTTTGCAGAAAAGAAAGTATAAATTATGGTCACTGATTTTATTTTTCATGCTGTCACCTATTTTTGGACATCTATGTTGTCTTTTCCCTCTACAGACCACATGCAAATGTGTCACAAGACCATTCACACTCTCAAAAAAAAAATCACATTATTACTCCAGCCTTCTAGAAACTCGAACCAGCACTTAGTTTTCTTTACCATGCCCCCATGTTGAGTTCATAAATCTGTTCATAACTCTGTAATGTAACATGTATGTTTACATGTATTTGCTGTCAGTACCACAGTGTGTTTGACCTTGAGGTGTCAGAACCATGTTAGTTGCCTTTTGTATTATGTGATCTACAGGGCTGGTTACCTGTTTACCATAATGTGGAAGAGCAATGTCCAGTGCTATGTGTTATGTTTGTTGTTATTCCCAATCATAGCAGAACCTAGTGGCTTAATATGTCTAAATTCTGTATAAATGAATAGCGAGATGTTTAGGGGTACGTTCTGTATGCTGTTTTGTGAAATCCACCCTCTTATGTCATGTATGCTAAAAAAAAAAAGTTGCACTTTTATAACAGTGCTTGTTGTATGTTGTACAGAATTGATTTTGATTTTATATATATATATATATATATATATATATATATATATATATATATATATATATATATATAATATGTATTCTATCATTCGAACCAAGTAAAGTTTGATAACCCCTCCTGATACTAAAATTTACTAAAGGTTTGCACATGTAAAAATGTGCAAATTTGATAACACCCACAAAAAATGTGTAAACATGCAACTGATTTAAAAACTATGGAGGATTGCATCTTCTAAATGTAAAATTAATCCATGAATTGTGCCAATTTTTTGTACAATCCAGATATAACATTCAGGAAATGACCAGTTGTAAACAAGATCTCAAAACCCAGAATCACAAAAAAAATCTCATCTTCTGTAAATCTGTATTGTAAAAAAATATAAATAACTCAATAAATAAATAAATAAATAAAATCCCATTCTAACTGAATTTTAAACAAACTTCTGGAAGCAAGAAGCCCTTTTACCATTGACTAGAAAAATGTATTAATCCTTTCACCACTCCAAAATCTTTCCACTAAATGTAAACCATTAGTGCTGAATATAAACTGAATTGCATTATGATTTGCCGATTTGCTGAAAGAAGCTGACATTTTCAGAGTACAGGAAAAGTAAACAGCCCTGCATGAACTTTTGAATGCTTGCTGTCTACATTGTTTCTGTGCAAAGGCTATGAATGTACATTTTTAAGATTTCAACATTGCATGCTTTTGACAGTCCAATCATTACAATGAATTTCACACCACTACAGAGTGTCATAGATTTCCAGGTGAGCTTGGGCTGCTGTGAGTGCAGTGGAGCAGCAGTCACTGTCTGGACAAGGCTGTGTGATTCTCCACTGAGTGTGTGATGTGTTTAACCTGCAGAACCTCAATCAGCAATGCTGGAGTCTCGAGTTGGAGTCCAGCCCAGGTTTATTCCACAGAGACAGGGAGAGAGAAAGCACCAGGAAGGTCAGAGAGGGTAGCAGCTTTCTGACCATGGAGACCTCTGTGCAGGTCTGTGAATGGAGGTGAATGAACTGGAAGGAGATTTCAGAAAGTGTTTCCTTCTGCTCTCAATGCAGAGTGCTTTTACCACCCCCCACCCCACCCCAAAGGAGAGTAAATTCCTTTTGTGCTGCATCTGAGATCCTTGTTATGGCTAATGCTTAAATCGATGGTAAAGCTGCAGTCTCTATGAGTGATTGTTGTAGTAATGTAATCCCCCTTTTGGCATTAATGCAGGCTGAGGCAGCTTCAAACTCATATTGTACACTCTTGGGTTCTTTAAGGATTATTGGATAATTAAGGCTTTTTAGCTTCCTGATAAGGGTACTACATGAAGCCTTTTCTGTTAAGGTAACACACTGTTGTAGGTTTGTACACAGAACCTTTCAGAGTTCCCCCCAGAGAGACAACCAAAGAACCATTAAGGGTTGTAAATATTCTAACAGTGTATATAAACGTTTCTAACAGTGCTGCTTAAAATTTTTAGTTTAATTTTAATTTTTAGTTTAATGACATGTCAGTGATATCTTTAACTGGGAAAAGGTTTGATTCGAACAGAGAGAATAATATAAAAAAATCATAATAATTATTGTAACGAGAGGTTCAGATCCCACAATAAAGACACACAGTGTGTCAGCTGCAATAATAATTTCTTTTTGCAAGTTAAACTTTAAAATTTCATTTGAGCTGTTATTGTAGTGTCATTTTTCACCTTTTTTCTTGGTACTGAGTGGAAGAAAGAAATGCCTTGCAGCTAGACGTCTTTTACATTTCAGTTAGCATTATGTTCTTAGCTGTCTTAATTGCATTTACCCCTCTTTGCTCACTTTTTCTTAATCCAAATCATAGAGAAAAAAATGTAGTGATGGATATTTCATTACATCTTCATTATCTTCAGTATCTTGTGTCTCATATAACATGCATCCTTGTCTGCGAGGCCAGCGGGTGTGTGTGCGTGTGTGTATGTTCTGAAACGCAGACTAAAGACGCTTATCAAAAAGCACTTAATGAATACATTCATGCATTTGACTTTTAAATAAAAAGAAAGAAAGAATATAGTGATTTTTAAAAAGCATGTATTGATTTTTTTTTTTTTTTTTTTTTTTTTTACTTATGTATCAGTACCAACTCCAGTTTGCCAAATGCTGCAAGTGTAAATGTAATTGTAAAGGCCGATCAAATGTATATATTTAAATTAGTCTAAATGTCTGAAATTAGATCATACAAGAACATCAACAGAGTATGACCCAATGCCACTGGTTTTTTTCTCTCTATAAAAGATAAGTTCATCCTTGCACTGCTTGTCAAAATCACAGTATGAGGCCTCTCTGTGTGCAACACATAGGGTCTGACTCCCCACTGTGGTCCTTAGTTCATGTAGTACCAAGTCAGATGACTGATCTCTGCTTTAGATGTCAGGTGCTTGTGTTGAGTCCCTGTGGCATCTCAACATACGTGCAGTTCTGTATATAACATGAGAGTTGTTGCCACACATGCACACAAGTTCTGTTTGTTCCTGCTCTCTATGTCTACATGTATAGATATTTGCTAATCTATTACTTTATATAAATATTTTATACTATTGTATTTCCCTCTGGATTTTTTCTTTCCGTCTCTATATTTCCTTGTAAATGTTTTATTATAACATTACCTTTCCCCTCTCCCCCCAGACCCTACCCATTTCACTCTCTCCCTCTCTTTTTCTGAAAAACTATGCATCTTGCCAACCATGGCCAAGCCCAATGTAGCTGCCTTCAGCACTTCTCTCTCATTGATCTTGCTAATCCTGGGGACGTTTAGCTGACATCATCTTTTCATCTGCTCTCCTCATGTTATTCTAATTCATTATGCACGTGAAGGGATGCTGCTTGTCTTCTCTGCTCAACATGCTTTTTCCTCCACTGAGCATGTCTGCACACAACAGGCCCAAAACAAGATAAGTCTGAAATTAATGACCATTCAGAAGATCAGTGCCTTCATATGCTGCTTTCATCTGTCAGATGCTAAATTGCGCTTACTGTAGCTTGCTCATCAATTTGCTCTGTGACAGTTATGACTGCGTCTCAAATGTGTTGGCTAAGATAATGTTTTACCTTTGTTTAATTTGAAATCAAAACGGCACTCTTTCGGTGCAAGTCAGTGCTTTTTTTTTTTTTTTTTTGCCTTGTGCATTGTAGCCACTGTTGCCTGAGGCTCACTCAGGGTCTTCAGGCCATACATTACCATGTACTAAATGACTCTGTGAAAGTGCAGCACAAACAGAATCCAGTGAAATAATGTCACATCAGACAACAAAAGCCCCAGATGACACATTTACACATGCATACATGCTGTGATACATACTGTGACATTTGCTCAATATGTACCTAGAGAGAGAGGGAGGGAGGGATGGATGGAGTGCTGGAGCTGGGCAGGTGAGAAATTAGATGAATGTGTGTCACACTCAGCCGTCCATCCTAGAGCACAATGGTGGCTATATTTTCCTCTATGATGGACAGATGAGCATACCAACTTTGAGTCTGAAGACTCCCACCAGCACCCCCCTTTGCTTTCTCATCCCCTCAGGTCTTCATAGGCTGCCGCTCAGTAAATGAATCCTCTGGTCTCAACATGTCAGAGGTATTTTCTTTTAAATCTGTATCCACATTTCCTGACAGCTTCCTTAATCTTCAGTGCCACATACAAATGTTGGCCAGGCAGAGGGAATTTGTAATGTGCCACTGGTGCTCCTTGATCTCTCTCTGCTCATGTACTTTCGTACCTTCTCCTCTTACCTCCTTCGCTTGGCCAGGAATAAGAGAACCTGAAGGCCAGTTGTCTGAACACTGTTCTTATCACAGGCCTATATAATTAATATGGTTGTATTTCTCTCCAGCAGGCAGATGAGGTGGCGCAGACAGAGGGCTCCCAGCAGCTCCAGCTCCAGCCCTCAGACTCTTCGGAGAAGCAGCAGCCCAAGCGGTTACACGTCTCCAACATTCCATTCCGCTTCCGTGATCCGGACCTCCGGCAAATGTTCGGGGTGAGTATTCCTGTTCAGCCATACAGTTGTGATGTGTTTCATGAACTGCAAAGACCATCTAGTGCATAAAAAAAGATTTTTGAAAACCAGCAACAACTGGAAAACTTCAACCTACGTTTTTAATATTTCAGCTCTGTGGTTCAATACACTACAGTATTGTAGTATTTTCGCCTTTTGCATTTAACCCCTTGAATCTCACATTACTGACTTAAAACCCATGTGTGAGACATATCATACAATCACAGAACTAGCCAGACTAAATTCCTTCTCTGTTGAAAGGGAAGACTTGAACTCACACCAGTAGGATCTAAGGACTGACAAACTGTGTGTGTACAAAACCCGAATCACACCTTACATGCATGAACATGGCATTAGATTTCCTGCAGTACTGATGCAGGCAATGTTCGTTCATTCTGTCTGAGCAGTCCAAACACTAAAAGCATTCACTGAGCTACTTACATACGGCATACAAACACAGATCTCTTTTGAATATAATGCACATTTCTGTCATCTGAGAAAACACCAACGATTTACTCCAATCATTAAAGAAATGCCTGCAGCTAGGATAGTTTCTCACATTATACTGTAGAGACAGAGCTGTCAGTCATCTATAAATTGAAATATTTAGTAGCTTTGTTTATTCTAATCATTTTGCTGTCAATACAACATTGCTGGTAAAAGGCAGAACAACTTCGACATTTAGACAAGGATAACCTTCAATTATCTCATCTAAAAATATTCAGGTCAGCCACCCTAATATTCCCCCCAGACCTGTGTACTTCAGCTGTAAAAGTTAGTCTTCACATCAGTGATACAGTGTGTCCTTGTGTTAATATTGAGAAAACAATGACTATAGCAGACAAATGGAATATAAAATAATGGGAGGTTTTACAGGAATTTTAACAACTACATCATCAAGACCATTCTCCTATAACAGCCGTGAATAACCTGAAATGTGTGCTTTTGCACGTATTTCGCTACAACCACAGGGGCATTGCTTTAGGGCACAGTAAACTGGTAAACTAGCTGGCAAGGTAAGGCTGAGTATAAGGTAGCAAATTACTGGTTTAAGATGGATAATAAACAGGCACATAAAATGGACATAATTATATTAATACAGTACCTTCCCTTACTGAATGTGTGTGGCATTGAGCAATACATGACAGATACCTAGTAAGTTAATGAGCTAACTGGCAAATTAAGGCCACAGTACAGCCAGTAAACGTGCTGGTTTTCATCAGAACATAAAATCAATTTATTTTTCAAGGTTTAGCGCCAAATATCAAGAGAGTACTTTACCAAAGCTATCAGATATGGCAGAGAATTAACTTCCCCATTTGGACAATATCTTGCACAGTGCCCTTAGTGGTCAATAGTACACAATAGCCACTGGGCATTTGAATATACACATAATAAATCACCTGTAGAAATGTATAGATTTTTATGGACACAATAGGAGGTTGTGTTGTACTATGTGTAACTATGTATGCATGCATGTTTTACAGTTTTATATGACCCTTTGAATGAGTATGCTTTTCTAATTCCCATGCGAGTCTCTCTAAGACAGAGAAAGATAAGGTTTGACTTCATAGCAAATTAGTAGCATTCAGTGAGCGAAAGCAACTAAATGCTGTGCACTGGCAGCTTGTTACTGGAAACTACAAGCATGACTGGGAGGAGACAAAAAAGCATATTGCTGTTAGTCTTAGCTTGTTAAGAGCTGGTGCTAGTGTTTACTTAAGGCAAAGTATAAGCGACAGTAGCATTTTTAATCTGATGAAGCGCTGTGGATTCACAGTGAGTGCTGAGCTTGGAGAACATCTGTTCCCTCTTTGTTCTCTCTTAGAGAGATGTTCTTCTTCACTTCTCTTCTCTTCTACTCTGCCCAGTATTGATGTGAGGAGCAGGGTCTCCTCCAGTGGAGACTTTTCAGTGCACTTAAAAAGTGGGAGTTGGATTCTCATTAGCTGCTTGTTTGCTGACAGCTCCTATGTGTGTGTAAGAGCTGTTGCAACACTTGCTGTGAAATCTTGCAAGGACCCAAGGGCACAATTATTGCATGTCATCGATAGACTAGTGGGATTGGATGACATAGATAGGCATGGTGCATCACTCTAGAATTCTACATGAACACACAAACTGGAAGGCTGGAAGAGTTTTGGACAGACCAGTGGAGAGAAATATCAGTAGTACAGGGCCATGGAGTTAAGTATAACTTAAAGTTATTAAAACCACCAAAAACTCACCCAGCTCTTCAGTAAGGAGTCTGTTCAGAGTGGGTGGCCTGTTTTTTTTTTTAGTGAAAGTGTCCCTCAGCTGTTTCAAAGTTAATTCTAAATAAAGTATTAAGAATATTTTATAATTTAAGACCATAAGAACAGTTAAACAATTTGTTTATACAATACTCTGAACAGTTTCCCATCTAGTCCTGCATTTAATAATAGTGATTCGCACTTCTAATCAATTTTGGACCAATTCTAGACTTTTCTTGGTCTAGACAATGAGCCTAATTTCAGCCACATCAGCCGTTATTTCCTGATTTCTATTTTCATCAGGATATTTTTTTTTTTTTGTGCAGCCATTCATCAATGTGTAAGCCATTTTACTAGAAGCTACCATTTGTCATCCTGCAGCAGAATCTCTCAAAGCCGTACAAAAATATAAATTTATCTCATCTTAAGGCTTAATCATGTGCTTTAGTGGGGAGATAGCTTTTTTTGATCTTTTCATCCAAGAGGAATGAAAATTCAATTTAGATTCTCAAACCTCTAATTTGATGACTCTATTTTCACATGAGTACATTGGCATGGGACATAGTCAAACAAAGAATGAAAATTAAACAGGCTTCATTACCCAACCTTATTTGAGCCTAATTTTATAATTAGAAAAAGACATCCAAAGCAATTACACCAATGGATATGTGGGCCTAATGTTGGAGAATAAAATGGGGTTTAAAGCACCACCTTGGCGATTCCACACAGGAGCTGCTGGAACGTGATTGAAATGTCAGATTCCTCACTCCAGCGCTTGTGTGTTTTTTGCGACTCCAAGCATCTAGCGCCTGAGGAGCTTTCATTAAACTGTAACTACTCAGGCAGTGAAGACGGCCACCAACTGCACTTTGAAGTTCTATCATGACAATAATGAGAAAAGCTCAGTGTTGCATCTAATTCCATATTAAGCCCAATTAACAGACTGATATTCCAGAGCCTAGATGAAAGCAAGTAATTCCTAGTGGACACCCAGATGTTTGAGTACTCAATCCAATAGTTAGCCACCCGCAGGCAGCCTGTACTTTACCTGCAATCTACGGAGCCTGATAAGAGGATTGGAACCATATGGTTTCTGCAGGTTACAAAAGGGTTTGTATAATGAGTTTATAATGATGCCTACTTATTCCTAATTTCTTAGTTTAGTTGCTTTGTGGATTTAGAGTGTTAAAGATTGGTTTATACACTGATGACTTGTTTTCATGCACTGTATCTTCGTAGTGGATATATTTGGTAATTTACCCCAAATGGCTTGATTGGAGTTGCCAATTCTTACAATATGAGAACCACCCACAGTCTTTACTGCAGTCTCTCAGTGAGCCTGATTTCACCTGTGCGGTTATGAAATCTGTCTGCCCTTGGATGATTGTGGATGACAAAGCCCACTGTGATGGGTCTGTAGAGGGGGCACTCACCTGAGGTGTGTGGGAGAGCCTTCACTGGGGAAATATTTCAGAGCTTGGTAACCCCATTAGGGTGGATTAAAACCATTAGCATCCACAGATTTTGTTAAGAGTGGCGGCTGTGGTCATGAACGACTTCACACTGAGATCCAAATGGACATGCTTGATGCTGTTTCTGGCAGGGAAAAATGCCTTAGTTTGAACAAATGGGATGTATTTGTGTCAAGTAGCAATTGTTTGGATTTCACTCTGAAATTTGAATTGGACTGGGGAAAATAAGCTTGGAGGAGCAAGTGGAGAAGATAGAGGCTAGGACCTGTAACAGACTAAGCTGAAAAAGAATTGGCACTTTCACCAGTAAACTAGCTATTCTTTCCCAGCACATGCAGAGTCAGTTAAGATTAGAGCCATGCTCTAAATGTGTTGACAAAACCCCCTACTCACCTCCAATACAGACACACACACACATGCACATACAAATTTGGTGCTAGTCTCTCCCCACGGCTGGACGGATAAAAGGCAGCTCTTCTTAACCTTATTAGTGATCCGGGCCCTCGATCAATCCCATTGAGCCACACAGTGCCTGGAAGGCCCATTTCTTCCCTGTTGTGCTGAAATGAAGCTGCCGTGGCCTGCTTGACAGGGTAATTAGTTTTAATGAAATAATATGGCCATTGTAGACAGCAATTAAAACCTGCTTTCATTCCACCCATTAGAGGAACTTAAGCTTTCACTTTTATTCTGCAGTGTTCCATAATGATCCCCAAAGCAAGACCACTTAAATGGGATCCTTAGGTCCCTTGTCCCTAGAGAAAATGCATGCAGTATGCCTGACTGTTACCTCTTATAAGCAATCACCAAGGTGTAGGACAAACAACAAATGTGACCTTGTAGCATAAAATAGTTTCTTCTTAGATATCACTTGTCTTACCTGTGAACTCCAGAGCTTTGATTATCCACCCCATCCATAATGCCAACCTTTACCCCCAACCCAAACTGTTACTGAATCCTGAGTGCACGTTGTCTATTTCCAACAGTGCTGACTTTGCCTTTTCTTTTACAGACATGTTTATTCATTTATTGAAATAAAACAGCTTGATTCATCACCTCAAAGAGGAGATTCTTAACCAAGGCTAAGGATTAGCATAAAGTATGCGGGGTTAACACAGAGTGGGAGTAACCAAAAACCAATGAGTGGAGTGGAGTAACAAATTCACCTTCCAAATAAGAAGGCCTTTATCAGTCCTAATGAACCTGCAGGTCAACTTACCCTGACATAGTTTACCTTTAGGCCTGACACATCCCTTTACATAAAACTTTGCTATACACCAAACAATACAGCCCTCATTGAAGCTCCGAGGATCTGAATCAAAGGTCAGTTGTGGTGGATTTGTTCTGGTTTCTTCTTCTGGCAAGCATCCAGGCTGCAAATGCATAAACTATATGCTGTGTCTAAAGCACAATCTCAGCTGTGCCTTGTCTATGGTCAGCACATGCTCTCTAATTCTAATTAGCGAATAAAACGGAGGGATTGGGCATTTCAGGGGCATCAGATAAAGATACACAATGCAAATGGCTGGAAAATAATAACCGATGTGACACGTAATTACAGAGACAGTATTCGTCATGGTAATAATAAACAAATACATGGTTTATCATCGGCTATGATAGCTCCTCTACATCCAATTATCCATTTTAATTGAGAGGAGGTGGTGGGTGTTAAATCTTGCCAGAAATATGTTGTCTTATGGTTTCATCCAGGGTTTTTATCGGGGTGAACACCACAGAAAATAACAAGCCATTGTGTGTCATTAAGAGCATTGGTGCATACACAGCATGGTAGTGCTCTTTCTTTTGAAAATTTTTCACCCATCAGCAGAATAGCCAGTTCATTCCGTCTACAGTGCACAGGCAGGACTCTCCACAGAGGTACAGTCATTACAGCTGGCCTCATTTAGCACATTTCGATGACTGATAAAAGTGTTTGAGTCTGGTTTCTCTGTGTAATTTTAGTCCAACAGAGAGTGACTTGTGAAGCTTCTCTACTATGGAAGTAGCTCCATTGAGCAGTGGGTATTCTATTTTAGTTAGCTATGCAATCAAGTGCTCAAGTTTCCTGACAAAGTGCAAAAGAGATGAGTTCTAATTACTCCGTCTCTCCTCTCTCTCTCTTTTTTCCCCTCTCCCCTCTCCCTTTCTTTCTGCAGCAATTTGGGAAAATTTTAGATGTGGAAATTATTTTTAACGAGCGGGGCTCTAAGGTAAGTCAGCTGGAAGAGCAGCTCTTTGTCACTTCATCCCTCTCTCTCCACACAGGTCCCCTTTCCCTTCATGAGTCGAGTAATTACAGCTCTCACACGGCAGCCACAAAGTGACACACACGCACACACGCGCACACACACACACACACACATACACACATGCACATAGCACTGTGCCAAGCCATACTCGCTCAAAGGTAGCTGTGCACACAGACAACTGAGGGGTTTCAGCTAAATTAGTGTCAACTCACCCAGTTATAATTCAGTGGAGTGTCTGACCAGTGCACGGTGATTCTCCTTTTAGAGCTGTCATACACTGATTTAAACCAACTTGTCTGTTCGGGTCTTGGAAATCTCATGTATTAGCTGGTAGGGATATGTAAAAGCAGTCTTCCAGACAGACACTCTTCCGGATAGAACTGCCGACCGTAGAGGACTCATTATCCAGGGAGCGTTGCTCTTACCCGAGTTCCTCTCTATGCCAATCAGCTTGGTTTAACCTTGTTAATTAACTTAGTGTAATAATGTTAATTGAAAAAACACTGATTTTGAACCTGGTAGCAGGATTCATGTTACTCATGTTTTGTTTTGCTTTTTACCCAGGCTAGCTTATATTTACATATGTTGTGTAGAAGAAGGTCTTGTGTGTACATACGAGATCATGCCCGCTGCCACCGTCTTCCGTGCATTATCTTTCACAGCAATTACTCGGCTATACATAGGGCAGTGTATATGAACTAAAAGACTTGGCTTGACCCAAGCTCTTGTTTGCCATGAAGGTCTAATAGCCAGCACTGGATATGGTGTTTGGGCTGTGGCTGACCATAATTTACAGCTGACAGCACCCAGAGAGGGAAGATGAAAAGAGTATCGGGTCTCTCTCTCACTCTCTCTCTCTCTTTATCTGTGTGTGTGTGTCTGCGTGTAGGCTTATACAGCATATCATCAGAATATTTGTTAATAAGCATGTAGCCATGTAGGGAAAGCAAATTTAAGCTAAACGAGAAAATTAAATAAGTTTTGTTTGGCAAATTGATTAGTATTCCATGTCACTTTATCTCTTTTTGCAGTTATTATGTAGAAGGCTGAAGTTTCTTTTTTAGTGTCTCTGAATCACTTCCTGGTTGAAAGTTCACTTGTGACTAATGCTTACCATTTCCCTCTTGCAACTCTGCTTACAGTGTGTCTTTTTCCTTTCTCTGTCTCTTTTCCTTTACTTCTTACTTGCTTTATTTGTTTTGGCCACTTCTATCACAATTAGGGCTTTGGTTTTGTAACTTTTGAAACAAGTGCAGATGCAGACCGTGCAAGGGAGAAACTAAATGGTACAATCGTAGAGGGACGCAAAATTGAGGTGCTTTCCTAATTTCCTATCTTCTTGCCCACCTCTTTCTCTTATTCTGCTCTCCTAACACTGTACCTGATGCCTGTTCTCGCATGATGCATGTGTGTATGTGTGTTTGAATAAACATTTGTTTTTGTGGGGTTAATGTTATGTTATTATCTGGAATTATATCTGTTGTGTGGAGAAGTTACTGCCATGTATATCCGTAAGCTTACACAGATCATTGGCCAAGAATGTGTGAGGTGCCCTTTATTAACACTGTAATATTAATAATACCTTCAAATACTGAATGAATTAAAAAAATATATATGTATGATCAGAACCGCTGTTTGATATATAAGTGCTCTAAATGGGTCCAGGTTTCATCTTGGTAACCTCATATACATGTGCAGACTTGTTTCAGCGGCTGTTTGAAATGTTTGTAGTTGGATGTGAAACATATAAGTGCATGCCAGGCTTAGTATATGTTTTAATTAAGCTCATCTTGGGAAATCAAAGTGCTGCCAGTGATGTTTTAAATCTCAAACAGACAGTGCTTATTTCTCCTATATGCCACACTCCCTAGGGCACATGCAGCACTATCTCTGTCTTTTTCTCTCTCTCTCTCTCTCTCTTTCTCTTTTCTGGCTCTCTCACATAGTCCCTTTCCACAAGCCTATTAAGATTTTCCATAGGGCAATTAGGATAATTCACATAATGTACAAACAATACCAAGGCCTATATATCAAGGGAAAGTCGAGGCCAGTTGTTTCCTAAAGCTAAATGACCTCCAGTGGCCCTGTAGAAAGGAAAGCTATTAACGCTAATTAACACAAGGGTGAAATACTAACATGGTTCTTGTTGCCATCGGCCATGTTTGAATTCCCACAGCAGCCCCCACCTTCGTAGAAACTCTTGCTCTCTGTGTCGCATACTGTATAGCTGAGCTCAATCTTGAGGTTCAGTTTAGAGATCATGATTACTGCTCTTGCTTTAAGGGATACCGCGTTTGATAATATGCGCCTACACCAGGGGTGACCTATTTCTGTGGACGGACACGGTTTGGTGATTCTTCATGAATCCGGTGTCTTTAAGCCAAGGGTTTCTCAAACATTTTGTAGCCTGGGACTCCTTTATTTAACAGTAAACTAAATCCTCCTCAGCATAGATTTATAATCCAACTATTCAGATATCAGCCTCATTATTTTAATAATAATATTTACAACAATGTACAATAATACATTAATTGTGTACGATAACATTTTGATATTTATTGACGCCATAGAGTGTTTTACTCCAGAACTTTCCATTGACAGAACAGATTCCAAGTTGCATTCCAACAGGTCCAAGTTTCCATTATTTATATGACTAATTTTTTTTTTAGTTATTGAGGATTGGATTAATCTCATTCAGTACAGTTACCAGGCTAATAACTAAAAGAGCTTAATAATAAATATAATGACTTTGATAATGGTGGCTTGTGATTTCCTCCATTGCAACAGAATTTTAAAATCTCAGAGGCCCTGGTTTTGGATTGAGAACCACTGTTATAAGCAGGAAACCAAACTATGCAGAGCTCTGAACCTTCAGGACTGGCATTAGATACCCCTGTTTTAAACCATGTTATAGATATTGTTGCTACAGGGAATCTGAAGTAGACATCCTTGCTCATTGGGAATTCTAATAAAATTTGTTTTAGTTGCTGGACTAGATAACACATCTAGCTGCTCTAAATCTTGCATGGTCACCTGTATGTGCACACACAAGTTGTTCTCCGATACACTTTGAGTCACTGTTTGCATGCTAGTGTACCTTTATTTTCTTCTTATATTGTCTAACACTGTGGATTGTATTTCATTCAGGTAAATAATGCAACAGCAAGAGTAATGACAAACAAAAAAGTGGCTAACCCCTACACAAACGGTAAGTGCTTTTCCCTCATGTTTCTCTTTATACATTAAGCTGCATTGCCTCAAATCTTTACACGCCTCTAAATAACAGCATCCTGCAAAATGTAACTCCACATTTAAGTGCATGCTGCCAGCACGCAAGCAACTTTGTGGCTTTTCCACCTCTGCCACAACCTCTATCAAATTTAGCTGGAACTAGTTTACAGAATGCACCACACAGAGAAGCTAGGGGTCACTCTATACAAGCCGTTGTGCCAAGCTTAGTGCACCTCACTGAAACTTATTGCTTTAGACTGGTAGAGAGGGAAAGCAGTGAGAGACAGAGAAAGAAAGCAGTACAGACCCCCCAGCACTGCTCTAGTCAACCAATATGGAGAGAAAGAGGAGGCCATTTTACAGCCTTCATCCATCACTGACAGCGCAGCAGATAACTTTCACTTCTCTCTCTCTCTTTCTCTCTCACACCCCCCATCTCTATAGCTCGCTCTCATTCTGCATCTCCCAATTTTCAGACTACTCCAGTGCAACCTTTCTCAGAAACTCTTCCTCCAATATTCTGTGTTAATCTATTCTCTGCCCTTTCCTCTACTTTGACACTGCTTTATTCTTTTATCTTGTCCTTCTTTATGTTTTTTTTTTTTTTTTTTTGAAGCATTACCTTTTGTTGCTTGTTTGATCCCACTCAGAGTTACACTAAAGAAAGTTTTCTGAAAATATTTGCTAGGTTAAGGCATTAAGAATTCTAGCATTAAACATTGATAAAATTGCTGGCTGTGTGTTCTGTTTAGGCTGGAAGCTGAACCCAGTGGTGGGAGCTGTCTATGGTCCTGAATTTTATGCAGGTAAACTGATTCTTCTCTTAACTTCTTAAACCTCCAGCTTATTATTCAGTAATTCATCTTAAAGTATATGTCATATATTATTATAACAACAGTAGGGATGTAATGGAATGCAAATACATTATTCAGAATGAACAGATAATGTGTTCTAAACAAATACAAATACAGATATGGTTAGGATGCTCACTATTCATGTTTTTTTTCAACCATACTTCTTTACAAACTGGACTGAAATTCACTAAATAAATGTGCTTTTATTTAGTAATCATTTAATTGATTTAAAATATATTAATTAAGCATGCTCATTGTGCTGGAATATAACGAACCAAAAAACTAAAGTAAAATATTATTATGTCATCTATATAGATCCTTGATTTTGGAAAGACATCCTTGTTTTGAAAGATAGTTCAGTGTACAGTACAACAAAACCTAGTGTAGCTAGCCACAGTTGTAAATATATAACTTAATATAAAAACATAGTAGTAATCCATATCAAAAAGCTTTGGTTCTCTAGTGATAGGAGAACATTGAAGCATCCTGATATTTCTGACAGCTGACTGATAAATAAAACTTACAAAAACACACTGTCATAGATACATACAGTCAGAAATCTATGCAATTTTTTCAGCAGTATTTCAAAGACAATAATACTAATATTCTCTATATAACACATAAAAAATATGTATTGTCTTATGATATTACAGTCAAAGCTAATAGCTGTAGCAATGCTTCAGCATTTCCTGCTTGGACCATTAATGGGTCTTTTGTTTTTTTCAAACACAGACAAACACTTATTGTGCTGTTTACATTAGGTAATTGAAAGTTTAATTGAATGGCACTTAAAAAGTTGTTCTTATTGGAATGGCCTAAAAGCACAACTAATAACTACCATAATGTTACTTCCAGCACCATCTATAGGTTCTTGCTTTGCTCTTTATTTTATGGACAGCATAGATGTGCTTCTGCCCTTTAACAAGCTAATGAGATGAAAACAAGACCTGTGTTTACTTATCTTGCACACACACAGCAGTTTAAAGAACTTTGGTGGTTTAGTTAAATGAAGAGTGTTGACTTTCTGGCATATTGCTGCCCCCCCACTCCTTACTTTCTGATTTCTTTATTGCTGTGTGTTCTTTGGATCTTTTGCATCCTAATGAGGGGGAAATGGTATTATTTCATTTGGAAGAAGTGCTGAGCACATCGCATCACTTTAACGGCCTGCCTTTTTGCTCATTAGACTAAAATCTGTTCATTCCAGGACAGCTTTACAACGAACCTCTAAATAACCGCCTGTGACAGAAAGCAGTCATTTATCATTTTCATTTCACTCCTTCTCCCTCCCCTACCTCCTGCTGTCCCTCTCTCCTTTTCTCCCGTCTCTTTCTCTCTGTCTCTCTCCCTACCCTCTACTTTCTGCCTCAAATACCTGCTGATACATGCTCACACTATCAACTGCATATCATTACACAAAATTCCACTCCTTTATTCAACTGCTCACATGAGTTTACGTAGTATAGGACACAAGCAAGGGATTTGTTCACTCATTAAACAGTTATGGCAGAAAAATTTTTATTAGGAGGCAGCACAGTGGCATAGTGGGCAGCACTGCCATCTCACAGCTCCAGGGCCTGTGGTTGAATCCTGAGCTCAGGTTACTATCCATGCGGAGTTTGGCATGTTCTCTGTGTGGGGTCCCTTTGGGTTCTCCTATTTCCTCCCACCACCCAATAGTAGACACTGGAGACACTACATTGCCCATAGGTGTGAAGGTGTATGTGCACTGCAATGGACTATCATCCCAACCAAGCTGTTATCTCACCTCGCACCCGGTGTTCCCAGGATAGGCTCTAAATCCACTCTGTCCCAGGGTAAAGCAGTTACTGAAGAATGAATGAATTTTCCAGTATGGTCTATGTAATCTGCCTTAAGTTTGAGGCAATGTGTTGAAACATCAACCGGACACACCAGCAACATATGAAATGCATCTAAATACACATCTCCTCCTCATCTACACTAACATACTCATACACTAGCATATAAACACGCACCTTCTAAAAAGTTGCCATCAAATCAGATTTACTGTGGTCCGCCACTTCAGCGTCTTGGCTTGGGGAGCCAGCATGCTTGATTTATTGGATGCTAATTTTTCATGTCTTCTTAACACGCCACTAAAGTTTGCCAAGCCTAAATGACACCATATGCCTCCCGTGCCCCCAGGGACAGCAGTGGAGAGACTACAAAATGGAAATAAGATATAGATTTCCCTGACTAATAGAGATTGTTCTAGAAAAGCCCCATCCAAAATCGCCCTCCTCCCTCCTGCTTGATCCTTCTATCTTTCAAAAAGAAAGAAAGAAACAACAAAAAGACATGGTCAGTGCATTTCTTCTGGTATAATTATGGATACATTTAATATACTTTGGGGGATGGGGGACTGAAATCGGATGTAAAAGTGATTAATCACTGTTTATCAGTCCTAGTTTCTGTGCGGGAGATCAGTGAAATTGGGCACCATAAATCGTGTTGTGCTGACAGCGCACTCCGTCTCCATTCGTCCTGGCGCTACAGGTTTATTGTCCTCAAATCCCATTCAGGAGAATGACGGATGAGGGCCTCCGATCGCCTGCTTTTAACCTGTTCCAGGGAAGTCGGGTTTCTCCCTCCTGCAGCTAGCCCATTCATCCCTCCATCCCCTTCACACATCTCTGTCATCCCTCCATCCCTTTCTACACTGAATGAAATACACTGTAATATACTGTCATTTCTCCATTCCTCTCTTCTCTTCTCACCACCTCTTACTCATCCTGCATTTAGGCCCCAAACCTGTTGTTTTCTTACACACACACACACCACCTTCTCCTTTACACACATGATGTTTCTCTTTTGCCCTTTCTTCTATACTTTTTCCTTCTCCCATTCTCTGTCACTATTCCAGTCCTGTCATCCTTAGTGTCTCTTTGTTCTCCTCAGCCTAAGCAGAGTGAATAGAGCTAAGCCAGTGCTGAGGGCTGAGCCAGTGATCCCTGCCTGGAGAACTTAATTATGTAATCTAGGGTCTTTTCTCTTGAGTATGTCAGCCCATGCTGGGTACACGTGCATGAAGGACACCAGGGGAAATGTAATATTGATTGATTGACTGTGTCTTCAGCCAATGTATTCAGTGCTTGGCAGCACGTTGAGCCGAGACCAACAACATGAGATTAAAATGCAAAGTAGATGGGAGGGAAATATTAATAGTGCTGTTTTTTTTTTTTTTTGTTTTAAGTAGACACTAAAACATTTGCAAGGGAAAGTGTGACATGTGTTTGCTCCCAGTCATGCCCAACTGTTCTAACTTTGCAAAGACACCTCTGGGTGACCTCATCCGTTATTACTGAGTAGTATTGTCACACACAACAGCTTCCATGTAGATATATGCATTAGTAATGTATCCAAATGCAAATACACTATTCGGTATGACGAATAAACAGATACAAATACAGATACGAATAGGAGGCACAAAGGAGGAGTTTGTTTCTTGAGGGTTTTTTTTTTTATAGAAAGCTTGCCAGAAAGATTTACAGGGCATCTGATTGAGAGTAGAGGTGTGCATTGGGACTCAGATCCTGGGGGATGAAACAAAAAGGTTTTTACTTTTATGTGGCCAAGAGAGAGCAATCAAACTAAAATTTTCATTAACATGAATGTGTACCTTTGTGCGAAATATTTACAGCATTCCTTCATTCATTCATTCACACCCAGATGAGGATGGGTTCCCTTTTGAGTCTGGTTCCTCTCAAGGTTTCTTCCTCATATCATCTAAGGGAGTTTT
>CM075014.1:14189711-14204900 GCA_037576675.1 Pangasius sanitwongsei
TTTCTTATGTTCTGTAAAGCTGCTTTGAGACAATGTTCTTTGTTAAAAGCGCTATACAAATAAAATTGAATTGAATTGAATTGAATTCTTAGTAACTCCCTGGTCAGGGTTGTGGTGGTTACAATTAAGCTACTGGTTTGATTTATATTTTGGGAAATAGAACCAACTAATATTCAAAAGATTTTGTAGGCAGCAACAAACAAAATAATAACTGTACAAGCAGGATTTTTAAAATAAGCAGTCATCATCTCAAGTTGAAACCATTTATGAGACCACCATTCATATTTAATTAAGAAAGAAAGAAAGAAAGAATAAAACCCTTTCAGTTTTGGCCACACCCACTTTGTGTTTTAAATCTGAATATATATGGATATTTGGGGCATTAAACTGATACAGATATATTTATGTTAATTTAATTTAAATTAAGTTTTAAAACAATTTAAGAAAATTAAATTAAAGGATTGCAGGATCAGTTTGGTGAATACATGCCTCTTGATCTTGATTATTGAAAACACAGTGAAGGAATTCTTGAACGGTTTTAATATAAAGACAGAGCGGGGGTAGCAAGCCCGTAGTCAATGAAGGAGTCCTAATGGGGGATGACACTGCACTAAACTGCAAGGGAAGCTTTTCAGGTGGAATGATGACACTTTATATTTAGACAAATGTTGCATTTTTGTGGCAGTAGTGCCATTAGTTATTGTCTTCTTGTGTTTTTTTCTAGGTTTTTGAAGGTTTACGTTTTATGTACTGTTACTCTCTCTGCTTAGGGCATTGTTTGGTCTTCTTTTTAATCATGCTGCCAGTCAAAATAACAGCAACATATGAGGTATTAGTCAATTTATGCACCCGTATAGTTTTGCTGCTTCATGGGCTTTATGGGGTGTCATAACTGGCTGCTGTGATTTATGGCATATTATTGAATCAGTGCAGCATGCAGACCCATAGCTCATTATGAGATTACATTTGTGTACATCATAGCACACACAATGCACACAGAAAATCAAAGGGAAAAAATAAGAGCAGTGCATACGAAGGGAAATTCAGGATAAATTGACCATGGCCTGGCATATATCACAGACCACTGCTGTTTGGCATATTAACACTGGCGTCCATAGCTTAGGAGGGACAAATTAAAATGTCAACAGCTTCACTCTATATCAAAACGAAAGACCAAACACCTTACCTTCTGCCATCTGTCTTTCTTCTGCATCAGATAAAGGGGCACTACACACCACCCTGTAGCTGAACATTGTTCTCTGCGTCACTGAATTCTCTCTTTTTTATTTCGAGAGCCAGTCATGATTAGCAGTCATTAACAGAATTAAGTACTTGGTACACATCTGCTTAGAGGTACAGCCAACCAGTTTGGATGCCTGGAACATGCTTAAGGTAGAACAAGGATCCAGGTGTTCATTCAGGAAAATATAACAGTCCAGGAGAACTGTGACTGAGTTCCAAACACTACTGTCTATATTTTATATTAGCTATACAATAAATGCAAATAAATGTATTGTAGAGTCAGAGTTATGGTTGGTATCAAAAAGACTCCTTACATATAGCAGTAATGAACCGCACACAGCTTATGTGTCTTTCAGTGATGTTTAAATCCTGTAGATAACAACCTATATACAATAGAATACTGTTTATGAAGCCCTGTGGGCTCACTTTGTCACACCATATTTCACATTCATAGATTTAGGGGTGGTGTATGCATTTGTACATTTTCTTATGACGTGAAATAAAATGAAATCCAACCAGATCACCCACACACATTAGAATTTGTATTGATGTTTCTCAAAAAAAAAAAATATCCATGTATGTGTGAATATCATTCAACCTAAGCCACTGTTTTTTTTTTCAACTTCTGGGCCTACAGGTCACTTGAGAAAACCTTCTCTTCTCTTCTCTTCTCTAATCTAGTCACAGGCTTCCCATACCCAACTACAGGAGCAACAGTGGCATATAGAGGTGCCCACTTGAGGGGCCGGGGTCGTGCAGTTTACAACACGTTCCGTGCCGCACCTCCACCTCCTCCCATCCCTGCTTATGGAGCGTGAGTTCCACCACATAATATTTCGGTTCCACACAATATAATTCACATGATAATGTCCTAGAGTATTTTTCTTAGGCTAAGCCAGCCTATGATTATTGTAATGCAGCTATTATTATAACACAATGAGCTTTGTTTAGTCCTTGCAGGTCTGTGTGATAAAACAAAATAAAACACCATTCCTGCAACTGCAGAAAAAAATACTGTTAATTTAAATTGCCCTTATATCTACAGTTAAACTGAGTTGCTTCTCAGTCAAATGATGAGCTGAATCCCTAACATATCCACTTGGCAATAGACATCAGAAAACAACAAGAATTTTCTAGCAGAACATAAAAATTACTCTACGATGTGAAAATGACTGTCATTTCTCATTTGCTGCAGCATCTCCTCTTCTCAGCCTAGAGCACACTTCTTTTTGTTTTGCCCTTTGAATTATTTCATTGCCACTATTTCTACAGTAAAAGAAGTTGTATATCCACATTATACTGATGTTTCCTGCTTTCTTGTTTTTATTTTCTTTTTTTTTTATTCACAGTGTGGTTTACCAAGATGGCTTCTATGGTGCCGAGATCTATGTGAGTGCCTTTACTCTGCCTTTTTAGCTACTGCTCTTTGTTCTGATTCTGTAAACAGGCAGAAAGAAAACAGTGCATGTGCAGGTTTCTGTAGACATGTCTGCATGTCGCCAGACTTCCAGGGTCATTAGGATGACACCCTTGCATGCCTGTCAGTGGCTTGATGGAGGACTATAGCCTCCATGAGCAACTCTCTCCAGCATTGCTAGCGTCTTATCTCTCTGGTCTGGCTGAACAGCTGCTGCTGAATCTTTCATAAGGCTAGGGTCAACACTGGTAGCCTGCACAAATCCACTAGGACGACCCGTTCATGGTCACTGAGAGCCTTGTCAAGGTCTCCTATACATGGCTTCCTTCCCATGGTGACACACTGAAACTACATGAAGTGAAATCTGGTCAGACATGCCCTCATTTTTAGGCTGTAGTACTGGTTACATGAATAGACTGAACCATAGATGAGAACTCCCCCATTTCTTGGCTTCTGACTCATCTGTGTTTCCTCAGGTGCCAGAGCTGATTGATTTTACTGAGAGGAAGGGCCATATCATGTTAGATAAGCTGGGTGCTCGAGTGTTTTTGTTTTGTTTTGTGAAGCACATTCTTATCTACTCCTCTCAGTTCATATTAAATTGTAGCCAAAAATTCTCCCATTCAATGCCAGGCCCATGCCCAAGCACAATTATTCTTGACAGGATGTCAGAAGGCATTAGACAGTCAGGTGATCAGAGGGAGTGAGAAAGCATGCCTCCTTTCCCTGGATTATGTCACTAGAGAGAAAATGGGAAGGAATTCAACTTTCAGATCTAAAGAAAGGGAAAGCAGCCAAGACAGAATAATGATGCCCATTCCAACATGTTGTGTTTTGGGCAGATCTATAACTATAGATATCTATAGCTGCTTTAACATTCACCTCATAGCTAAATGTAAACAGAGGACCTGAATGGGGTGCTAAAGAAGAGCAAAACCTCCATACAGTCTATACAGGGTCCTTACAGTGACCTGATTTCTTTTTCACCCTTGCTCTGCAGCACTTGATCTACACAGATGACTGTCTGACTTTAATCCACACCTGAAAAATGAGAGAGCATATATAATTTAGTGTTGTGTCTTGTATCGGAGGCTATGCTCAGTTTGGCACACACTGTGCCAGCGCTGCTATAATATATAGAAGAGATGTCAGAGAATGCAATAGCAAAGTGAAGATGGAAGAGCAGAGCTGTTTCATTTAAATAGACACTTGGCTAAACATTTAAGTGACTAAAGATACTTGCTCCCAGCAAGCAAATTCATTCAGTGTCTTTACAGCAAGGCATATTTGTATTGCATTTGCCCACAAAGCTTGTTCTGAGCACATGGTTATCAGCTGAAACCAGCTGGATTGCTGATCTTCTTTGGTGGTTAATGATCACGGCTAATGATATTTGATGCTGCTTGCAGCATGCCTATTAATAGCAGACTTATGTGGAGCAATTAATGGCTTTGTCAGATGTCATCTAATGCTTACACAAGCAATATTTAGTGTCTGTCGTGCTTTGGCTTCTGTGGAGCACGTTTCCTGTCAGGACAGCTCCCTTGGGCATCATGCCAAAGGATTCGTATTGGCCAGCCACATTAATTAAAAGGTCCTCCAATACCCTCAGCCAAATCTTTCATTTGGTTTCATTCACAGTAAGCAAGCATTGACTGGTTTTAAATGTTTATACCAGATTCCCACTTAAAATGCTGATCGATGGGTACCCAGTGCTACCATTTCGATTGATTGAATTGATGCTGTGCAGACAGAAATGTAGCAGGTAGCACGGCTATCGCTGCACACAGAGTAGATAGAAAAACGTGCTTGATTAGTTCCCTGTGTGAGCTATTGTGCATTATTGTTAGTGAGAGAACTTTAGTTGTGTATCACAGATTCATTTTCTGTGTCATCTTGGTTTTTGTAAAGGCTATCACAGGGATATACAATTTCTAACCATTTACAATGTTTCCCATGCTTATTTATTTATTTATTTATTTTATTTATTTATTACATGGCTAAAGTTTTCTACCTCCCGTGTTTCGACAGGGTGGCTATGCGGCATACAGGTATGCCCAACCAGCTGCAGCAGCTGCAGCAGCTTACAGTGACAGGTAAGAGTCTTCCAGCACCCTCTCCCAGGGCATTATTGCTTATCGCTTACATTTGCTGTCCTCAGTAGAATTTCTCGGATTTAATTCTATTTGGAACAGGAGCAGATGTCCTCACATCTGGTATTTTTCCAGTGATATAGCTTAACCTTCTCCCAGTGCACATTAGTACACCAATAAGTAAATCATCCACATGAAGATGTTGATAACATTTGGAATTACTAGCATGTTTGAACAGGGACGAAAATGATTGTCTCTGTAGAGTTTGACAGTGAGTCCAGTGTTTCATCATTCACATAGCTACATACCTTTTGTGCAAAATGTTTTTACTGAAAAATACTTTAAAATGAATAAGTGAATAATAATCTGTAAGGTTAAGTGACATGTTTGTCTCATAAGTAAGGAATAAAACATGACAGGGCACGCTGAGATTGATCAACAGCTGGGCAGCAGCAACTGATGCAGCCCAACATGAAGCAGAGTTTGTATTACCACCCCAAAGTTGATACTTTTCCGATAAGAACACATCCCAAAGTGTTCTTATACAACAGCAGTTTGATAATAATTACAATTATTACTTTACTAATGAACAACGTATTGTACTTTTAACTGTCTATAGTTGCATTTGATGTCGTGGAACGTTTGCAAGACAAGCTAGTGTGTGTTATCACGTAGGTTAATGCAGATATAAACAGTCATTTCTCACCAGCCTCTATTTGATAAAACAAAAAATGCAGCCGATACCTGCAAAATACCTGCTATAATCGAGAAACCAGAAAGTGTGAAGTTTCTTTCCGGTGTTGGAAAACTGACCATTACAAAGCACTGACACTTGAGATTCCTTTAATACATGTTAAACAAATGTCACCTAACATAGCAGTGATTATACATGTTCATAAAATAACTGCATTTTTTTATCCAGTTAATATTAGCCTTAGATTATATGGAGTATCTGCCATATAACTCCCTTGAATGAGTTTCTATATAAACAGTAACATATTAAAACAAGCATATTATATGTGCCTGACTACGTGACTTGGATTACAGCTGGAACTACTTTCAGAGCCTTGCTGTTATAGAAAATTAATCAACAGCACTGTGTTATATATTGTATTAGCGTGTCAGTTACATACATATATAATCTTGTACCTGAGTGAGCTGTGGCCACTTATCTCAGGCCTGGAGGGCTGTGTGTGTTTGCGAGGGTGGGATGTGTGTTTGAGAAGCAGGGTGGTGCTGTGTTGTCAGTAATTTATCTGGGACCTGTGGGGACCCTGTCAGGTTGGATCAGGGCAGGCGCTGGTTTAATCTGGGCGAGATTGAGCGTGTCAGTGGCGATAAGGCCCAGCCCTGCCCACTAGCCTGAAGAGCACAGATAATGTAAGATTTATCAGAGGCAAGCGCTGATCCACATCAGAGCAGGTGAAGAGACTGGCGTTCTGCTGCAGTGATTTCAGCCGCCTCTTCTCTTCACGCTCTCATTCCTCCCATTGCCACTTACTCTATCATTCTGTCCTCCCACAAGCCTCCTTCTGCAAAAAAAAATATTTCGTCTGTATTCTCTTTATTATTTAACAGGCCTCCTCTATGTGATGTTTATTTATTTGGTATTTTATGGAGCGGATCACTGGAGGCAGAGTGTTACAGCTACAAAATCAAATTTTATAATTTTTTTATTTTGCTTACCTCAGACTTAGTGACTCTATAATATATATGGTGAATTCAATTTTGGACTGAAACGACAAGGCTAACATACCTAACAAGTAATAGAAGCTTGTGAATACCAATTAGCAGCATACAGACTGCAAGCCAAAATCATCAAACATTTGCCTCAAACCAGGACAAATAGATTTGTCTTTGGTTTCTGATACTGTGTGACACTGTTATGTATAACTGAATCCATAAGTGCTTGATTTACATACAGACATGTTCCAGATTAAAGGAACAATTCTGTTATGCTGTGCATTTTGCTGCCATGGCTAGAGTTCACTTGTCCCCTTAGTGTGAAGAGTCAGTGCAAATCGATGCAAAATTATTCTGACTGATCACTTTTATCCTGTGATGAAACATTTCTATCCTGTTGGGAATGGTCTCTTCCAGGATGACCTTTTGTTGTAGCGACCAAAACATGTCATGAAAGCAACAGTGGAACTTTCGCTATGAACTCTGTCAAGAGTGGAGGAACTTAAACTCAGTAGAACTTATGCTAACACAAGTGGAATAACTTTGTCAACGGTGATGTTATGTGTTTAAGACTCATAGCACGTTCACACCTGTTTACTTTAAGGGAAATAATTTTTTTTAAATCATTTAGTTTGTGAAATGATGAACGAATATACTCCTGGTAACCTGCATGTTGGTGTGGAGCTTTAGTGATTTACCTGCTGATATTTTACAGAGCAACACTAATTTGTTCAGAATGGCCAGGCTCCATATTGACCTGGGGATTCCCGGGTGAACCACACACAGACACTGAAAAGCCTGCGTGACAAAAACCTGGTCAGATCCGATAGCATTTCCATGTGAAATAGCCATGTCTGGGCTGAGGATTTCCCCCCCGTCTCCTCTTTTCTCCTTTCTCAGTCCCTGCCCTTAGCCCTGGCCTTGCACTGCCTTATCTGCTCCCTACAGGCCCTCATTTGCAAGCGTGTGTTGGGGAAAAGTAAACAAATGAAGAAGGGAAGTGTTGGAAGTAAATAAATAAATAAGTGAACAAGTGAGGCCCATCTTGGAGGAATTAGTTCCAACCCGCCAACAATGAAAAGAGTTAGAGAAACAGCCATCCCCAGTGCAGGGTGGGCAAACAAGGCAGGGCAGAGGAGCATGGCCAGAATGAAAAGAGCTACACACACACACACACACACGCACACACACATGTACAAAATATATATCTTAACTGCACTCACTCTTCCAGCTTCCCTCCTGTTCTTTTTATTCATATTCTCCATTCCCATGTCCCACTCAAATTAATATAACTTTTACCACATCCTGAAAAAGATAAAATGCTCGCTACATTTTCACTTAAACACCAATGACTGCAAACGTGTTTTCCACATACCTTTACATTTATTCTATACTGTATATTTAATCAAGTTCACAGTAGCATTTTCACAAAAGATCAAGAGAGAAAGGAATAATGGGAATTTAAAAAGAAGCTCTACCAATAGTAATACACCTCTTGAAATATTAATGGACCCCTCCATATTCTCCCCTCTTTATACAGCTATGGCAGAGTCTATGCAACAGCAGACCCTTATCACCACACGATTGGACCTGCAGCCACATACAGTGTGGGCACTATGGTAAGTCTTGCTTTCCGAAACACGAATCTGTTATAGCACAGGCACAAATATTCCTGACTTCATCCACAAAGTTTCATGATGTTACTCGAGCAGTTGGTGCTGAAACTATGTCATCAAAGAACAAAGAAGCAAAACAAGTAATTGTGGCAAGGCATAGACGAAAGGACCCTCACAATACTCGATTTACAGTAGACAGAGTAATAAAAGTATGAAGTTGGGGTGGTTGTGGATTCTGTGTTGTGATGGCAAACACAACCTTTTAACCTGACAACTGAAAATATTTTACTCGCCTCATTTTACTCATCTTCCCAGGTATATATCAGTTTGTCCAGAATAATTGAACTTTGAATCTCAGTTCCCTAGTAATTGAAAGGGGATGTTCTGTCTCAAAGTCGATAATGAAGTGAACTTGATTAATTCAGTCTGATTTAAGAGTTAAGTCCAACCCATTTTACTTTCCATATGAGAACACTCAAAATGTTGTGAGGATAGTTGTCCTGTTAATGTTTGTTTTTAGCTAGCTTTTGCAGCTAACATCAAAGATGAAAAATTCTAAAACTCCTATCCGTGCAAACAAAACAATTGTACAATATGTTTGTTTTGGGTTTTTATTTGTTTTTACGGGTGTGGGTAGGAATATATCCAAAGATTTATGACCAGCAAGCGCGTGCAGCAGCGTGCCAAGGGATATTAAAGAATAGCAAAAGATATAGGGAGCAGGAAAGACCAAAAAGATTTCATTGCATTCACCTTCCCATGCCCATGGGGCTTATTGGACAAACACTCTGCCTAAGACAAATGGCTGGAATTTACCAAGCCGACATGCGTGTGATTCTCAAAACAGTATTATTCCCCAGTGCAGCTGCTAGCTAAAAGCTTTCATTAATTAAGATCATTTTTTCCTCTTCATTTACTTAATTAAAACTGTGTTGATTTTTTTCCTTCCTTCTTCCTCTTCCTTTTTCAAAATATCTTCCTTTTCTCATGACCATAATTTGTTGGTCTAAAGCACAACAAATCAGCAAATTTGGAGCTGGATATGGGGCAATAGACCTATTTTACAACTCTGACTCGTGTACAGGACAAACTGATAGCGACTAAAGGAGTTGATAGGAACCACCACTGAATCTCCAGCCAAGGAAATTAATAGAATTTAAGCATATTTGATCATCAAATCTCAACTAAAAATAAGTTTAATAATGAGTCCCAAAGAGGGTAAAGTAAGTTAGTTTTACCTCAGTCTCTGAGAGCAGAATTGATGAGAATTCATGGCAAGTTTTGAGGCATGTGTGTTTCTTTTAGAAAGGCTGGAGATGGAGGCTTTGAAGTTGATACACTGGGTCTGAGCAGCAGTCCAGCTAAAACAGAGCAGGGAGAAAGTGCTTAATATACCCCAGGACATCTCTGATCAAATAAACCCGAGGACTAGAGAAACTATCCTCTGGGCGGGACAACTATATTGAGCCTTTAAACAGGAACATCTCCTTCTTGCTCTCTGTGGGTTTGAAGAGAGTTGTTAGGCCAAGATAAAGGGTTTTAATCATGTTTATATAGCTATAAATCATTTAGCGCTGTTGGATTGTTTTTCTAAAATGTAATAAGATATATGTTTTAACTGAAGATTGTGTGTGAACTGCTTTAGTCACTACCTGGTTTAGCTTTAAGAGTACACTTCAGCTCAGAAACACATTAGCCGTGGAATTAAACCTGCCACTGCGAAGCAAGTAGATTATTTAATAAGAAAAAGGAAGAAGAATTGGAAGAAAAGAGAACCCAAATACTTTACACTGATTGGAACCTTTTTTTCATCTTTGATGTTGCAGGCTAGCCTATACAGAGGAGGGTACAGTCGCTTCACTCCATACTAAAGACAGAAAATTCATCCCCAGACAAAACAAAAAGCAAACAAAAATGCAAACAACCCACCTTCTCCTTTCCTGGGAAACTAAATAGAACAAAATGCTTCCAGGCCACCACCGACCCCATGTTGTACACCCTATCAAGTCAAACCTCTTAACATTTGTGCGATTTTCTCATGTTTTCTCCAGTGTGTGTGTGTGTGTGTGTGTGTGTGTCACTGTTGTATTGATTTGGAATCTGTTTTGTTTGTATTGAAATGTGTGGGCCAAGAAAGGAGGGGCTGAATGACAGCTTGTGGGGAGGAGAGGTGCTGTTCAATGAGCTTTCTCATTTAGTCTGGCCTTAGATTTATGGGCATGAGCTCAGCTGATTTATGTTATGAGGGAGTGAAGAGAGAGGGCCTCGCACTGGCTTTATGTGTATTACTCAATGGCACTGCACTAAGCAACATGTGCAAAGCAACTATCTGGCCAGAAACACGAGCATACTTAATTCTCTGCTCTTGCTTGACTGATACAAACAAGAACATCTGGTTGTATCACAAGCATTGAAAGTGTGGTAGGAATGATATACACAGTATGAATATGTCACCGTTGTCACCACTTCTCTAAAGCAATTTCAGAGGAAAATGGAAGTTTTGAAGGGATTTGTTTCAAAAGCTAAGCTCTTCATTATGGAACAGTAGCTAAGCTGCCCTTCTGCTGAATATTGTACATCTGTTATAATATTTCAATTTCTGTTTTATTTGAAAATGCTCATTGGCACAGCTCTCTCCTCACCTTCCAGGAACCAATACGATGTCTTCAGGCCAGTTTTACCTTTTTATTAAACCCTTATTCACAAACCCATGCTGATGTTAATGTGAAGTAAGAAATAATTTACTGTTGACCCAGATGTATTCCATTGCTACAGACCAGCCTAATATTTCAAGAAATGGTAACTGCAGATCATTTGGTTTCTTTTTTTTCTCATGAAAGATGCTGACATTCCCAAGTGATTTACAATAAAATATTGTCTAAGCATGTACTGTATAACATAAGATACATAAACTTGACCATAATTATATTCAAATATAAATGAAACAAAACAATACTCTATAAAATCTCTTTTAGGGAAACAGAGCTATTATATTCACGATCAAGCGCCCTGAGCAAGACTTCCCAGTACGAGTGTGCACTTAATCACAGCTATTATCTCCCTCTCTTATATCATTCTGTAAATAAACATAGAGTATTAATATCACAAAGGGAGAGCGCTTTGGTACTACATGGTCTGTTGCACCCTCTAGCTGATAAAATCTTGAAATCCCACTGCAGCTTAAATGAAGACAGTGAAGGCAGAGCGGTGCGCTGTTGAAATATTCATTGCTGTTGTGGCACACACTTCTTCTTAAAGGTCACTCTTGCAATGAGATGCTGAAATACAATCACGAGATAAAACTGTTAAAAAAGGCAAAAAGTGCCAAGTAAGTTTAAAATGAGAAACAAGGAGGCTTCCCTTTCCCTTGAGATTCTGCACAATTTGCAGAGATGAAGCACCATAGGGTACTGAGCAACATGTTCAGCTATTGATTCGCTGTTGAGGTACTTGTTAAGCGCTTGGTGCGTCCCACCAAGTCATATATTTCTGGAACATTATTAGCTGGCCAAAAATGTATAGGTGGCTTCAGAATCTTTAATAAGACAGCAAAGATTTAAGAGCTCTTTCAAAGAGGAAGGGAGAGTAAAATGAACGAGCCAGGTTTTGAGAAAATCAATCGAACCTTATCAGACATGGTCTGTACCTCCTCTCAGGTAAGATCTATATGTTAACCATGTCACACTATCCTAGATTGAATCACCCCGAGAGAGTGGTTTTTACCCTTGAAATATATTTAGCTTGTCGTCTGCATTCAGGATTTTACATGTGCATACCCCTAAATATGGGTATATTCTAGCATTCTAGTAGTGTTTCTTATGAATCGTGGCATTCTTCCTCCCACTGGAGAAGTTCACCTGTGAGAAGCTCTCTCTCAAGGTGACGTTATGCTCAGACCCAGAACTTTGTAGAAAGCCAGTGATAAGACATGCTAGGCCTTTAGAGAACATACTGTGAGAGAGAGTGTGTAAGAGAGAGAAAGAGTGGGAGAAGCCAATAATCCTTTCTGTGAAATAGGGCCTCTCTCGTTTCCAAGTTGTTCAGGGCGTTGATCATGTCCCTGAGGCTCAGAAGCAGCTCACATCCCCATACACTGACACACACCCTGCCCAGTAAATAGCTGCCTGCTCACTTCAAATGGAATAGAAAGGTGGGAGTTATAGAAGAAAGGGAGAAAAGATTCAGGACGGAGGGGCAGCATCCAAAGCAATTTACTCCACAGATTAAAGATAACACCATTGAGTCAATAACCACTGATCTCATTTGAAGATACACCAGGCTTACTCTGCGCATAGCGCTGCTGTTCAGCTCGTTCTATTACCATAGCAGTTGTGGCTTCAGACACACCATTCTCCTGCTAGACTGAAATCACATGCAGCCCATTGTAAAACAGTGACTGGATGCAGCGCTTCCCCCTCTTTGAAGAAAAAATCTACCGTACAACATAATATTTCACTTAAATAAGCGTTCTCTTCACATCCACCACCACCTCTCCACCTCTATGTGCTTCGTCTTCTTCTTTAAAGAGGTTTTTTTTTTGTATTGATAAAACGAAATAAAGTTAGCAGTTGAGCCCAACCCTTTCCTTACTACTATAATGCTGGTTAAATATTTAATCAGTTTCTTATAAACACTGCTAAGATAATGATGGTAACATCAAGTACAATTATTAACACATTTATCATTGTTAAATGTTATTAAAAACAAAAAAAAAACATACTGATACATCAAGAAAATCATTATACAGTATGAAAAAAGAGCTGAAGTCTAAACCGAGCACCTCTTTCTCTGTGGGAATGGAATACAAGGCTAGGGCTACCAAAATGACTGCTAACATAAGCTGTAAATAACACCGAAATATGTTCTACATCCATGCTTGCACTTTATCCATTTTAAACCGTTTCTTGTTGTTTTTTTAAATCATCTATGTACATGTCCATCTTTTAACAAGGTCAAGCCTAGACTGATAAGAAGATGTATACTTGTGTGTAACAGTAGATGTATTAGCATATTTAAGAAAGCATAGCTCTGCTGTAGTACTTCAAACTTAGAGAAACAAAGCAAACAATGTATCCTTTTATAAACTAATATTATAGGCCTACGGATATTCCATTGTGAATTTTTATATAACTATGTAAAATGTTAAATCATATTTCTTCATACTTTTTTTTTTTTCCAAAGAGAAAAGAGAACTGATTATGTCTAAATGTGTTATAGTAATAACTCTGTGCTGTGCAGTTGGGCTATTTAAATGTGTTTACATGATGTTTCCAAATAACTTGAAGGTATTAAAGCTGCCCTCTGACTTTGTTTTCATTTTAATTTCAATTAAAGACAGATTTAAAAGACTCCACTTTCATTTTGCCAACTGTAACACAAAATACTAGAAATTAAATTCAATTTTTCTTATTCTAACACACAGATCCTGATTTACCAAAGGCTTGCGTGTGTAAAAACACACAATATTTGATAAGACCCAAAAACAAAATATGCATTCTAACAGGATCTACAAAAAAGTGTGTCTTTCACATGGGCCTAGTGGCATGTTTAGTTCATTGTGTGCATTTCACTTAATAAGCATGCTTTTGGGGTGTTCCTACTCAAGGCACAAAATGCAAATCAATTAATTTGGCCGCGATACTGTAATTTAACAACCCTGAAAGTCACTTCAGGAATGGCGATTGCGTGTGCAAATTAATATAATGGGCCATTAAAAGTGAGGAAGTCTGTTTTCACCAACTGAAGACAAGATTATAATATTTACTAAGTCTTAATAATGAGCTGTAAATGATTACCTAGATTCTCAAAATTATGACTTATTACTTATTGCTGTGTTATTATTAAGTTTATTAGGTATTTGCTGCATATTCATATCCCCATGCCACCAGCATTTAAACAGAGCCTTTGAAAAGGTTTTCTTTCACAAATAACTTATTAACATAATACACATTTATGTCTACACACATTTATTCATTTATTCATAACATATTTTAATGTTTTTTTGACCTGTCTCACTTGTCCTTATTCAGCGCTATACTTGAGTTTCACGTTCAGTTTACTCTTTCGGGAGTCTTTTGGAGATCTGGACTCGGCTACGGCTGCCAGGAATATTTAGCACACTCAAGAAAGCTCATTTACATAATGTTTCCTCCCCCTACTTTGCATATGATATAATTCACACAATTATTCTTTGTAAATCACCCGCCCAGTATCTAGTATCTGCATGCACAATTTACCTCACTGCACATGCAAATGAGTATTCGTTATTTAGGATTTTAGTAAATCAGAGCCCAAATATTTAACATTCAAACCATTCTAAAATATATGTTACTTTCCATTAGTTCACTTCCAGAATCCTACTGATACATTACTATGCAGAAATGTACAAAACCTTCATTTTGATTTCAGTGGTTCTTACTAAAAACACTCATTTTCAGTATAGGCATTTTGTCTATTTTAAACAGAATTATATGCATCATATTGTATTATTACTCAATTATAACTCCATTAGCCATTTGTGTGATCCAGTATTTTAGAGTGTGAGGCTAAATAGTGCTGAAAAAGAGATGAGTGCTTAGAAGACAGTTTGCTGGCATCAGAATGAATGTGTGAGCTTGCAGATTGTCATGATGGAAGTCTTCATTTTGCACGGATGCTGCAGTGAGCCATTAAAAGATTGCCTGTTTAATTGGCTCTGTTAATGCAGTCATTTGTAAGATGGCACCATGGGCCAAGGGCCAGTATAAAATGGTAGCATCATTTCTGTAATCTCATTTTTTCTAATTATGGTGACAAAACTTTTAAAATAGTCACCAGTTTCACAAAGTAAAGATTAGTCATTTTCTGAGAGCTGTAATTTTCTTGAAATGTTTTGCAATGCAATAATATAGTGTAAGAATATGGATTGATAACATGCAATGGAAAGTGACACCAAATGGCAATAGAAATGTTACGGCCACATTTGTACACCTCAGAAATGTGAAGCGAATGTGTACACCCCTGTATTGCTGCTACATACAGACTATGTCATTTAGTTATGCAATTACAGAGTGATTTAAAGTCTATATATATATACACTGCCCTCCAAAAGTTTGGAAACGCCTGAACAAAATAGGGTTTTTGGGCAATATCAGCATAA
>CM075014.1:14205000-14252328 GCA_037576675.1 Pangasius sanitwongsei
TAAAGAGGATTTATGCTGATATTGCCCAAAAACCCTATTTTGTTCAGGCGTTTCCAAACTTTTGGAGGGCAGTGTGTGTATATATATATATATATATATATATATTTTTTTTTTTTTTTTTTTTTCCATTTCAACATGCAATTTTCTTCTGCCAGGGGATTTTTTTGTAAATGTTTTTTTAAAAAAATAAACAAAAATGTACTTGTATAACTATATTACATTATTATATCCTCTTTTATATGTATAATCTGTCGCCTGTGTATTTGCTGCTCAGCTCATGTGTACTGGACATTTTCAATGTTTCAGATCATACTATGTGTTGAAAACAATGACTGGTAGTAAGATTTTACACTTATCTATTGGTTATGGACTCTGAAGATTCTGTAGGTATAGTTCTGTACACTTCTGTACAGTATAGTGTTGTAAAGATATGTTTTTGTGTCTAAATAAAAACAGAATTCTAGCATGTGTGTCCTCATATATGAATGTAATTGATCTTTAAATTTAAACCATACACTGTACATAGCCTGTTCTTCAAAGAAATGTATGTATATGAAAGCTAATTTTGGATGTCAGTGGACTCAGTGAGTGCATTTGTTTCATCTATGGTAGAATCATTTGAAAGAGAATCTGCACCCGGTCACAGATGAGTAGACATCGGCTCGGGTGGCTCTGGTACCGCTTTCTGGGAGTCTATTTCTGTCTGTGTCTGTCAAGCCAGAGAGCAGAGCCCATCATGAGTCTGTGTAAGAGATAAAGTGGCTCATGTCGAGAACAGAAGCCCATCATGGGGCTTGATCAGTATGCCAGAGCACATCTGTGGGCTCCTCCAGGGAGGGCTGAGCAACAACAAAGTGATGTTAAAATTAAAGCTGGCCTGCATGCTCTTGTGAGCCTCTTCAGTGCAGCGCCACATCTCCCTAAATTAGAGAGCTTCTGTCAGGAAGAGAGCCCCAGGACACCTTGGACTCCCGGTCTTGCTCCTGATCTTCTCCTCTTCTCACCCTCTCTCTGTTGTTTCTCCGACTGTCTAACATCTGCCCAGCTTTCGCTGTGGAAACAGTTGCACTTCTGGTTTATTGTCATCCTTCATAAAACTACTTTGTTATCTTCAATTTTGCCAAAGCTCCTTTAATGTGCCTTGCTTTCAGTTCAGCCCCTCTGTGTTAGGATTTGGTGGATAATCCCAAAATACTTGTTTAGCATTATACCCAGGGATTATGTCTGATATTTCTGATATAATTTCTGAGACCATGCAATTAGCAGAATGTAATAAGCAGCTTTTTCATTGCAGTAGGTTTTGTTTTATTGTTTAATTAGCTCAGCTGTTTAATAAGTGCATGCTAACATTCAATAGCTTACAGGATAACATTCCACTAATCGGCCTGTTTTTATGTTTCTAGTAAATAAAAGAGAAAAAGAGGGATCATAGAAGAGACGGACATCAGCTAAATAGTGGACGACAAGAAGGATTAAGGAGGTGATACAAAACAAAACACATAAAAATACAAAAACACATAAAAAGAAGGATCCCTTCCACCAAGGCTGTGAGTTGAAGGCATCATATCATGATGGAGATGTGAATGACAGCCAAGCTGTGAAGCGGAGGAAGAATTAGCCTTCACCTGGGACAGCCTGGCTGGGTGGAGGACGAGACAAGAGCTCATCATAAAAACTTTTTTTATTTTTCTAAACTTTTTTAAGTTTGTGATCTCAAAAAGAGTAAAAGATGAGTGTATATATATATATATATATAAATCTATATATCGATATATGTATGTATAAATATGTTATAAAATGTTAAAAAAAAAAAACTCAGCAGAGGTAAACGATGCATGAATGCAGCGCTGTTGGAGAGGGGGACTGAGGCGGCGTGGTTGTTTCCTCATCCCCCCCGCCTTTTGCAGACTAGCTTATCCTGCCCTTAAGACTGGGTGGAGGAAATAGGGTAAGACAAGTGGACTGCACCCTCTTTAGACACAAGTCCATGCAGCCTGGCTTTGTCTAGGGCTCCAGTGTGTGGTAGGCCTGAGTCTTCCATCACTGACCTTCTGCTATGGGTCAGAAGTGACAGCTAATGCCTCGGTGGACAAAGGCTAAGTTCCTGTTGAACAGCATTACATCCCAGAGAGAAAGGTCAAGGGCCTTTAGTCATTGATGTAGGCCTGAAAAAGAAGCTTTTATTCACTCCTTCACCCTCCATTTCTCCTAAATGTCAGTATCATTGGCTTAAATCAGTTTTATAAACTTGACATGAATTTGAAAAGGAATCATTTTTAATTTGAATTTTGCAAATATAGATCCACTGTACTGTAATTACGTTTCATGCCAATGTCAAGAGATGATACTTTTAAAAGACTTTAAAGTTTGTTAAGATCATATAATATTATACTTTACATAGGAGAGACAGGTCAATTCAAGATACTGTAAATATACCACCAAAAGCCTGTCCACAAAAAAAAAGAGTGCAAGAGATGTCTTCAAGGCTGTTCCCATGCAGTGAGTGATAAACTGTCATTATGAATAGTGTAATGGTTATGGTTAAGTGTGGCAATTGCTAAAGCTACAAGACCATATAATGACCATCTCCATCCCCAAATGAAAAGATGCAGTTCATACAGGCATTCATGCTGTCTGACAACCCTCTGTTTTCAGTAGCACAATGTGTAAAGGCCCAATGAAGAAAAATGGGCACACTGAGACATACAAGGCTGTGTGTGTGTGTGTGTGTGTGTGTGTGTGTGTGTGTGTGTGTGTGTGTGTGTGTGTGAGTGTGTGTGATATAGTGTGTCAGCATGGAATGGTCACAGTGGAGTAAGTGGGAAATGGGTGGAAAGGGGCTTCACTGATTCGTGGCCCCAGTGCTACCAAAAAGCATTACATTCTAGTGTTGTTGTGGAGGTGGCCATGTTGTGTAGTAAACCACTTTTGTACATGGTGTCAGGGGGCTACAAATTAAGACAATTGGAGCTGTCTGCTTTGTATTGTCAGAGGAGTTTGGCCATCCATCTTGAAAATGGGCTCTTGCCTGCTATAATGTGGGAAACAAAGTGAGATGGGCTGTAGTTTTAGTCAAAGGGTTGCAAGCGAAATTTTACTAAAGTCTGTTACCTTTCTACTTCTACTGAGCTCCACTTTAGTGATATCCATATATAGTTAAACATTGTACTAATAACATGCTTCTGAGCATGGGTCAAATGTCAATTGTAGCCATTTACTAATGTTGTATTATTGTATTACAAGTATGGAGAAAAAAAACATTTCTATATGAATATATCTATTTGTGACTTTGCGACCCTTCAAACGATGATTTTATTTCTTGTTTTCAATGGTGGTTCAGGTTTTGCACTGTCAGTGTACTGAGAGATTTTTACTTCAGTGGCATTTCTCTGTCTGTCTGATTCTTTGTTTCAGCTATTGAATGTACTTCAAACTCTTGAACTTTTTAGGTATATGTCCTTATTTTTTAAGTAGTACTTTGTAAATGTATGTACATGGTCTAGCTAGTCTCTGTTCTGGTACTGGACCTGAGTTCTAATGGAGATGTCTGTGTTGACTCCTGTTATATGATAAAAAGGAGCACTCCAGGACAGTGTGATCAGTCAGAATTGGTTCACCAACGTGCTTCAAGAAAAGGAACAATGTGCTGAGGTTAATAAGAAAACAGCAAAATGTTTTTGTTGATGCAAAATGTGAAAAATTTACTTACATGCAAAAGCTTCCTGTTAAGATGTATTACTCTGTATGTGAAATTAAAACAAGAAAATGTTTTTTTTTTTTTTTTAATGTGACATGCAAATCAGACATGCTGATTTTCCAGGATTTTGGTTCAGTCAAAGAATGATACATTTAATATTGTGTAGGTAAGCGTCTTCTTCAGATGCCATTCCCAAGCTTTGCAAAATCATGAGCTTCCTTGGACTCAGGTGTTATGTCAAGACAGAACTTACACTTTCCACATCATGAAAATATAACTCTTCGCTGCATTTTTGCTTTCAGAACAATACTTTGTTTTCTATCAAGCTGGCAACTCGTATCTCAGCGATTGTAGTACATTAAAGGTAACTATACACTGGGCAATGGAGGAACTTTCACCTGTTAGTGGAGAGTTATGGAGCATCAGCATGCATCAGCAGTGGCGGATGGGAGCTACCCGTCAAGACAAGCTGTTTCAGGGACATTAAATCTGACTGGATGATTCTGTACTGAAAGAGACTGTAACTGAACAAAGTAACAAAAGATGTCAATTTCACAGAGATCCAAGACCTCTGGATTTATTTATTTGCTTTTGTCTGTATGACATATATCTTGTTTACATGTCCTGGTTTTAGACTGCTGTGAGGTGTGTATCAGCCCTTGCACTGTATCTTTTGGCTTATTGTCTTCACCCTGTGCTCTTTTTCCTTCCTTGAAGTCTGAAGACATGTCCACCTAAGCACCAAAGTCAGCTCACCCTGTCTTCCTCAACCCAAAGCCAAAAGGCAATGCAAACTGTAGTGTGCTCATACTCCTCCCTTTAGCTTAAGCTGAAATGAAACCTGTGCTCCTCTAACATTCCCTCATCCAAAATTTGTCTTCCTACCAGGCCCAAGAGCAATTATGCAGATAACTTCAACAAACTCAGATTGATGAAGGAATCCAATCTTTATGAACACACACCTAAATCTAGTTCAGCAGTCACACACCCTCTCCACAACCTGCAGCCATGTGTGTCTTCACCAGTTCCCTAAGCACAAAGGTTTGAATGGGGTGTGAGAAGGCCATCTCAGTGAAAGAGTATCCACGCATTCATTCTTCCATTCATCCGTCAGTCCATCCAGTGTCTATGTGCTTCCAGCCCCTTTATTTTCTACAAATGTACAAAATCTCCTTCTACTGTCAGCTCAATACAAAATGTGTTATATTAAAAAAAAAAAAAAAAAAAACAGTGTTCTTATTGTGCTACACTGGCTCAATGTAACAACAAAGCTATTTTTAATATTTTCAGGTTATTTTCTTCATATATATTTTGCAGTTGTTCCAAATAAGTACAAGTTTAGAAAAATAAGCAGAAAAATCAATATTGAAAATGAAAAGACTGTTCTGGGTCTAACTTTGCATTTGAGTTGTTCTCTTTCTGTATGCTTCCAATGTGCTTCAGACAACCAGTACTATTTATTATATCATTATCTTATGATTATTATCATCATGATTAATATGATTATTAATAAATATTTCTTTCTTCAACAAACAGTCTTCATTGTGTTTTAATGCTTATGGATCTTAGAGAAACAGCATCACTTTTTTTTTTAAATATATTGCGTAGCATCTATACTCAGCTCTGGAATTATTGACAACCATTCAGAAAAAGAAGCAAAACTTAATTTATCAAATAAGTAACAGTAACAGGTGCATTCCTGCCTCACTCCTATTGTTCCTGGATATGCCCATGATCCACCACAACCCTGACTAGGATAAAGTAGTTACTTAAAATGGATGAATAAATTAAAATAAGTAATGCAATGAGTATTTTGAGCTTATACATATGGAGAAGCTGTATGGTTTTATTTAAACGCAATATTTTTGGTGTATAAAATGTTCTTGAGTTTTTTCACCAAAACACTGGTTTTAAAATTATTGGCACTCCAACAAATCATTTTTGGTGAACTTTCCATAGCACTAAGCTGGAACAATTCAGTTCCTTTATATTGTGAGATTTGTGCATGTGCTCTGTCCTTTTTCAACTACAGACTGACAATAAAGTTAAAAATAGACTAAATTGGCCATTGTATAACAGTGATTCTGTTTTTTCTGTTTTTACTCAGTAATTACTGATTAGTTGATAATGAACTCTTACTAACATACTTGCTGAGTAATTAACTCGTAGTTCTTAGTAGTTAACAGGAGTAAGATAAGTGTTAATGAAGAGCTACTCATTCATTCCTACTTAGTTCGTGCATAGTTACCTGTGAGTTGTTGAACAGGTAGTTGAAAGTAGTTTGAAGTGTTACCGTTGAGTGTACTGTGGATGAAAAGAAAACATTTGTTACCAATATCACTAAGGATTTTCATTTATCAAGGTCATTTTTAACTGCTCATATTAACAAATTTAGGCAACTAAAATTTTTGTTAGGATCTTTATTTTCATAACCCGTGTCGGTTGCCTAGACTTACTACTGCTAGATATTTGTTGCTGACATTCCAATGCCAAATTTTGTAAGACATATAAAGCAACTGTTTGTTAATAAAAATTAAAATTTACTTTTATGTAATGCCCTGGGATAAGACATCAGATAGTGTGTAAATAGACAATTCAACTTTGTGCTGGAAAAGAATGAAGCAGTGTTTGGCTGGAGCTTTGTGTATAGTCAATGCCGGTGTTAAGATTCAGAATTGGGAGTGAAAAGGATGATGAGAGTTTTAGGCCAATTTGTCTTAAATCCCCTGATGACCATAAGATAGAGTGTACCTGTCCATTCCCCCGATGATCATTTACCTACACAAAGCAAATGCACCATTGATCTCTCTCCTCTCTGCTCTCCAAAACAACACAAAGACGTGCACTCATCTACACTAACAAACAAGGCTTCACTGTTCACATTGATCCCATGTTTCAGTACTTTTTCATCACCTTGTTATACGCTGTGAGGAGTCTAGTCCCATCAAACAAAGCTTTACATCTCTGCTAGATGTCACCTGAGGAACTAGATGAAAAATACTAGCCTGGACTCATCAGAACTGACAGTGTATACGTAAGACACATAGCTCCTCTCTTATTGTTTCTCCTTTTCTTCCTGTTCTTCTTGCAAGCCATTTAATTTAAGTTATAATTACGGAAAGGAGCTTACTCATTCCTATTACCACTTTGGTGCAATAAGCCTTTCTGATCCTTCTGTCTTGAATTACAGGTACAGGTGCATAAAGCATGAGTTCTTACAGGTAAGACTTTGATCATACCCTGTTATGGTTCCTCCTGGAGCCCCTGGAACCTGCCTTAGTTCATTCTGCTTGCCAATACCTGGAACACTTCCATGTAGAAAAGGAGACGCTTTTTTTTTTGGCCAGCTTTAGAAGAACTGACTTTCTTTGATATGAAAGCTTGATTCAAACTCCTAGCATAAGCAGGCCACCGCTGACATAATGCGATAAAGCTGCCATTCCCTGGATGAAGGCTATTAAGTGTACATGCCTGCTAGCCCCCTGTGCACTGCTGGGCTTACATTAATTACATGTGAATATTCTATGTTACAACAGGACCTATCCTTTCTTCTGAACACTGAGAGAGTGGGAGAAGTGAGCAAAAAAAAAAAAACTGCCAAAGCATTAATACTAATCACTGGTGCGGTAAATTAATTTTGGATTGCTTCTCTGGGTTCATACAAAATTGTTTTGTTGAGGGTAAAAAGGAGATTAAGGCTTTAATTATACTTGGAAATTAATTCCAGAAAATAAATCCGCAGTTCTAAAGGGCTCTCTTTCATGGCGCTTATGTGGTGTCTGTCATGTGTTGGGCTTTTAATGAGAGGCAGCTGACACAGTAAGAATCACCTACTGTCACTATTGTGACTATTATTGTCACTACACTAAATCAGAGTTCATTACTTTATGGCCAATCATAACTGATAACAGAAGACAATATATATATATACAGTATAATTATAGTATATAAGATGTGTCATAGATGAATTTTCTAATGTTTTTTCTTAAATAAACTTTTCTAAAAGTATTAAATTAGAGAATCTATTACTGTGCAATGATGCAACCTAGTCTACATATATTTAGAGGTTATGCAAATTTCTTCCGTATCCTGGGAAACATCAGTGTAAGAACATTGGCTAGTGTTCTATATGTAGGATATGTTTCAGGATATTTCAGAAATGTAGCCCTGGAGAGAGTCTCTTGGGAGTTTTTGGTTATTATTTTTATACCTTCTGAATTATACCATACAGTTTACTGAGTCTTAGCAGGACAGCTTCAATAAGTGTGAGGCTGTGGTAAATGTGAACTAAGAGAAAAAAAGACAAAGTAAATGAGATGGAGACTGTGCGAGGGGAACGAGGAGAAATGTGCCCAAGAACCTAAGAGTAAATATTTACTCAGGTAAACTAAATGCTCATTCTGCTAAGTCTACACATAAACATTACACACTCACCCAATCCTCACATACTCTGTTCTCCTAGTCCTGGTTCCTTCGTCTCCTTTGTTTGCTTGTTTAATTAAACACAGGTCAGTTTTCCTCTCCACACCTTTGGTCTGAGACTTCACTAATCTGCCATCACAACTCTATTACCCTGCAACTCTCTCTTTCTCACACACACACACACACACATACACCCACTCCAGACACAAGGACAAACACCACAACTCCCCAGTGTGTGCTCTGCCTACAGGTCTCCAAATCCTCCCGCAAATACACCACCATATCAGCGCTGAGCTACCGAGCTACTGCCAACTCGCAGCTCAGTGGAGTCAGAGAACAAAATGAAGGAGGAAACAAAAAGATGGTTTTCCACTCATTCAACTCCCTTGTCAGCTGTCATGCTTTGACATTCAATCTACATTGTTCCAATTTGATATTTGTTTAACAGCTTGGGGAAGGACATTTAAAGCTCGGTATTGCTCTATTGTACAGTACCATATGTAAAGTATAATCCCAGGGAGTGTGAGTTACAGGTTTTGTGTATTAAGCAGGTAATTATATAGGATATAAACAGAATCAAGATAATAGGCTTTTTTGTTTTGTTTTGTTTTGTTTTGTAAATTACACCAACAGGTACTTCAATAATTGGAATAACAAGGAGGAACTGGCATCCCTTACATGGTTTATGCATAAAATGGATAAAGCAGTTACTGAAAATGGATGGATGGATGGATGGATAACAAGGAGGCACCATCAAAACACCACCAAATACTGTATGTGATCCTCAATGTACCCAATCTTCATTGATGAGGAGATGCATGTTTTACAACACTGGCAAAAGTTTAAGACTTCAGCATCCAACAAGGGCCAGTATAACCTGTCATGTAGGCTGGTTATAGTGTTTTTATGGTGCATGTGCCCTCTCTCCCAGAGGATGTATATGTGCTTAGAGCATGACTGCATTGATTTTTGAGTAGGGCAGAACCAATAGGTCAGGGGGCACAGGGTATGGTAGTAGAGAAGGCTGCCCTTTATGAGGAAGTACTTGAGTCTGGTTCCTCTCAAGGTTTCTTGCTTATGTTGTCTGGAGTTGATCATTAGGGATCTAAATCTACATCCAGATTTCTGTAAACCTGTTTTGTGACAATGACTATTAGTAAAAGCGCTATACTATATGATACAATTTTATTTAATTGAAAATACATTTCCAATATGAGCTCTAAAGAAAAGAGTTTATTATCACTATGGTTTTATTGGGTTGTTTATCATATCTGGTACAATATACTGAAAGGAAGTTTAATATGTAAAACATGTGACCTTTCCATGGCATTTAGCGAGAATATGTTTGCAATTACCACCATGTTACTAGTAAGTAATTATCCAGCTATGAGGTGTTTTATGTCCTTTATTACACACATTAAAACCTGTTAGTAATTTCAGTGAAATTTGCTGTTATTGTTCTTAACTGTTTTTTAAACTGGAAATAAATACTTAGTATCACAGTTTATACCACAACCTTACACTGTAAACATTGCTGTAAATTGACAGCATTAACTTACAGCAAAATGTTGTTGTTCCTCTTTTGGCTGCTCCTGTTAGGGGTCACCACAGTGGATCATTGGTCCACGTATTTGATTTAGCACAGTCTTTACGCCGGATGCCCTTCCTGACGCAACCCTCCCCAATTTTATCCGGACTTGGGACTGGCACTGAGAGAGCACTGTTGCATGCGTTTCCCCAGTCAGGAAATCGAACTCGGGCCGCAGCAGTGAGAGCGCTGTGGCATAACCACTAGTCCTCCAGTTACCCAACTTACAGCAAAATGCTGTTTTTTTATTGTACAAGATTATACTGCAAATGATTAGGCAATTAGAGCAGGTCATTGGTTTACCGTAAAATACCAGAAAACACAGTGCATGGTGGGATATCTAACATTTAATGAGGAATTGAGAATGGTAAAGAGTCTCTTTATGTCAACATCTGAAAATTATGTAAGTTTATGTAAGTCTCTTTTATGTAAGTTTAAATGCTAGTAAAAACTTTAGCACTGAAATTCATCTTTTATTGGGAGTTAGTTGAACAGTAGTGCTAGTTGAGGGGAAGTGGTTAAGCCTTTGCACCATAGATTAGAAGATTGTGAGTTCAAGTCCCATGGCTGCATCCTTGAGCAAAACCCTCAACTGCTCATTTGTATCCTGCCTCAATTGTATAGCATTTTGTATAAAAGCATCAGCCAAAGTGTGCTAATTTAGTGGCTTATAATTTATTTTACATTTACAGCATATTACTGGAGTGATATAAAAAGTAAATATATTACTACTTACTGTATACTCTTACACCACTTTCCTGTAAATATGTTTAACAATTATTTATTGTGAGTAGATGTATTTGCAGTGTATCTGTTTAATACCTAAAATGTGCCAGAGAGTAAAATCTAAGTGAAAACACAACAGTCCTTTAAACAGCAGTGTAATTCACCAATGAGTTGATGATAACTGTAGCAATGATCACCCATTTCTAAATATCTTTTTTTCATTCTTTAAGGCATCAAATCCAGCCAGCTTGTTGATCTAACTTAATCTTACAGCTTACACTCTTAATACACATGGCTATATATATATATATATATATATATATATATAAAATGTGTGATTGCATAAATCAAGGCCAGCTAATAGTTAACTTGCCACTTGTGTTCACAGTTATTGATGTGGCCTGGCCTTCCAGAAGGCCAGATTGAAGTTTTCTTTTATTAAATGGTCCCGCTCATAGGAAATGAAGATATTATTGAACGGTTGATTCCACTGTCATAGCCTGATGGTGGTTAATTAGACATGTAAGGCCTTCTGTCCAGTATCTGAACTCAAAATCAGTGGGTGGCTTTTTTTTTTGGCTGTATGTAGGTAAAAACTCTGGTGAAGAAAAAAAAATAAAAGATTGCATATCATATTGGCATTTTAATGTTTTAACCCTTTCATTTTCAGCCAAAACTTAATTAAATATAAATAGGGTGATAGTGAAAAAAAGAGCTAAAATGGCAGACATGTAGTTTCTTGTTTTAAAATACAAGCCAGCAAGGTTCTAAGAATTCCCCTCTGGCACTCAAGCATATATGTGTATTTAGCGTATATGTGCTTACAATGTGCAGCACATTGTAAATATGTTTTATTACTAATAAACACAGTAATATCGCCTGTTCTGAATATGACATATTAGATGTTTACATGTTGCCCAAACATACTCATTTTTAACTTTTCTCTAATAGTTCTATATATCTGTGTGTATTTCATCTGAGAGGCTAGCCCTGAGTGTTTATATACAGTATACAGTATCTTTGTGAGCAAAGAAGGCCCTGTGAGCATTAGTTGTATTTACTCCTGGCTGTGAGGAATAGTTCTATTTAAGGCAGCCCATCTATCTCAGTCACATTCAATACAGCCTCGGGTTACAGCATGCCTATTTAAAATGGAAGCATGCAATCGTACAATAATGCCAGGGCTTGTTTGTTACACCATTGTTGTCTCCTCTTTATTCTCTATCTCTTTCTATCTCTCTCTTCTCCTGTTTCTATTCTTTCCTTTCGATTTTCTCTTCCTCAAAGGCTCACAGGTCCTCAGAGGCCTTTTCTGTTCCTTACAGCTGTTTAAGGAGATCATATAAATCGATGCAGGGGAGAGAGCCGAGACACTAATTATGGGAGAATATTGTAACTATGGTGACGAGCAGTCCAGCAATACCCTCGGCCCTCTGCCCTGCTTTATTATGTGAGTTCATCATGAACATGTGTCAAGTTTATGGGCTGTATGGACACTGGCCGAGGAGCTGAGTGATTCCTCAAATCTTCAAATGCTGAATGGACACTATGTATAAACCCCCTATATACATGAAAAAACTTGCACAAAACAAACGTACTGAACATGCTGCTTACTCCCTTTACTGTGTTGAGAGACTGATGCTATATTTAATTTCAAATCTCCTTTATGGAAAGGTGCAATTGTGTATTCCCATATACATACAGTATTTGTATGTGTATATAAGTTTGTCAGTGTTTGCTCACCTAGTGCATGTGTTTATCTGGAAAGGATTCAGAGCGGCCCTGCTCTGGTATGCGTTTGTTGTTTGACACCGAATGAATGTGTAGCTCGGTTAATTAGCAGGGCCACAGGGCTGCTGGGCTGCACCGTGGGGAGGGCAGAGCCTCCGCCTCAGCAGAGCACAGCCTCGACATGTCTCAGCGCACATCAGCTTGTTTTGATAAGGGACTTTCTGAATTAGCGCAGCTCCTTCTGGACCACTTTCCCTGCGCTGTAGCAGTCAGCCCCACTCATTATTCATCCTGCTGGAGGAGAGCAAAAAACAAAAGTGCAGCGATGAGAAGCATTAGCACATAATCACCCACATGTCTGCTCCACATATGAAACAGCCTCATCCCTTATTTTTCTTTTTTTGTGAAATGCGAGCCAGCATGATTTGCAGACCATGCACAACAAAGCAATGGAGAAAGAGGGATACAGAAACAGATATTTAGATAGGCCTCTGCCTGTTCTGATTCTTGCTGTGCCTGAACACTGCTTCCTCACTCCTCAGCTACATGGGCTCATTTAAATTTAATTGTGAGCAATTAGGAGGCCCCCAGCCCCAGCAAATATATTAGTTTCCTCTAAATAGGTGTTTACTGTTTGACACCTTCCCTTGTCAGAATTTTAAGCTGGGAGATCAGAGACATTTTACATTATGCAGCACATTTCCACAGTGTCCTATCAAACTTCAGCAGGAAGCTGTATAGTAGTCTTTCACTGATACCAAACACCTTGATAACTTAAGGTGATGGGAAAGCTACTTTAAAATGCTAATCTACAAGTTACTATAAAAAATATAGCTCAGACAAATTAAAGCTTATCCTTCAGAGAAATGTAGCCAATACACTACAAGATACATGCTTTCCCCGAAAAACAGTTCATTCATGTATTATCATTACTATTGAGTTTTTGTCATTTCTGAGTTGTTGTTTTTTTGTTTGTTTGTTTTTTTGTATTGAACACACAATTAACTAAAATTAGGCCAGTCATCCCTAAGGACTGACTCTGAATCAGCACTGTGGAGCTGCATAAGACAACAGCACCAGCTATTTTTATGTTGCCTCTTCCAGTTTCAATAAAATTTAAGAGGCATGCCCCTGGGTGTTTCCCAGGATCCAACTGACCTCGACCTAGATAACCTGGCCTGGCAATGGCACTCATTCATCTACATTCATTTCACACAACACCAAAAAAAAAAGAAAAGAAAGAAAACATGGGAACTCTTTGGTATAAGAGGCCACATTGTAACACTTAGATAATAAGTAGTTAATACAGCACTTATTTCTTAAAATGAACAGCAGATGAGTCCTTTATTAAGTGTTTTCATACATTAAACTGTAAGTAATTATATTTTCCCATTATATTTGTGTTTAGAACTCTATAGTACTGTACAGTAGTTCTATCAATTAAGTGTCAAGACTATTCACAGCTAATTAAGATAAAGATATCTAACAGGTTTGGGTTTTAAAAGAGACATTATAAGAAAATAAGCAAAAGGTGTTTAAGCAGAATAATCCAGTAGATTTCAATTTCATATGAGGATTTCTCAAATAAGTAGAAATACTGGAAACACTTTACATTGAGGGTAGTAGTTATAGTTAAACAGTAGTTATTAAGGAGAATCAGGTTTATGATATAAAGTGAGAATATGAGGATAAATAAAGCACTGATAAGCTGTTAATGTTGCCAAATAACTGGATACATTCACTAACTATATGTACTAATTAATTATAAATTAATTCCTAGCAGAAAATATACAATAAAACTAATAGTGCACATGAAATCACTATTTATCAATGCTACACTGCTATTCAGCCAATATAATATATTAACTACTTGCACTACCTCATTGCTACGTAAAACGAAATTAAGCTAATAGCTTCACTACTTAGGAATAACAATGCTACTGCCCAACACTGATAATGCATGCACATACACTAGAGAATACTCGGAGGTTCACGAAAAAAAGTTAACACTTTCCGGTTGTGTGCCAGGTATTACTTCATCACATGACTGTGACTACTGTTCAACACTGACAGTGCATACATATACAGTAGCTAATATTCAGAGCAGCATTCTAATCCAGAAAAGCCTTCATGATGCACAGGTGCACTTTAAAACAGCACCATCAGGTTCTCAGTTCAGGCACAGTCAGCAAGTTCAGTCACTGTACACTTCTTTTATTAAATCAGTGCATATTGTAGGTGGAAATTAATTTTGAGAATATGGTTTTGCACATGGAACGTGTTGAGAATGGGCAGTGCCACCATTCAGGACTGAGTGGTGAGTGTGTGGTCCTCCGTTACATGTTTATTTGCCTAATTATTTAGTGTTAATTAAGTTGGAAGGCTTCGCCATCAAGGCAGAACAGTAGCATCTGCCATTCAGTGGAGGGGAAGCGAGCAACCAAGCCTGTGAATCCAAGACAAGGGGGGCAGTTTCAACACCAAACACAGCAAAGAAAGAAGCATGCATGGCTTTAGTGGACCAATTAATGAAGTGATGTGAGGAGGGTAGGCCAGAGGGACAGGACAAAGTGCTGGCATCTGGGTGTGCAACCCATTAAAAGAGACTATTCTGCTGTTTGAACACCCATAAAAGGTTCATTAAAAAAAGGGAGACCTCCTTTAACACTTCCCTGTTGTGTACTAACTATTCCCTCATTGCATGACTGTGACCATGGAGCAAGACTGGCCAATAAATGTTTTATAGTTGTACAGTCACAGGGCAGTTTCCCCACTCTCCCCACATCCCAAGGCTCCAATCGGCCGCAATTAAAAGGGAATCATGAGAGTGGAACAATTGGCTGAATGCACCTTGGAGATCCCTCGTCAAGAGAGAAGGGGACCTCTAATGGTTTTTTAATGTAAATATTTGTTGACTTAACTGACGGGCTGCAGGAACGTTAAAATCTGATAGAGGGAGCCCAAGGAGTTCTTCCATCACAGCTGCCTTTGCCAAATACAATTATGTCCAACACCAAGAAACTTTTAATCATTCGCGCTTTGTTCCTTTCAGAAGTGCACTCCCTGGAGTGCTTCTTAATGTTTAATTCTGCCATGCTGGACAAAAAGAGGGAGGGTGTCGTTCTTTCAGGCCCAGGGCAGCCAAGAGTCGTGTTAGCAGACCTCCATTAGAGCTTAGCTGTAGGAGGGGCCAGAGGTCACCTAAGACCTTAGTCACTCAAGCAGCAAATACCCCTTCAGCTTTAGAGGAGGCCGAGTATCTTACTGTCACTCTCTGTCTCACTCTCCTGTCATCTCTCCAATGCTCTTCCCCAGTTTCACTCTCTTTCTTTGCTGTTCTTAACACAGCTGTGCAGCACCTTTCCATGGTCTACTCAACAGAAGTAAAAACGATGCTGAAAGAGTTATGGAGTGTTCTGAGGGACTGCTAAAGTATGAGCTCCATGCAGCACCAGAACCTTTGCTTTCCCACTATGGCACTGTCAGGCTCTGTTAAATTCTTAAGGATACCTCCCAACAGATGAAGCCATTTCAAACTAGACCTAATGACATAAGATGTAACCTGTTATATTCAGTCAAAGAATAAAGCTCACAATTTGATAAATGATGTGCCCATATAATGTGAGCTTCAAGCTCATTTGAGCCTTTTCACCCAATATAATCTGACATCAGTGGCACAAATGGAGTGAGAATTACTCTTTATATTGGATTGGGTGTGAATGAAATGCCAGTTTAATACAGTAAGGGTTAATTCAACAGTGGTAATTTTACTGTGTGCAGTGCAATTTTAACATATTGCAGTCTCTGGCTATTACACATGCAGAGGCAGGCAGCAAAAATGAAGGATTTTGATTGCAAGTCATTAGGCGAGACGGGGTGAAGAACAGGGATAGGGAGTTCATGTAACACTCTTTCCCTCCTTCATCTCTGACATAGGCGAGCAAGAGTTCAATCTTTAATGTATAATAAAACATCATAAAAATTAAACCCACAAGATTTTGTTTTAAAATGCAGCAGTACATTTAGGTACATTCAGCATGAAAAATTAATGTTGCCAGCAGGCTTCAGAAGTAGATTATTTATTATATATTGGCATATGCTAATAAATATGCCTCGACATATTCAAAGTGCACGTCAAATTAAAAATTGATATTGCTTGTGGCCGTTAGACATAGAATATGCATGGTGTGCTGTTACAGTCGTTCGATACTGGCAGACTTCTTTCAGGGGTTACAGTCCAACCTGCAGACCTGCACATCTCTGCCGCTGCAGGAGAGTGAACTTTACCCAGATTAAATCAGCAGTTTAATGCATTTACACACACCAGTCCCAATCATCTTAGCAAGGCCTCCCTATTGTATTGTTGGTATTTAATACTGTACGTAAGGATTTGAAAGTGATACAAAGATTGGTGCATGAAGGTACTGCACATAATATATTCCTTATCTAAAGCAATTCGGTGTTATTCCCAGGTGAGTACTCTGGAGGAGACATAATTAATAATCATCGTGCTGCTCCTTCTAGATCGCTTATTAATAAGCTCCCCTGAGAGTTACAGATTAACTGGCAATAAGTGGAGCCAAAACCAAAAATAGCCACTTTCTTTGTTCTCTATGATTCATTTAAACATGTCACAACAGTCAATTATAGTGTTTAGATGTTCTACAAATTAATAACTAAAGATAATTTTGATACTGATGATGAAAGTATGTGTCTCAGATATCTGTTAAGATCAGATATCTTGTTTAGTGTAGGGCTACTTGTCTTTCCAGGCATCTCTCTATTTAATTCTTCCAGTTATCCGGTTCTGCAAAGAACACAAAATGAATAAGATCTCTACGAATATAATGTACCGAAGTGAGGACCATTGTGGTTAGGAAGCCAGCGGCAAACTTACAGCCAGGGGCAGATGCAGCCAAGTGTGCCATCAAGTGGCCATTCTGCAGAAATTCAGCCTCAGAGATGAGCGTTACAAACCCTCCAGGAGATTCACATTTACATTCAGGGCTAGAACACACCTGATTTAGCGAATCAGCTAATTACCAAGTCTTAATTGATTGAATCAGGCACAGAAAGCCAGGAAACATTCGACTGCTCCATTTGAACACTTTAGGACCAGAAGTGCTCAACTCTGTTACTGAAAATATTGGAATTAAGACTGTAATTAATTGGCTCTAATATCAAATTCAGTTGTTTGCATATAAAGTGATGGTGTAGTTTATTTTGTTAACTATGGTTTATAACTATAGCTTGGTGTTGTGCCTCAGTGTCAAGTCACATTTAAAGATATGCAGAATCATATCATATTTAGTCTCTGAGAAAACGTACAACTGCCAAAACAGGAAGAAGGTATGCTTGCCTTCTTTAGCAGACTTCACTGAAATCTTTAGAACAGTGATAGAGTGAACTGATGGAGTAAAGCTTAAAGTCAGAGTACCTAGAGAGAGGCTTCCTAAAACAGTCAGTTCCAGGTCTCTTCACACAAGCCTACCCTGAGCGAGTAGGGAATTGATGGCACTCAGCAGCCCCTGGAAACAGATGCCAGCACACCAGCGAAGGACTTCAAGGACTAGCCGTTGACAGGTGAGCCACTCCAGCGAGCACAAATTGTCCTCTCTCCTCTGAAAAGTGCTTAGCTCGTCTTCTGCCAGACCTAGGGAGGGGTAATGGCTGTTATATGGGCGGAGAGTGATGGAAATAGGTTACAGCTGGAGCGTTTTGCTGGCTTTTGCACCAAGCTTTTAGCGCTCATTCCTCCTGCTATTCGCCTCCTTTTTTCCCCACTCTATGGCAAAAGTACAGTCAGAGAGGTTCACAGTGCAAGACTGGCAATGAAGCAGAGAGGCCGAGGGGTCATACAGAGGCAGCCCAGCTTGCTGAACTCAGGGCCACTAGGGCAAGTGAAAAGCAGAAAAACAGAGGTCTGTGTCAAAGGAAGCCAAGGAGATGAGAGGGGTAAGGGTGTGAAATGGCAGAAAACCTTGTGCAGTAGGCTGTCAGATGATCTCATATGAGTGGAGATAATTCAGCAGGCTCAATAATACTAAGCAAATGCAGGCTAGGGGAAAAACACAAGCTGAATATTTTTGGCTTGGCATTGTGTAGGTAAGAGAAAGCAAACAGCTGGAACAGCTGACCAGCAAGAACTTTAAGCCCTTTCACTCATTTCAAACTTGAATGATACATTTAGATCATTTAAGTGATCCAAGGGCACTCGATAAATGTAATATTACTGTAGAAAGTAATAAAACTGTAGCTTGATTTAAAAAGATATTCACATATAATATAGAAAGAGGAGACATTTGAGTGATGCTTGAAATATACTGTCATAAATTGTAACTAAATGTAAAGGTTTAAGCTGTCATGATCTGCAATTCACTTTCTTCAGCTGTACCTCAGCAGTCAGTGCTCCGAAATGCACCCCACTGAGAATCACTGACAGGTTGGAGGAAAGTCCAAAATGAAATGTGAAAAGAAATATATTTTAGCCTCAGAAACAGTTGGGTTGATAGGCACAGACATAGTATAAAATGCTGGAAGTAGTTTAATCTAGAGTCAGTAGTCATTTTCAAATTACCTGGTTGTCCATGCATTGAAAGATTAGTACACTTAAACATTTGCTACATTTAGTGGCATTTGGCATTTTTATTTCTGGCACATTTAATTAAACTGGTATATTGAAAGAACATCTGTGATCTTAGCTTCTACACTCATAGGCTGTATTATTTCTACTGAATTGGTTGTCATTGAGCCAGAAGTATCAACCTGTTGGACTCAATCAAAAAAAAAAAAAAAGGTTCTGTGACTTATATTGCCAATATTTTTGTGTGGCACTTCATACACCTGTAAAATAATGATCTGAAATATTTTGTATTAATAGAAAAAGAAACGAATGCAATAAAATGCCTGCTGTATGACCATGAGCACACATTGGAAATAGAGGCTTAATCAGAGGAAATTATTTCTGACTGATCAATTTCAGGCAGTATGAGCTCGGTTCAGCAGAGCCATCACTGTTTCTGGCCATTTCACTCAATTGTACATTTTGCTTGGCTCTGAGCTTTCTTTAGTCATTCTACTTGATTTTTTTTTTTCCAGAGTTGCTAATACAGCTTTATGGCTTCTTTATGCTCTATTTGATTATGGCTTGCTAGTAAAATGGTTTTAAAATCAAATTACGTATCTTCATCAAGCAGACAGGCTGAATAATCAGAGAAAGATATGTCTTGTCAGTTTTTTTTTCTTTCTATGTAACATTTGCTGTTCATTCTTGCTAGTGGCTACATGGCATTGGTCCAGAGCTTGCACTGAAAATCTAATTTGAGAGGCTGTGGTAGAGCCAAGACCAGAAGCCAAACATAAATCTGCTCACCGTAGAGCTGGCCAAGCAGTAACTTCTAGTGCTATCACCACCCGCATCTGATTCATCTATCTCTCTCTCTTTCTCTCTCTCTCTCTCTCTCTCTCTCTCTCTCTCTCTCTCTGTCAAACAGGATCAGTAGCACAGATGCACAGAGTTAGCATGAGCTTAACTGGCTTAAATGAAAAGCGCTCCCGGAAGACACCTAAAAGGGAGCTAAAAGCCCTGGAACGCAGGGCTGTGTTGTCGTGTCTGCAGAAAAAGGTTGCTTTTGGAGCAAGCATGCTTTTGCGTCCCTTTTATACCATCTGATGGCCCATTATCATTCAGATAAAGGCCCATCAAGAGAGAAGCACACATCAGCATCTATTCAGTCAGTGTTTTTAATGGACTGGACACCACTGCTTTAAGATGACTTCACATTTTTTTAACTGCCGCTGGACCAGTTCACTTTAATGACTGCGGCTTTATGCTGAACTTTGAAAGATAATACTAACCTCACTCACTCACTTTCAGTAACAGCTTTATACTGGTCAGGGTTGCAGGGGATCCGGAGCCTATCTCAGGAACACTGGGTGCAAAAAGGGAGAATTCACCCCAGGTGCAATGTCAGTCCATCACAGGGCACCATACAAACACATATTCACACCTAGGGGCAATTTAGCATACACAGTCTACCTACCTGCATGTTTTTGGACAGTGGGAGGAAATAGTTTTTCCAAAAACACCTATACAGGTGGACTTTACAATTTTACAAACACGGCATGGTGGTGCAGCAGCTAATGTTGCTGCCTCACAGCTTCATAGTCCCCGGTTCAATCAGGAAACCTGAGCTGAGGCTCCCACCTCTCAAAAATGTGTGTGTAGGAGAATTGGTTAAATTACCCCTAGGTGTGAATGTGTGTGTGCATGGTGACCTGTGATAGTCTAGTGTCCAGGGTGAGAAATTACATTTAAGATAATGTGTCAAAATCGTACTCAGGTAAAAGTAGCATCAAGCCAAAAAAAAAAAAAGTATCCAGCCAAAAAATGTACTCAATTGAATGAGAAAAAGTTGCAACTTTGAAATCTACTCAGGTATTAAAAAGTAAAAAAGTACATGTTTTAACTGATTACATTCAGTTAATATTATGTTTTCATGTGAAAAGTAACTTTATTACTTATCTAAAACTGATCTAAGGCAACTAAGTCCTTTTGCCTGGAAACATCATTCAGTCTCTGTCTGCTTACTGGTCATACGCATGACTAATAGTACATGATTTTATAATGAATAAATCAGAAGTAAAATCCTGTAAATAACAACAAGCCAGTTTATTAACAAACAAGTTTATTAAATATAGCCAATTAACATTAGCAAATTAGTGAAACTCATTAGAAACTTACTTCACCATGCTTTTTCAGAATAGATGGAGATCATGCCTTCTAGGGAGGCAAAGGATATGCCTCCATTTTATACAAGTCTTTCATTACTCCAGCATATTGAAACATTTTACAGAGATAGAGCCAGGAGTGCTCATCCTTAAGTTCCACACCACAGTCCAGGGGCTTATCCATATTCAAATTTGTAACAAGTACTTTGAAATAAATATGTACGTAGTAAAAAGTGAGTTCTTTTCTTGGAAAGTGCAAGTACAAGCATTCAAGTATTTAAATAATGTGCAAGTAAAGTAACTATCTCAAAATAGTACTCAAGTTCAGTAATAAAATATGATTACTCGAATATTTTCCACCCCTGCTGGCATCCTATCTAGGGTGTATTCCCACCTCATGCCCAGTATTCCCGGGATAGACCCCGGATCTAACACAATCCTGAGCAGGATGAAGTGATTACTGAGAGTGAATGAATGTATGAACAATCTAACCTAGTCATGTTGAGTCATGTTTTGAATAAAGAAAAAGGTACACATTTATTGTGTCACGATTGTTATGACTAAGGAATGAGTACAGTGAATAGCTAGCTCATCTGGGACTCACTGTTATAGTAATCATTATAGTGAAGTGGAACGCTAGTTAAGCTTACACTGAGCAAGATTTTTAAAAATGTGTTGTTATCAATTCAGTAACCACAAGAGGGTGACAAAGGTTTATTTCTGTTTCTGATTATTGTAATGAGGGTCTCCATAGTACACAGAATCATTTTAAAAATTAGAGTTAAAACAAGATGGATAAAATAGTTATTTCCTCAAATGGTGTAATTACAGATAGTTGTTTTTGTGTAGTTTTTTTTTTCTTCCTTTCTTTCCTTTCACTTTCCTGTGAACACCAGAATCAACATCAAAGACACTGACATCTGGACTGCATCACGGCTTTGTTTACCCACCTGCTATTAAACTCGTCATGTGTTATGTGCATAGCTGTGATGCATTATCATAATATATGTCTTAATGACTGTAATAAAACTGAAAGTGAGAGCGCCACACACACTGACAATGGCCATTAATGACTGTTATCAATCTGCCAACGATAATAGCAGGATTAAAGCTACTGTACTGTACTTACAGCAGTTAAAGTCAAAGGCAAATGTCTGCATCTCGACTAAGTGTGCTAAGAAATTGCTGTTGAGAGTGCTACTGCTGTCATTTAGTTTTAAGCAGACAGGGTGTGAAGCATTTGGGCCCCAGTATATCTGCAAACTTCTCAGCCAGGAAACATTCCTGGGTCAAGTGTGCTTGGCCACTTTTCATATTCCACCCATGCCAGTGAAAATAAAAACACCCCCACATATAACACCAATTAGTATAAAAAGTATCAATTACAGCTGTTTTTATTATTTATGTATTTAAGTTTTTATTTGATAAATATGCATAATCATTCATATGTACATCATATTTGTAATTTGGAAAGTTCAAGTGATGTTGAAATAACTGGCCTATAACACATGGAGTCACTTTCCATTAATGTCAGTGAGAGAAAGAAGAACATTTACAGCTGTTGACAATAAAAATGCCTCCTGCTGAAGCCTCCACTTCGCTTTTATTAAGTATTTCCTGTAAAGTGCCATGAGATCTGAGTTCTCTCATGTAGTTTAATTTTCAGGTGGGATTTGACAAACTTTTAAGGAACAAACCATAAATAAAGCATTAATGTTAAATCTCTCTTTTTTTTAATATTTCCTAGAATTTGAGATTGTATTTGCATTGTTTACATTATTTGAGTGTAAAAATGCAGTAAATGCAATTTCTAATAATACAAAAATACATTTATTATAGAATCCTATTCCAGATAATATGTGCTTGTTCAACAGTACCATCGAACTGCGTCGTACTTGATCAGAGCACCTTTTGCAACATATCCCATCAACTAGTGCAAGATGAGGCACCAAACCCATAATAAATACAGGTAGACGTGTTGTGTTGACCTGTGAAACAAACCCACAATAACACCACTCTCTTTCATAGCTAAGCTTAACAAAATAAATATTTGAGTATAATAGAGTAATAGAGGTCATAAGCCACATTTTATTTTGGTCCTTGGTTCAGCTTTATGCTCCCAACACCTATGATATTCCCCTGTCTCTGCATACTTTATATTCAGATGAAATAAATCCAGAAGGAATTTTCACAAACCCTAAATGTCCAATATAAAAGATATAAAATGAGCAATAAGATGCTATTTCCATGGCTCTATGCAAAAGTATGTATTTTACACCTGCTAGTACATCAATGAGGTCTGCTAAACTTCACTTTTGGCTTTGATGAGGTAACCACTGAAGGTGATGTAGGTATCAAAGTCATCACTGAAGATGGCATTCTCTCTCTCCCCCTTATAGAGGCGAACCCACACCTCGTCATCTCTCTCCAGCTCCAGCATCAGGCTCTGGCTCTGCATGATAGAGCGATCACTGGGCTGTGCGTAAAGGATGGCCTTCTCCTGCTCATTTTTCATCACATGCAGGTACGTCTCCTTCTGGTTCCATGTGTGCACGTTGAGGCTGAAGAAGTAAATTCCTGGCACGTAGCAAAAGAATTTGCCTGTAAACATGTTGAAATGGCCATACAGGTTGACTAATTCTGTGTCAAACACCAGCGTCTGGTAGTAGTCATTGCTATGCAGGGCTTTCTTTCGGCCTACAGAAAAGGCAGAATAGTAGGATTTACAGGGTTCTCCTGGGGTTCCCATATTGCCCTTGGAGCCCTTTAAGCCACTGGGTCCTCTTGGGCCTGTGTGCCCTGTCTTGCCTACTTTGCCATAGGGTCCACGCTGGCCGTTTTCTCCCTTTTCCCCTGAGTGAAAGAGGAAGCATTAATAAGCTGCAGGTTTGAATAGAATATTACACTGCATTGTACATGTCTTTTTTCTTTGAATGTAAGCATTAATATATATAAGATCTTATATTATGTTTCTGCATTAATTTTTTTTTAATGTGCGTAAAAATTCAAAGTAAATATCATTAAGTATGTGGGTCACGTCCAAAGCCACTGTCATTCCGGGAGCCTTTGCCACTTCTGAGCCGGACTTCTCACATTCCTACTGAGGGCTGGTTTATATTTCTGCATTGAAGCATATTTGCATCCCAATGCAGAGAGGGGGTTTATGGGTAAGCGTGACAAGGCGCTAATAATGCAGCTAGGTACTGTGAATCAGCCAGGCTTTAGGCAATTGATTAAGGCAGGAGATGCATACCCCGAAATGTTGTACTACCACAAATACATCATAACTTTAAACAGAAAAAAATTTAAACAATAAATTTTGCTTTGTCTCGTCTACCATAGGCTGGGGGGATGCCCATTTTTTGAAAGTGTAGTTCTTTAAAAACCTTATACATAATAACTGTACAGAAACTGCTGAAACATGCTTTCTAAAAATATCAGTTTATTCATGCTGGTAGTTTCTTAAGTTGGTGTCTGTACTAAAATGTCTCCCGTATGATAAAACTCTTGCATCTGGAAAGCTATAAATTAACAGCAGGAGCAAGTTTATATCAGGGGTTTTTCCTGCAGGGTTTTTTTTTTTTTACCTTACTTTTTGCACCATGGCAATATGATGACATTATCACATATTTATTTACAGAAACTATATGATATTGTGCCTTTATATTTGATGTAGCTGACATTAAAATGGCAAATTTAATCAGCCTGTAGAATTGTACACTTTACTTTCTTTGTGCCTCCCAGGAAAGACACAATGAATGTGATGTAGCTCAGTTTTTTTTTAATTGAAAGCATTCATTATTCCATGATTGCTGAATTTGTGGATTTCACTGAAGTGCTTCAATACATAAACCTCTTGATACTGCTTATTACAGAATGAACACTTCAAAAATGCTTCCAGTGAGAACTGACTTGGTTTATAATTGATCACAAAAGGTTCTTTTGTCCCCCAGCACTTTGTAAAATAAAGTTACAGCTGTGGTATCTATTTTTTATTATTCCACTGGTGAAACAAAACTCTCCTTTGTTTATGGCTCAGACACTGCTCTTTTTCACGTTCCCTGATGGTTTGCGTCATGCAACACTGCCCCCTGGTGTATGAATGAAGACATCTATGCAAGCATCCGCACACAACATGAAGTGAAGTGAAGTGACTTGTGGCCAAGTGACCCATACTCAGAATTTGTGCTCTGCATTTAACCCAACTGCATTTTTTTTGCTGCGCCCGGGGAGCAGTTGGGGGATCAGTGGAAGAGAGCGCTGGTCATTCACCCCCCACCTACAATCCCTGCCGGCCCGAGACTCGAACCCACGACCTTCAGGTTCACCTTCAGGTTCACCTTCAGGTTGCAAGTCCGACTCTCTAACCATTAGGCCACGACTGCCCCCATACTAACAAGTTCACAGCTACATGGTCACAGACGTATAATCCTGGCCTGACTCTCACTAAGTGAAAAAAGAAATAATAGGTTATGACAGCTAATTCGTGGAATGAATGAACTGCATTATGAACACTGCAAAAAAATGACCAAAAAAATCTTAGCAAGTGAAAATGTCTTGAATATAGTCATATTTATCTATTTTTTTCCTATTATAAGATTACAATAATACAAATATATGATTATTAAACCTATTTCTAGAGTTTTGTACCAATTTCAAGATTTCCAATTTTTACATCTTCTTCTATTGGCAGATTTTTATTATTATTATTATTATTATTATTATTATTATTATTATTATTATTATTATTATTATTGTTATTTTTATTTATTTTAAGCATTTTTTCCCAGAAAGAAGCAAAATGATCTGACAGTTTAAATATTTAAACAGTTAAAGATTAAAAGTTATAAAAAGTATCTAAAAACAGGCTGAATAATTATATAATTGTTTTATAATAATCTTATAATAAGAAATGTTTTTTGCAGTGAAAGAATATTTTTTTGGTCTCTTAAACCACTTCTGTGCAGTTAAGTAAATTATGGTTATGAATGAACTTTGTACCTTTAAGAATGGTGATGTTTATCTGTGGAACAACCTGGTATTGTGGGTGAGTGCTGCCATATTGGAGAGGCTCCTCTCCTGGGTCACAGCATCGCCGGCACTCGGTCGTCCTGCTGCCACTGCAGGAGAGGAAATCTGATCACCTTCTTTATTGTAGCTTCATTAGCAGCCAGTATTATATGAAGTGAAGTGAAGTGACTTGTGGCCAAGTACGGTGACCCATACTAGGAATTTGTGCTCTGCATTTAACCCATCCAAGTGCACACACACAGTAGTGAACACACACAAACACCGTGAACACACACCCAGAGCAGTGGGCAGCCTTTTTTGCTGCGGCGCCCGGGGAGCAGTTGGGGGATCGGTGCCTTGCTCAAAGGTCTCACCTCAGTCGTGGTATTGAGGGTGGAGGAGAGCGCTGGCCATTCACTCCCCCCACCTACAATCCCTGCCGGACCTGAGACTCGAACTCGTTACAAGTCGGACTCTCTAACCATTAGGCCACGCCTGCCCCCAAAATATATATTGAGGTTGCATTAGCTTATTGCATTATAGCATTGTTGTGGATTGTGAACTGTTCATGGTCTTCAATTAAATGTTAAGTGTTACATTGCTGATACCTGGTGTCTTGATGGTAGTCTGTGTTTTGGTGGTGATCTCGCGGGTCATATCGATCACGGTCTGTCTCAGTGTAAGGGGACCTGTAAGGTTCGGCCCATGTTGCACACATCAGTAGTAGTAATCCTACACTCACCACTGGCACACTGGTCCCATGGTGACTGCATATCCGGGCCATCTGTTACGTGTGTAAAAGTCTGTCAAAACCTTACAAACAATTAACTGGGACTTAACTGGGGTTTTTGCCATTGGATTTACACAATATGTCTAACATTTAAACATGCAAAATCTATTTATTTTGACACAATAAAACAGACAATTAATTTTTTTATTTTTTTTTTTAAAAAGCAGACATTTGTTGGTTGCATAGGTATTTACCCCCTGGGTCAATACTTGGTAGTACCACCTTTGGCCACCACAATTATAGTCTTCTGGGATATATTTCTATCAGCTTTGCACATGTCTGGCATCTGAGACATGTGCATAAAAGTAAATCTTTACAAACTTCAGGCAAGTGACTACATTTTGACCAGGAATTTTGTGCACAGTCCTTTTTTTAATCATTGTGCATCATGTTGTTTATACACAACAGGTTTTCATCTAAATAACTGTGGCAGTAATTATGGTTCAGTTATCCAAACCATTCCAAAGACAGTCTGAGATCTTCCTGTATCAGGTTAAAGTGGCTTTGGACCTGCTTTGTTGAGTTTCTTTTGTTAGCTATTCTTTTCAAACTACAAATGCAGAAAATCTAGAACATTTTGCCAGTGGTATTGCAGTAATAAATTGTTTGCATGACCAGAGTAATGTTTTATCCTCAGATCACAATCATTGTTTAAATGACAATGTAGAAGCAGTAGTGAAGACAGTCTTAAAACAGATCATGGTTTAACATCAAAACTGGTCAAATATTTAACACCAGTGGTTATTTTAGGATTTGAAAATGAAGTCAGACGAGACAGTTTGAAGTCTGGTGCAAAGTGTTATACAGTTCATAAGATGTGCAGCATTTACAAGAATTGTAAAAATAAAATTAAGTTTGTAAAACGACCTTGTTTGGTTCCTTAATATATTAAATGCAGAAAGAATGAAAGATTTTAAAATGTTCATTTTGGCATCCTAAACAGCATACTGAAGGAAATAAGTGAAAGGAGGTGTGAAGGGATGAGTAATGTCTGCTGAAACGAGAGACATTACACTTTTAGAATGAGCTAAGGTGTTAAGCTAATTTTTTTTACATTAATTAAACTGACCACAGCTCAATTATGTGGCATGTATGTGTATGTGCAGGATCAGTGTTGTTAGACATTGATTATAAAGCTAGCAACGTAATGGGTCGAATCATGAATTTGATTTTAAACTGAAAGAATCTTGAATTCAACACAGTTTGGGCTACTCAAGTGTAATTTTTTTAACAGATGACCTGGGAATGATGTAAAAAATAATATCCAACTCTTATCATGTACATTTCACCGTAGCCTCTATTCCATTGCCTTCTTTCCTTTACCACTTCTAAGGAACATTCTCTTTCTAAAATAAAGAAATGGTTAATGTGGTCCTCTCAGAAAGGCCTTGTGACCTTGAGGAAAACCAGCCCTGACAGTAGCATTTGGCCGATTGATTGACCAGCCCCAACAATTAAACAATAGCACCTTCACTGGCCTTGTCTTAGACCTCATCGAGATTCCACTTGCCACTTCTTCACTTGAGTAACTGTTTGAATAGTGGCAATTAACCTAAGGTCAGTTCCATACATCTGATCTTTTCTGATGTGCTGTTTCAAAGCAGACTTGTGTGCCTAAGAGATTGTTTTTGGAGGAAAAAAACAGCCTAGTTCCTGTCTAGTCAACTGTCTAAAGGGTGTTGTGAAAGGAATTTGCATGAGCGAATGTGCTAGTGAACAAAACTCTGTATGCGACCACATTTTTTGCAAAGCCATTGCAGTAAATTGTACTAAGATCTGGAACATTCAGGATGCCATACAAGTGTTAGCTCTAGCCTAAAAGGGTTTTTAAAGGCCTAAAATGGTATCACAGCTCAGAGACAAGAATTCACAGTGCACTTTATACTGCTGTCGTCAATATTTATTTTAAATCAATGATAAATATAATGTCTGCATTTCCTTGCATAGAAAATTGGAACCTGAGTGCACAGGGAATTGGCTTGATTAAAATGTTCATATATAGATTTATTGTTTTCATTAAGTCCTTCATTTTTCAAGCACAAGAGCTACTGTTGGATCACTTAAATAAATGAATAGTTACATGTGACAAAGGCACTCCTGCCTCTGACTCACTGTATGGATGTTCTCCAGCTGGCACTGATTCTCAGAGCAACCTAATTTCTCAATGCACAACACTAACACTGTGCCAGTAAAGACCAGGATATAGACAAAGCAAGTAATGTGGGAGACTTAACACAAATAGTCTGGGCTATACACAGAAATACACAGCAACGATGTTGTCTTCTCTCCTGAGCCGAAAGAAATGGAAAAATACTTCATGCAGGACACTGTAACTGTTTCTAGCTGAGCAGACACTAAATACAGCAGTTTTACAGACTAAGCAAATGACACACTTAGACTAGGTTGACAGTACGACAGTTGTGCCAGGTCCCCCAACAAACAGGGAACAAATGCATTTTACATGCACCACTTCTGTGAGCAGCATTACTTTCTCAGCACTTTCTCAGGTGTATCAAATATGGACAGTCACATGGCTCAAAAACAAAACCCTCCATTCCAGCTGAAATGAAAATGAGAACATAGTTGGCAATACATTGTATTCACAAATGCAGATGTGTGCATTTATTTTATTTCCACTGTGTCCTGTATTTTATTGTTTTGCACAGCATGTATCACATATTATCACATATCAACTGACAGACCGTGGTCAGAACACCGACCCCAGCAAGGTATTTCAGAGAAATGAAAAAAAATACTCAAAAAATGCTTCAGCAGAACCTATCAACATATTTTTTAAAAATTGCCATAGTTCGACACTATTTTTCTGAACATGAACTAGATAGGCTTCTTTAGAAGATTCTCTGTTGCAAATACAAACTTTCACAAATTTGTCATTTCATTTATTGTCTCTGGTCTGGAAATGTTTTTTGATGAGAGAGGTCAGAGGGGAATGACCAGACTGGTTTGAGCTGACAGGAAGTCTGCAGTAAATCAAATAACCACTCTTTACAACCATGGTTAGCAGAAAAGACACTAAAAACACAGAACACATCGAATCTTGTAGAAGATGGGCTGCAACAGCAGAAGCCCACATTGGGTTCCACTCCTGTCAGCCAAAAACAGGAATATGTGGTTACAGTGGGCACAGGCTTACCAATACTGGGCAGTTAAAGATCAGAAAAAGACCAGGTGATGTTTTTCCAATCTTCAACTGTCAGTGAGTGTATACCATGGCCAAAGAGTGTATACCATCCTATATAGTAGGCCATATAGTCATAGTGTTTAAAATAAAGCACCCTATGTGGTGTGTAAGAACACTGTCTGAGAGATACAGAGGGGTTAGAACCTGTGGAAGTTCAAAGCGTTTTGTGGGCCAGTGCTTTGAAGAGTGCACTAATCCCTCACTAATCTTTTGATGTGCTCACTTGTGTGTCATGTGACCCTCTCTTGCTCCTCATCTCTGATCAGCCAGACGATCCAACAGCTAGCATAGCCAGACATCCTTTGTGTGTGTGTGTGTGTGTGTGTGCAAGTGCATATGCATGTACATGTGCACGTGTATGTGTTTGTGTGTGTGCATGTGTAGTGTTTCGCCTCATTTATGAGACTTTTTCTTGTTCTGCATTTTGTCCAGTTAATTTGCTTGTCCCCCCTTTTCATGCTCATTCATGTTTACAATTCTACATCTGATATCCTTGATTCAGATCCTCTCTCCTTCCTGCGGATGTCGAGGTCTGGAGGTCGTGTTTACTCGTACAGCGCGTCATTCAGTGGCGCCTTTGCTCCAGCCAAAAAGTTGGCTTGGCTCACATGTGATGTGAGCTGCCCGTAAATGTCTTACATAAGATTGTTATTGCTTTGCATAACACCATGCCAAGCTTTAAATAATCAGCAACCAACTCCTTTCCTCAGATCATTTTGCACCACCTTTATTTTCCACTGTCCTGATCCTGAGCTATTTAAGTCAACAACAGAAGCAAAATAATAGATAACTTTTTTTTTTATCTCGCATCTGCTTTGTTCATGAAGGCCTGGGCATGCTACAATTGTTTCCTATTATTGTGACAGTGGTCAACTAAAAGTTATTACAGTTATTATTTTGCTGTCATACAAATTAAAACATTTTTTCCAAGGGTTTTTAAATGGTTAACAGTTTTACCTTCCTAAATGGTTCTACATGTAACACTTTCTAAAAGTAGAACTCTGGGTTATTGGGTTCTACGTAGTACCTTTAGGAATTCGCACAGAAGGACAAAATGAAGGATGCGTTAGTGTCCTAGATAGAATCTTTTTAAGGTTGTACATATAAAAACTGGCAAATTACATTGTTTTAATATTTTGCCAGTCACACACATGGGTTTCTTATAGGTAGTTATTCATTTCCCAATCTAAAGATTAATAATCCTACAGCAATTTTAATAAAGCTATGGGGAAATGATGGTATTATGATAGAGAATTTCTGAGTCTGCATTTTAACCACGTGTCACTGGTTTGAGTTTTGTAGGTGTTTCCATGGGTGGAACCATATGTAAATACATGTTTAAAGGATGCTATAATGGAACCCATATGCTTAAAATGCCTAATATTTGAAAAGTTTGAATATATATTAAAAGGATAAATCTGTGGTGCAATCTTAAAAGGGTACAGATGTCTTTTTAAACACTGGAGAGAGTCCATGGCTGTGAAAAATTTGAAAACCATGGCTCTGTGAAGTAGAACAAGAATACTTGCTCTTCTATTCACTGAAAAAGTTTGATGCTGGAGAATTGAGTTGGAGAATTGAAAACAATGAAATCTGTGTCACTGTCCAGTTAATTACAGACTGACCTACATATACCATGACCTAGTGTCCATGCACTGTTAGAGCCCTCATTTGCATTAGATTTGCTTGATATGCGCTGTTAGAACCCACAGCCATGTGATATACACTGTTTCCATCTGATAGCAGGTAGCTACCCTCATCACCCCTGTTCACTTGGACCAAACTTCCCTAAATCACTCCTCACTTTCTATCTATGCCTGTACTTCACTCACCACGTATACCTCATTGAATGATCAGCTAGAGTGATCTTGAATGCGGGATATAACAGCTTGTATAGTTCTAGGTGCCTGATGAAAGAGCAGCAGAACATCCTCTCATAAGAGCCACCACTTGCTTGAGCCCTTCCTTTGCTAATAGGAATGCTTCCTTAAGTGTGTATTCATGCTCTAATGCTGTTAGGGAAAAAAATAAGACTCAGTAAGAAGAAAAGCTACTCTCAGGCAGAGGGAGAGTGAAAAGGAGTAAATTTCCTTTTGTTTTTTCTCTGGGGTAATCACACCCCTGCACTTGCCTTCTTGGCAGACTTCTTCTTCCCCACCCTACAATTCAAACTGCAGTAAGAAGAAAAAGATGGGATATTTTATGGCAGTAAATATCAGTTCACAGACTGAGTACCTGTACCAACAGGTCTGTATGGTGTGTTGCTATGATATGTAGTGAAAACAATGGCTGGATTTCAGGAAAGCCTACAAGAGAAAAATGTATTGTAAAGTATTACTTCAAAAGTGTCATATTAGTATTACAGTATAATTTGGACGGAAATATCCACGACTCTCCTAGCAGACATTGCACTTCATATGACATTTCCTCAGATTAGACTTACATTACATACATTTCATGCATGATCATATGTTTTTTTCATGTGCTCATACGAGTTATACCCTGGAATTGCACGTGTGACACCGTGTGAATAATATGTGGTCATGTATTAAAAAGAAAACCACATAATCTATATGCAAAAAATGAATGTGAAAATAAATAAATCAAATGAAACACTTCCATGTGGAGAAATCATGTGTGTGACTTTTTCTGTATGGCTGAACAGCAGAGATGAAAACACCCCATCTGCTGTGTGTGAATGGATATTTAAAGATGCTTTTGTATGTGAAGCTGAGTGACAAAACATTGTGATGTAAATTGTAGTCAGAAATTACAAATAATTCCAGCCTCAGTAATTCCAACATTGTTTTTTTTATGTCTTGTGTGATTGTTATGGGTGAAAAGAGAACGCAGAGCTAAATCTGCTCCTGAGCTTTGCATTAAAACCAAGAATCAGGAAAATCGTCTTGAAGTCCATGTGGCACATCGCTGCATGTCTAACCCATGTAAACACATCTGAGTGAGACCACATGACCTCAGAAGATCCCCAGTCTGTCAGTGTGGTCCCTATATAATGATGAAAGAGATCAGGTAATACTAGCAGTAGTTCTGGAGGATACATTAGATCAGATACGTCCATTTGACTTAGGTAAAGATATGGCGAGAACAATATTCAGGCTTGACTCATTGACTCCTTACCTTCTAATTGTGTGATGATTTTGCCTGGTGAGAGGTTGACCATATTTAAAGTGATGAAAATCCTGAGTTTCTTAATCTATTGACCATCACAGCTCATTGACATGTTTCCCCAATCCTGTCTGCATAAACCTCTTCCAGTAATAAAGCAGTTTGAACTGGGCTTGATGATTGCATGCCTAAAGAATTCTTGACCTAGATTCATCCATGGCCTGTGGCTCAATTAATTATTTTCCAGCTACCAGAGATTTCATCAGTGAATCACTGTATTATTGCAGACTTGCATCATGTTAGAACACAGATCTGTTTTGTTTATTTTTGTTTTGCAGCTTGATTTTTGGAAATACTTTATTGTGCTGCTTATTATTCTTCATACAAAGCATGATTTGTCTGAAAGTGGGGATTGTAAAGCAAAGCCAGGGTGGTTGTGATTTTCTCATTTTGTTAGTGATGGAAACCAGAACCCTACCATTATCAAAGTTATTATACATATAAATAATGTCAACTGGAATCTAATGACAATTTTAATAAAAATAGGTTGGTGGAAAGTTCAGAAAAAGAAATAGGCAAAATATTATTGTACATGTTTAACTAATGTGCATTATTTTTTAATAGCTTGTTTGCTAAATAAATCTGTACTGAGGGCTCCATGCCTTCTTCTTTCCTTTTTTTTTTACAGTTAAATCTTTTTCTTTTCTTTTTTTTCTTTTTTTTTTAACAGTTTTTTACAGTCACTAACTGCAAAACGTTTGAGAATCCCTGATACCTATTCCAACTGAAGTGTTTTACTCAGGTTAGAACAATTTACATCATGATGGTGTGATTTGTTATTTTATGCCCCATCACTGTGCATTAAACAGCTAAACTAGTTTTAGTTAATAAAGAGCCATCACAGTCAGACTGCTGCTTCATGTCACTCATGCCATCCAAAAGCCAAACTTCCAGTGCACACTTATTGCATACATTTTCCAAAAAGACACTTACCTCTAAAGTTGGAAAGGGCCAGGCTAAAGGCTGACTATGATTCCTCTTCGTTTTGCACTATGGATGCTGCTGTTTTTCTCTAAGAGTGTGTTTTCATGTCAGGCTGTGTGAGACATCTCCCTCCTGCAATCCCAAACCCAGCATGCCATCAGGAGCCAGAGAGAGAGAGAGAGAGAGAGTACAGGAAGGGAGGAGGATTGAGGGAGGGGCACAGATACAGCCAAGAGGGAGGGATGAAGGGAAAACAACAAGAGCACAAAGAAGAAAAAGAAGAATCCACAGGAATACTGAAAAGTCCAAAAGAGGAAGGGGGGGAAATGGAGAAGGATAGTCTGGAGGGAAAGCAGAGAGAGATGAGAAGAGAAAATGAGAGACACCAGATTCATGTTACGTCATGCCACATTCTCAGACTATTTGACAGATGTCTCTTACCTCGCTTGCCTCATTTTACCTGCAAAATAGCGCAGAGAACCTTTCAGAACAGCTGATGTCACCACGAAGAGAGAGAAAGACAGATAATACTCTGAGATATTTCCTTTAAAGAACAAATACAAAACACAACACAGCTGAACATTTCTTGCTTAAACATCTGGCCAACTCTGAAATGTAGTGCAAATTTTCCCTTTTTTTTTTTCTTTCTTTTTTTTTTTTGCTGGGTTGTTTTAGGAAAATTGCTGTGGTTAAATCTTATCTAAGCTTGACACGGGGTTATTGGGGAGGGAACGGAAGAAATCTGGCAAGTGGTGCTGCTACTGCTCTGGTCATTGACTTGCAATAGCATACATGCATAATGGAAAAAGGAAATCCACTCCAAGTGTATACGCCATTTTGCACCAAATTATCCATAATCACACCCTCATCTTTAAAAATGACCATCTTAGAGCATTTATGTCATTATATATATTAGCATGTTCACAGAACACACTCCAGGCCCAAGGCAAACAGATGAGGGACAGGAGAAGATCAAAACACTTTGATCACAACTGCAGAACAGATGCCTGTGTTTATCTTTTCTCTCTTTTTTTAGCATCACTGATTCAAAGAGTTCTCTGACAGAGGGTATATGGTGTACAAGGGTCTGGGGAGGAGGGAATGAGTAGTACTAAGTAGACCTAAGAATGTTTGTATATGAATATATAAGCCAGAGAGAATGAATATAAAAATGAACATTTTTTCATAAGATAATGGACTGTAATATGTTTATGAACATAGAACAGAAGGCTTTGACTAAATGTCTAAAGCACTACCGCACAACCCATTCTTTTTTTCTTTTCTTTTTTTCATTTTGCAAAGGGTTCTTTACAACCATACTCATATAGACATGGTTTTCACAGTCAGAGTCTTCATCTAACCCCTTGAGGTTTATGCAGACAAGTACTGGCTTCCTATTTCTTATAGAATTGACAAAAAATTTCTCCTCCTACAAGTGTATTTAGTGAAAGTTGCCAGAGTATCTGAAGGAACTGCTTAAACCCAGTAAGTCTAATGGGAATTTCAGGTCCAACATAAACCACCTTCTCCAGATTCCCAGAACTAAACAGTATACGATGAGTGATCGTGCCTTTGGCTCGGTTGCTCCTGAAACAGCCAAGCTCAGCGTTCAATATGTGTTACATATTCTCTATATGTTACATAAATGCTACAGTAAGAGTACACCACTGTAAATGAAATGACTAGATGTCACTTAAGAAGTTGCATTGGTTGGCAAGTTAAATTAATTCAAGTCTCTTGCTTGCTACCATTCTTTTTAAATTCATAAACAGCTAAAAAGAAAAACAGCCCACATGTCTGCTCATGAGATTTTCAGAATGAGGGGTCACAGCCTCATTCCTCAGATCCCTGGTTTCCTCCACGACTCCCCCGCCCCCTGCCTGCCCCTCCCCCATCCCCCAAATGCTCTGATGTAAACAAATAAACAAAACGTTCAGATCTGTCTTTCATTCAAGAAAGGATGAAATCTGAATTTTTTTTCTTTGCACACTATTTACAATTACTACACATTTGTAAAGATGGTGTAAATCAGATTTATATCATTATAGATAGTATGTGAACCTAGTTTTAATTACTTCATCATCTACATAATCAGATTTATTTAATTTTTATTTTTTAAAAAAGCCTTTAGACAGTTTAGGATTGCAAGCTGGCCTCTTTATTAATACTAAATTTGTTATTATTCCCTTTAATAGCCACTAGATGTCGTCATCAACAAAGAATTTGAAACATATTTCAAATCCTAAGGAAATCATTAGTATTTAAAAGTATTTAAATATGCTTGGTTTTTATTGACAACATGTGCATGGCATTATAACACTAATATTTAATATTTTTTTTACTATTTCTAGTCCATGTATGTGTGAGCCACTATTTGATAAATATGGTACATTTGTCTTTTTAAAAATACATGGGGCATATTTAAATGTTCAGTGCCTTGCTGTGAACTCAAGCACAACAGCTCACTTTATTGAGTTAGTTTTCAAGCATGCACGATCCCCAAACACTGGAGATATTGAGTGTAATCATGTGTGTGCAGGAGCTGAGTGTATTTACTTTCATCACACAGTTGTATACACAGTCTACTTCCTCTACTCTACTGCTTCTTGCATCATCATCATCATCATGTGGTGGAATGTGTGATGGCAAGAGATAGAGAGCTATTAGCCAAGACGGCTGGCCACAGAAAGTCAGAGAGAAATGAATTTAGTACATTGTTAATTCTTATAGACTGTTTTAAAATTGAGGCTATGCATCCATAAGCAAATGGGCCTTAATAATGCCAACAGACATGAAATATCATGTCATGGCTTTTATAGTCTACACCCTTATAAACATATAACATTCATAGTTTCCTTTCTGAAACACTTTGTTTTTGTTTTAATATTAGTATGTACAAATACATAGAACCTTTAAGCCATTCAAGATTCAAGATTCAAAGAACTTTATTAATCCCAGGGGGAAATTGCTTAACATTGCTTAACATTCAGATGGACAACCGAAGAACCCTTAAGGGTTCCATATTTTCTACAAGTGTGCCATCTTTTATAAATCATCAAACTATTTCAAGTGTTTTACTGTACTAGGACATTCCTTAAATGCTGTATGATTTAAAGACATTTTTATTCAAAATGTAGCACCTTGAGATTTAGTCTTGAATGGTGCATTGTAATATATGATGAAAAACAAACAAACAAACAAACAACTAAATGGTGCCTTATAAAATTATTATTATTATTATTATTATTGTTGTTGTTGTTGTTGTTGTTATTATACAGGGTAATGTATAAAAATATGTAATAATTTCTCTCTAATTCTATCATGGTGGCCATATTATAAGATGTGATCATTTGGTATAAATGATAATAATTACATATTTATCTGTATAATACTTTATCCTGTCAGCCTAGATATTAATAGATATGGCAATATTACCTTATTCTTTAACGAGATAGCAAGTACAACGTTAGTACAACAGAGAAAAAACTCTCCAGCTGTCATTAAACTGACAAGTAAACATGACAATAAAAAGCAGCTCAAATTGCTGATTGAATGCCTTAAAAGGAATAACAGTCCCCAGCTTGTTTATCTGAGACCCCGCAAGCAGCGCATTGGAGAACACGTGCGTTTCCTATTACGCAATAAACTGGCACGCTAGAGGCGGGAGTCGGCCTTCTGATTGGCTCTTGTGAGCCCAATAAAAACATTCTCTACCTATCAGCGAGTTGGTGGGCGTGGCGCTGTGGGGCTGCACACGTGCTGCCGACTAGAACAAGTAGTACCATACCCCATGTGTAACAGCCAATATTCACAAGAGCAGGGTTCCATGGAAAACAAGCAAAATTAGAAAGAGATGTTGCCTGCTTTTCATTTAAATCAGGGGTTCTCACACTTTTCGAGTTTTTCTATACCCAGGGACCCTTCTAGTGATATTATTATTATTATTATTATTATTATTGATAATATATGAGCACAGCACAGATGTTTTATGTACATAATCCAACTATTCATATATTAGTGTATATAGGATGTCTCTCTATGCTATGTATGTAACATGCTATGTATGTATGTAACATTGCAGTTTCCCTTCACTGGCGCTAAGTGGCCCAAACCTGTTCCAGCACAATAGCACTCCTGTGCCAAAGTGAGGCCTATGAAGACATGGTTCTCGAACTTGAGTGTCCTGCACAGAGCCCTGACCTCAGCCCTCTCCTGACATCAATGCCTGACCTCACTAATGCTCTTGTGGCTGAATAGGCAAATCCCCACAGCCACCCTCCAAAATCTAGTGGAAAGCCTTCCCAGAAGAGTGGAGGTTATTATAACAGCAAAAGGGGGAACCAAGTCTGGAATGGGATGTTCAACAAGCACATATTGGTGTGATGGTCAGTTGTCCACAAACTTTTGGCCATACAGTGTATATTACACTCACAGAAATGAGCCAAATAAGCAAGTTACACTGTGTTAAAATGTACATTTGAAACATTTTACATTATGCCAACATCACTTTTCCTATTTTTATTTATTTATTTATTAAGACTGCAGTTGTACATTTTTTTTTTTTTTTAAATAGATTTTCAATTATTATGCTTTCCTTTAAACACCTTCAATTCAAGTGAAGTCACTTTGTCACAGCCCCTGGGGTAACTAGGCTGCACTTCAATAACCACTGGTGTCATTTTATATTTTCTATATTTATATATTTATTTCAATAAAATATCATTATAATTTCCTGAGGCTTTAATATTATACAACTATGATATCGACAGAGAGATGGATTTTTATATAGACTCGATGTTTTGCACATCACTTCTAACCATAATCCTGGGATTAATCTTAATCTGACAGTTATTTTTATTGCATACTTATATTATTTGTAATATTTTTGCGATATATCATTGTGGTCCGGATACATTTCTACCAAATAACTAACGTTTAAAGTTCCGGTTTTGATGAGTCGTTGTTACAGGAAGTGACATCACCACATTACGTTCGTGTTCCACTGTGAGGATGGAAGGCCTATGACAACTAGAGACCTGGAGCAGCAAACGGGTCGAGTGATAAAATCCATTTCCATCTTCTTAACAGAAAGAAAAAATGAACATGAAATCTAGAAGAGCATAATCTACAGTCTTTAAGCTTCCAATCGGGGCTAATATTGTAGCGTTTTATTCGCTGGTACATTAGAAAAGTGATGGTGAAAGCTGAAGTCCAACGAAAGGATCCGGATTCTTCTCAGGGATTCGGGAGGGTTGGAGTGGCGTAAAGTTGAAATTTAAGAAAGGGATTGTAGGTGTTTTTTGTTAATTAAACAAGAGGTTTTAGTTCGGTGACGAGCTTTTGTTACTTGGTTTGTGACTTTTTAAATAAAATAGCTGTCCTGCTAGTTAGTAGGTAATTGTCATCACAGCCATGGATCTTCGAGTGGGAAACAGATACAGACTGGGCAGGAAAATTGGAAGTGGATCTTTCGGAGACATTTATTTGGGTGAGTAAAGTATTAAAGCTCATTTTCACGTTTAGCTGAAAATGTAACCTGGCATCGTTGTTCTGGTTAAGGACGAACTGTCTAGCTAGTTTGTGAAAGGACAGCTGTGTGTGTAGCAAGCTACGGAGAGATGTTTGTCCCGAGCAAACATTTAAAGTTAACATTTGCTTGGTTTAGATTATTGTCATGACATTTCATGTATCATTTGTGTAACATAAAAGCACTGCTTTGAGATGTGAATCTCTCATTAACGCTCACCAGAGCTTGGCTATAAAATTGTGCCTGTATACATAATCTCTCTACAAATTAGTCTCTTCAGTTGCCTTAACAGCTTTGTAATTAATCATATCAGGCTTTGGTACTTCACAGTAATATTTGTGTAAACTGGTGTCTCACGCCACTTCACTTCACTTCTCAGATGTCATCAGTGACACAGTGCAGTTTAGGTGCTTAGTGTCAGGTTTGTTCTTAATTGTAAACTGATACAAGTATCAAACCAACTGGTTCATTATTTGATCATACCTGCTCATGACTTTTTGATCATTTTACCTGATCATTCCTGTATGGCTGCATTCAGGAGACATTAAGTCTCCAGATCAGTGGATAATGTCAGCTGATTTGGTTACACCACCACCACCCAAATATACTGCCTCATGATCATATGTGTGTTATATAACTTACTGGCATCATTCAGTGGTGCTGACTTATTAAACAGTTATGAAACACTCTTTCTGTGTATTCTTAGCCTATGATCTGTTTACATTGAGGATTGTTTCTTTTCCCTGTAGCTTGACTGACCCTGCCTTCAGTTTTCCCACATTAGTGCACAGAGGGATTTAAGAAGTGAAACAGCTTTGCAGAAAACTGGGGTCTGAGAAGCAGTAGATAGCAGTTTAAAAGGTTTCAACAAAAATAGATGGGGATCTGTGAATGGTAGTTACTATGGGTGCTGATAGAAAGTTTGTGGTGACATCTACAAGCCAATGTTTTGTTTAGGCTGATCATTGGCTAAAAGTTCAAATATATAACTATAAAAAGTTGAGTACGAGTACATGAAAATGCATAATCTGATCATGATCTGATTTCTGCCATTTAGCCAATTATTTGAGTTTTCATGCTAGGATGCCATAAATTGAATTAAAGCTGTTATTGGATTTAAAGATATCTGAATTTCAGTCTAATAATCAGGTTATTCAGTGCATGTATACTGTTAATCTGGTATCTTTTAAAAGTTACAGATATAACAGTAGAGCAATCCGAGAGCTACGTCCTTCGGAGCCAGTAACCACATGTTCCTTCAGTCAACCATCAGAACAAACATGGCATAATTAAGCAATATCACACAAACAAAACTGGAGGTATACCGATTTTCGGCACGGCTGTGATTCAGCATAGGCGTGAAGCCGATGGCTGGATGTCGTAGCCCGTCGTGGGCACTTAATAGCCCATCAGCTAGCTGGCTGTCTAGCTTGCGTTGATTTGTACATTCCTGTTAAAGGTGCTTCGGGTGAAATTGGCTTCCCTTCTTCCTTTTCATCTTAATCTGACGAGCTGTCATATTTTAAGTCAAAAGTTATATCCATGAAAAAGGTATCGTTTGCCATGTCCGCTGTCATTGCTAACACTACCGTAGTAACAGTTTCAAATTAGGAAGTGGAATTTTATGTGGCGAACACGGACGAGCGGAGCGATACACACAGTGAAACGTCCCAGTGCAGTTATACTAAACATAAACACTCTTGGAACACCACTCGACCAATCAAATTAGTGAACTGGAACTAACTTGTATAATATAATGGTATATATTCAACATGTTATAGCCCCTGGTGACAGTTTCGTATGTTTAAAAAAAAAAAAATCTTTGAAGAGTCTTTTTATGCTACTTTTAATGCTAGATTCAGGAAAATATTTGTGCCTAACTAGAATTTAACTTAAAAACAAACAGCCCTATGAAGTGGCACATATTGTGGATGATCAGAACTCCATGTGCATGTCAGGTTGCATGCTGACTAACAGTACTGTTTCTTGTAAACAAAACTCCTGAACAATGCTAACATAGCTTGAAGGAATGAAAAAGTGGTGCTTCACAGATGATTTTAGCTTTACACGTGTTGCATGTCATTGCGTGGTATGTTGGTGTAATAGATAAAGTTAACACTTTAGGGTTGTGAGTTTTGCCAGTGAAGCTCAGTAAGATCAAATTCATGTTGTATACTTACTATTTATAATGCCATGAGATTTTATTATACAGTCACTGAAAGCTTTGTGAGAAACTAGTCTTGGCTTTTTGAATGTGCCTGAGTGTATGTAATGAGTATTATAAAACAAAAAACGTGTTAGACAAAATACAGCTTGTCTAGCAGTATTACATGTTGATAACGCTTTTCTCAATAATAGTGCAGCTCCACTTACTCCCCTTTTTTTTCCCCACATAAACATATTCCTCTAGCTCTGCTTGACCACTGTTTGTGTTAGGGATTTCCCACAGGTTTCTTACATACACGTCACTGAGCACTAGGAAGGCTACAGGCAAGGGACTCACCTAGAAAGCAATTCCTCTTCTCCATTCATCCAGGATTTGCACCTCCTTACATCAGTGCTTCAGTATGATACCACTTCCATAATCCTCCAGTGTTCAAGCCATATGGTCTGAATGTTCTGTATGTCATTGGCACTTTGTAGCAGCCTCAGTTAGGTTTTAATTTTGTGTTTTATTTGTTGCCAAGATGCACATGGGTAATTTGATTTTGGAAAACAGATTGTCTTTACATAATCTCTGAGGCTGTATTACAGACAGATAACACTGCACTGTTTACATTGCTCTCAGATGAGGATGGGTCTTGACCTGCTCACTATTTCAACAATGTGCCAAGAGAATGCTTTCACTTAAATCTGTGACTATTCAAAAGGCTCTGACCAAGCATGTTCCTCATTATCATTTCTGACCTGAAACTGAAGCTCGTTGTTAAGGCAGGAGGTGAGGTGTCAGGACATGTCTATCTTCTTGACACTGAAGCGTTGTTTGCATTTGAAACACCCACCTTCACTGTAAATCCTGTGTAACAGGTCTTTGACTCTGTGTCAAAAGAATTCGGAAGTTAGTTCTATAGTTCTTTGGTTTTAAAGTTGGATATTCTTGATATGTTTGATATTTGAAAGACTGAATTATGTGTTTCAACAGTTAGTGTTTCAGGTAAATGCTTCATCAGGAGATAATGCATTTACAGAATACAGAGTTTAATCATTCAAGTTTCACTTAGATACGAGTCTGCTTTATTGATTGGTTGATATCACACCCCTGATTAGGGTTTTTTTGTTTTGTTTTGTTTTTTTTGGATCTTCAACCAATGAAAACAGACATTGGCAGTTAGGTTTGGTTTACACAAGCGTATTTGATGGGTTTATGGGTAAGTGTAGAGGTGCACTGACTTGCTAATGTGCACTTCTCCAAAAAGGCTTCAGGTGAGTGCTGATTGGTTGAGATGGGACATGTGTGGTTGTGTTCCAGAGTACTATTACTACAAATACATCTCAAATTTAAACAGTAAGACTGTTGTTTAAAACATTGTTTTTTTTAATAGTGAGAAATGGAACCAACAAAAACTAGAAGAAAATGAACTAAAATCTAAACAGTAAACTGTTGCCTGTTAATTGTGATTAAAAAATGTTAATGTTTTTAGTCACTCAGTATAATCAGTTGGCCTTTTCCAATCTGAAAAATTCCACTGAAGGATTTATTGCGTGGCCTTATTCAGTAAAACTAAATTGTAAATTGTGCTTATCTTTCAGTGTATAAACAATGGAGAGCAAGGCTTTTATCAGTTATCAGTAGCCCTTATACTCATCAGTGAAATAGTCTCATACTTTCTACAGCACTGACACTGCCTAAATATTGGGTCATGGCTCCAAGATTACAGTCATCCAAGTAGAATCATACCATACTGTGTGGAAAGTTTGCAATCTCTTCGGCTATAGAAGTTGATCTGTTTGACAGTCCTAATGGGCTACCTTTTTTTTTTTTTTTTTATCTGTTTATCTCATTTTAGGCACTGACATTTCAGTTAGAGAGGAAGTGGCCATCAAGCTAGAATGTGTGAAGACGAAGCATCCTCAGCTTCACATCGAGAGCAAGATCTACAAGATGATGCAGGGAGGAGGTACTATACAGAATTTCCCATTTATAAAAACTTATAAAGGATTCTGGAATCCTGACAGTATTAAGAATGACTGAGCTTTGGGTCATTTTGCCTCAATTCAATTTTGGTCTCAAAATTAAAATGTCCTAAACTGAAGATTGTATTTTTATTCTAATTTGTAATGGTTGTTATTTGGCAGTTGGTATTCCTACCATAAAGTGGTGTGGTGCAGAGGGGGACTATAATGTGATGGTCATGGAGCTGCTGGGACCCAGTCTGGAAGATCTTTTCAACTTCTGCTCCAGGAAATTCAGCCTTAAGACTGTTCTACTCCTTGCTGATCAGATGGTGAGAGACACACCGTAGAGCTGCAGTAAAGTAGAATAGGAAGCAGGAGAAGCTGTTCTTATACTGGTGAAAAGAAGAAGTGAAGAACAAAATGAGCTTGTTGCAAACAAATAATCTTTATCCCTCAAACAGCTATAACTGATTGGCTTTAATTTTTTTTTTGTCTTTAACTATGGTCCTTATAATTATCTACCTGAGTGATTATGAAGACCCAGTTTTTCGTGCTGAGTCACTTGGCCCAAAAAGCATCAAATATGTTGACATCAGACTAAAAAATATTTTTTGAGTTATTACTGCATGACGGTGTGGCCGATTTATGTGCAGCATGTTTTCTATCCTCCCTACAGATCAGCCGCATAGAGTACATCCACTCGAAGAACTTTATCCACAGAGACGTAAAGCCTGATAACTTCCTGATGGGATTAGGGAAGAAAGGGAACCTGGTCTACATAATTGACTTCGGTCTAGCCAAGAAGTACAGAGACGCTCGCACCCACCAGCACATTCCATACAGAGAGAACAAGAACCTGACCGGCACCGCCCGCTACGCTTCGATCAACACTCATCTGGGCATTGGTAAGGCTTTATAAAGTTTAGAATAGCTGTGTTTGCATTGATGCTGATTAGCTTCTCTCATGCTTCTAGGATCATGTACACATGCATTTTCATCTTATGGGGAACACAAATCCTGGACGAGTATTCCAGTTTATATCAACACCTTGCTCAGAACTTCTCACCATACATGCTTACACCAGTGTGTCTATCTGTGTGTATATCTACAGAGCAGTCTCGGCGTGATGACCTGGAGTCTTTGGGATATGTGTTGATGTATTTTAACCTGGGTTCACTGCCATGGCAGGGCCTCAAGGCTGCCACCAAGAGACAGAAATACGAGCGCATCAGTGAGAAGAAAATGTCCACGCCTATTGAAGTGCTCTGCAAGGGCTACCCCTGTATGTATCTGTGCTAGTCCACTGTTTTTCTTTTATCTGCTTTGAGTTTTGCTCATTCTCAGAGGTAAATAGTTATAGTTGGAAAGGAAAGCTGCACAAAGGTATTTCAAATATTAGGACAGGAATACTCAAGAATATATGAATATTCAGGAACAGGAATGCATCTGATACTTCTACCAACCAAAATGCTGGTATCTGAGTATTTTAAAAGTATGAGTTAGAGTTGCATGATATTGAAGAAAAATGCGATATGCGGTTTGATAATGCTACAAGTGTGTAAAATCCATTTAAAGTGTGTGTATGTATGTGTGTATATGTGTGTGTGTGTGTGTGTGTGTATGTGTGTGTGTTTGTGTGCATATATATATATATACACACACACACACACACGTTTCTTTTTATTTTGTGGAAAAGAAAACATTCTCTGCCACCTGCATCACCCTAAAACTTAGATTTTTTTTGTAACTTTCTGAAGTATTAAAATCATTCAATCCCTTGTGATGTGCATATCGCAATATTTACATTTGCGATATTTCAATAATCTCAATTCGATGTATTGTGCAGCCCTAGTATGAGTCAATGAGCAGGGAATCAGAACCCATACTAGTATTGTTGCTGGTGCATATAACCAGGAATATATGACCTTCGCCTGGGTCTCATAAAGAATATAGCTATTTGTAGTTTTATCAAAAATATTAGAAAAATCAGAAGATTTGCTTTGGTTGTTGAGGTTACAATTGGGTGCAGGCAGAAAATTATTTAAGCACAGTTATGCTGTAGTCTGTGTGGATGTCCCTCACAGACTATAATAAAACAATGTGTTTTTGTCTGTGTTTGCCTCCTTTCAGCTGAATTTGCCACATACCTCAACTTTTGCCGTTCACTACGTTTTGATGATAAGCCTGACTACTCCTACCTCAGGCAGCTTTTCAGGAACCTGTTCCACAGGCAGGGCTTCTCATACGACTATGTCTTTGATTGGAACATGCTCAAATTTGTAAGTACTATGTACTTTTTTTTTTTTAATTATAGTGCTCATTTAATCCACTTGACACTGCTTTGGAATATGCGTAGACATGTTTTGGTATCATGTATTTTCTGGGTGATTGCTTAGTCTTGTACAGTCTTTATCTTCATTCTTTTTTCCCCCACAGGGTGCTAACCGTGCAGCAGAGGAGGCAGAGAGAGAGAGGAGAGACCGTGAGGAGAGGCTGAGGCACAGCAGGAATCCTGCCACTAGTGGCATCCCATCGGCCTCTGGGAGACCCCGTGGCACACAAGACGGCACCCCACCTACACCCCTCACTCCCACCTCACACACAGGTGAGCATATACACCCAGTGTTTTTTCCTGTGTGTTTGTGTTAGTCTATAACTCTTTAATATGACCTCCATGCTGTGATACGTTATATTAAATACGTGAAGCTTTGTCAGCTTATACATTCCATTCTCTGGTTTCACAGCAAACACATCCTCGCCACGTCCTGTATCTGGTATAGATCGGGAACGGAAGGTGAGCATGAGGCTTCATCGTGGTGCTCCTGTTAACGTCTCTTCATCAGACTTGACAGGACGGCAAGACGCCTCACGCATGTCCACCTCACAGGTACAGATTTGCTCTACCCATGAGATGCCCTCAAACCCAGCAAATAGGGTCTCTAAGTGCTTTAGCGTAGCTTTATCATGGGCTGACTTAACAGCTCACAGGAAAAGCATTTTAGACACAAATTACATACACAAAGGGAATCTCCAGTGGGCATTTTAGGGCATAAACCTATTTAAAAACTATTTAAAATTTTCACGGCTTCATTTGACTAATATTCAAAGAGCTGCGCACACGTGGGGGAACAATGACATCTATGGTGGCATCAAACTCCGCATTTAATTATAACTTCACAACATCTCTGCTATGTTAGAGAGGACAAGAAGTGTCTGTTTACACAGACATTGGGGGGGATATCTTTGTTTTGCAGCACCTAATCATTTACACATTTAACATGACTTTGAGCTAAAAATATTACATATCTTTAGCCCATAAATATTACACAAAAGTGTATCCAGGGGAATAAACTGTTGAATAGAGTTCAGATTTACAGCACACTTTCATGCAACAATTAATCACTATTCTGAATAATAATTGCAGTTTTATTTTATTATTAAATAATTTATATTGTTTGGAGAAATTGCAGTATCTCTCAAACATATCAGTCGAGGGAATGAAAAGGGTGCTATAATGTTCTCTATCTTCACCTCAGAATAGCATTCCCTTCGATCATCACGGCAAGTAGCTGCTCATCACGTCCTAGTGTGAAGGCGGCAACACCTGGTGAGTTTGAGTTGCATATTCTTTATATATATATATATATATATATATATATATATATATATATATATATAT
>CM075014.1:14256086-14278149 GCA_037576675.1 Pangasius sanitwongsei
TTGTGTAAAGCGGCTTTGAGACAATGACATTGTAAAAAGCGCTATACAAATAAACTGAATTGAATTGAATTGAATCATAAATAGCTATAAATACCAGTTGATTTTAATGCAAAACCTTCAGGTGTCTGCTAGTGAGCTGAAGATGAAAAGGAATTTCACCTTTCAGCACGACAATAACCCAAAGCATACATCAAAATCAACAAAGGAATGGCTTAACCAAAAGAAGATCAATGTTTTTGAATGGCTTAGCCAGAGCCCAGACCTGAAACTGACTAAAAATCTGTGGAGTGACCTGAAGCAAGCTGTGGACAGGAGATGCCCTTACAATTTGATAGATCTACAATGTTTTTGAAATAAAGAATGAGAAAATATTGCCAATTCAAGATGTGCCACACTGGTAGACTCTTACCCATAAAGACTGAGTGGTGTAATAAAATCAGAAGGTGCTTCAACAGTGTATTAGTTTAGAGGTGTGCACACTTATGCAACCAGGTTATTCTAAGTTTTTTCTTTTTCCTATTTTCTTTTTCCTATTTTTATACGTTGTAATTTCACATTGAGGGTGGGAAATTTCTTGGTTTCATTTTGTTTACCTCACAAAAACCTGCCATATTAACAGGGGTGTGTAGACTTTTTATATCCACTGTAGGAAAGGCTGTTTTTTTATGGTTTTAAAAATACAATGTGGTCCTACAACTACAATACTAGTGTGTTTATGAAGGACATTGACACATATATGTCATGACAAATATGTGAAGAAATAAGATTTTCAGTGATGTATGACATGATTGTGCAAAGCTTGGGCCTTTAAGTTTAGTAATGTGGTGGCTGAGTGGAAGAAAATAGTGACTAATACTATTCTGTTGAGATTTTATTTTATATTTTTGATATTTTATTACTATACTTTAAGAGAAGACATGTTATAGCAATGTAAACTCTGAAAAATGATTGATGTGACTAAATGGAATTTTATACCTGATTGTCTTGCCTTAAACCCCATGTCCATATACTCAAACACAGATATTCATTTATAGTGTCTGTTTTCGTGGTTTCACACTTTTCACACTTTTCTACACCTTTTTTTTTCCAAATGCAAAGCATTGTTGTTGTGTAACTCGAACAATCAAGAATAATAGAGTTCGTCATTATGCAAAGTCATAGTGATGCTAAACAGTGCTGGCGGTTTAAAGTTGAAGCTTACGTTTAGAGCAGGTCTGTCCAGTTCCTGTGCTGCAGGACTTCAGCACATTGTAATGGTATTCATTGTTCTCAGAAGTACACTAAACCTGCTATTTTGGTGAGTTATTTAATATTTAAGAACTGAAACCAAACTGCTGGATTCTAGCCCAGCTTCACTGGAGTCTGGCACCTCTGATTCATAGACTTGTACTTGTCCATCCACACTTGTCAGGTCAGGTTGCAGGACCTTCATCACATCGTTGTCTTTATTTTTGGTCCTGCAGATTTGGCAGGCAGATTTATCACGAGAGATGAAATCAAACACCGGTTACACTGGCACAACGATAGCTGAGAAATAGCAGTACGGTCAGAGCTCAGCGAGAGTGCTCAGGGTGGTTATGATGTGTAGATTTGTCCTAGACGTCTACAAATTTCATTCCATCCATAAGGGCATTTCAACAGGTTCTGTACATAAGTCAAGCTTACCTACTCTGTATTTGTTTAGGCCAGTGTTTTCTAATCTTAACCTTTCAGTAAGGATTGTTTCCTGCTATAACACATTGTAAAAATTTTCTTCATTGAATGCATCTTTCCTGCTAGAACACACTTGATTTTAGCTCACAAATGGCTTGGCCATGAGATCATGAGTTCAGTCAGTTGGCTTAAAGGAAGCACAAGGTGCCAAAATGTATATTGGAGGAATATGCAATTGAACATACCGCACTGATAGACATTTACTGATATGAATAACAGGCAAATAAAAAACAGGAACAACAGGAACAATAGGAACAATAACACTATGGGTGATTCATTGGTAATTTGTCTGAATTTGTTTCATTTCTTTTACCAACATGCTTTTTTAATCCTCTTTTTGTATCTTTCGTATTTTTTGTTGTAGCGCTCCAGCCCCTCTGTCTGCCTGCAGAAATGATTAAGTAGCCCATATTCCTGATGCATAGCTGTATTTACTTCAGATAATGGACCATGTCTTTGTCAGTAACTCAGCATGACGTTTGCCTCTATTTATCTTCTTCCCTGCCCCTGCGATTTCAGGCACACTCGCTGCACTTACTGGCAAAACACTCTCTCTCTTCAGCCATATTCAAAACAGCTGCACTTCCCGCATACTGTCTCAAGTGTGTGTCTTCGTCATGTCCAGTGGCTTGCCTTGTCACGTCAGGATATTGATGTTATGTCCCCTCCGATCTCACTGAGCTATTACAGTCTGCATCCATGGCAACTGGCAGGCCTGGTCAGACAAATAACTACATCCAAAACCATACACTACCCTAATAATAGTATTATCAGTAACAATCGCCACACACTATTATCTACTACTGTACTATATGTCAGTATGGTATGCCCCTGATCAGAAAATCCTTAATCAGCATGTCAGTAATAAAGGGTGGGTGAGGTGAAAGCTAATGTATTTCCAACACTGCTAATGCAACACAAATCCAGTGCTAACAGGTTTCTGTGCCTCATATACAGTATAATGTAGCTGGTATGTCCTTGAGTCTTCAAAGCTCCTAAAATGCTTTTTAATTACAGGACTTCACTCTTCCCTTTTGTACCACACCACTGATGAATTATCGAATCTGATTGTTCAGAAGGTGACAATAGCTCCACACACGTTATGATTTCTAGAGTAACAACTCAGCTCTACATAATCTAAATAAACTGATTAAAAAACGTGTTACTTAACAAAGAAAAATGTATGCTCGTTGATGTGGTGACGTTTTCGGTAACGAGACTTTTATTTAACAGTTATGGAAGGAGTCTCCAGTGTCAGTGCTTTGTAACAGTCAACAGGTTTTCTGCCCAGGGAAAGCCTTCAGGATAGAGGACTTTGTGCTCTCAGTTTTTCTTTTTTTCCCCAGTAATGTCCAGATGCATTTTTGTCTTATTAACTACAAGAGAGAATAAAAGGGGCTGGTGAGAAAACAACTGTTTAGAGTGGCTATAACATACAGTAAGTGCTAACAGGAACAGATTTGTCTAACAAATGTTTACAGAGCATGAGCATGTGTCGTTCATTAGTAAATTCGAAACTGTAAGAGGAATAAAACACTCTGGGACATGCTGTTATAGGAAAATAGTTAACTTTGGAGTGCTAATGGGCTTTGTGTCAGGTATCACGCCACTCTATCATTGATTATTTTCCTGTAACAGCACACCTCATCATGTCTTATTCCTCACTTGGAATGAGCACGCATCATTTTTCATTTTCTTTCAGTTAAGAATTTTATTCAACATCTTACAGAAATAGACGCACATTTACACAGCATCTTGAGGAAAAAAAAAAAAAAATAAAGAGAATCATGTGTGAGGACTACTGTTTGTTTTAAAAATATTCCTGGTGATGTGTTTGCTGTAACTTCCATCCAGGTTTAAGGCACAGCAACTCTCAAGCATTTTACAACAAAGAGCACCACATATACTCGGCTGGTTCACAAAACAAACTTGTATCAGACATGTCTCATTACTGACCAAAACAAGATGCTGGATAAGTAGTCATGAGAGGTGCATCCGTTAAACGCTGCACATTTTATTTCCACTACAAATAAAACATACCAATCTATAAAAAAATATATAAACAATAGCTATTATCTAGCAACAGTAACTAAAAAACAGTGATAAATAGAGAAAAACACTGTAAAACTATAACATTAACATCAATGGCAGCAGTGTCACTTGTGATTTCACGTCCTCATTAATCGTAAAATTAATTAAGATCAGCTGCTCTATACTTGTTCAGACCAGTGTTTCCTGATACTTCAGTATTAATGTTTGTTTTTTCTGCTATAAGACACCTAATTTAGCACGCAGAAGGCTTGTTAATGAGAGTTATGAGTTAAATCTGTTGTGGCTGAGAAAAAAAGAAAGCACTAAAATGTGCCTCGTCCAGTAGACGACTGACGTTGCACTGCGCTGCCACTTGGAAATACTGTTATAAAACTATACGTAGGAGTCTATTTTAAAACTTCCCTTATGAAACAGAATGAAAAAGAACAGAGTGTGTTTCACTATCATTTTCTCATTCACCCCAATGGGTCTCCAATACATACATATACACATTATATATATATATATATAAAATATATATATAAAAAATATGCATTAGTTATACGTTTGATTGTGAGTCACTTGAAGCAGCTCATTTTATACCCAAACAATTTGCATAATGTATTCTGACATATGCCACAAATATTTCTTTACAATAAGCTTGATAGACAATGAACATGTTACACAGTAGCCAACATTGTGTGCAATGGAGATCAAGCATGTTCACAATAATGGTTATGAATGGTTACTGGCTGTTGGTTTGGTAACGAATCTAAAATACAATAATCCCTCTACTGCACATTTAGTAATCTGGGCAGGTCCTTTAAATAGTACCGCTGAACCACCTAATCGCTTCTTAGATACTGAGTACATAATGACCGAGTTGCTGTTTCGCTCTAGTGCAATTCTAATAGAATATGCATTAGAGTAATTTTTAATCCAAAATACTCAAGTAATAATAGTTTGCCTGCTTACATATCCTTGTACACATAGCTTACTTTAAATTTGTAGTACTATTCCTGTTGTTACCGCCTTTTTTTGTCCGAGTGTATGAAAATCTATTTTTGTCCCGTCACCATACAAGGTTGTAACAGAATAAAGTGTTCTAAATGCCACTGAAATTCAAAACCAATGTACCTGTAACCACGAGACATCATTTCAGTGCAGTACAGAAAGCACACAACATCAAAACATCAAACGGGAACACACGAGACAGCAATCAAGTTCTTTCTTACTTCTTTTGAAAATGGTCTGTCTATTTCTCTCACGGTACTGACATCACAGAGAAGATTCGGGTTCCACCGCACCGCCATTTGCTTTGGTCGCCACTTTAGAAAGCTTCTCAAGATCTACTGAGTCCACCTGAAGTTCATCTTCACTTGCTGCTTCTGGCTTGTCTGGGTCGTCTGTGGTCTCTTTCTGTACTTCCACCTCTGGATTTATACTCTGTTCTCCTCCATTAGGGTCTGACTCATTCTTACCACCATGATTCTCTTGGTCATCCCGAGACATTTTGTTGAGCTGCTCCATCTCAGTCTCTGTCACAGCCATCTCCATCTTGGCAGAAGGGTCAGGCTGCTGAGGCGTCTTCTTGATAAAAAGCAGGTTGCAGATGCAAAGTACGAGAGCTGAGAGGACCACCTCACAGCCTGCTAGCAGGAAAACGTACATGTAGACCTTGGTGGCATCCAGGAGCCGACCTGCAAATCAATATAAAATGCTGTTATGATTTTACCGCTAATATATTGTGCCAAGATAGGAGAGCTAATAATAATAATAATAATAATAATAATAATAATAATAATAATAATGTGAACTGACCTGCACCAGGTGGCCCCACTAGCACAGCAACGGCCTCAACCAGGAGTACCAGGCCAATTGCACTGGAGAACTTCTCTGTTCCCACAATGGCCATTAGCACCTCAAACTGCAAGGCTCCCACCATTCCATAGGAGATACCGAAGAAAATGCAGAAAATTACGAGTGACGTGTAGTCTTTTGACATGGAGCCTATAATATCGGTGGTACCATTAAAGATCATAGCAAAGCTGAAGAAGTAAACACACCGCGGGCGCACCCACTTCAGGCCAGCAATAAGGCCACACGTAGGCCTAGCAAAGATATCGATAAAGCCAAGAATGGTGAGCAGAAGAGCAGATTGGGTGTCTTCATTACCCAGCTCTTTTGCATAGCTAACTACAAAAACTGGAGGAACAAACAGACCCAACACCATAATAGCTGCTGCTATGGTGTAGATGACAAACCCTCTGTCTTTAAAGACACTGAAGTCCAGCAACTTGTGCTTTGGTTTTGGCTTTTCCTCTACTTCTTTTGCTGCTTCCTGGTCTTCTTCATTCTTCTTTGGCGCTAACAGCGGCCTCATGAGGGCTCCACATGCACAGCAGTTAAGCAGTATGCCTCCCAGGATGAGGAAACCACCACGCCAGCCATACTTGTACTGAAGAATTTGGCCGAGGGGAGATAAACAGCACAGTGCTACGGGACTCCCAGCAGCAGCCAGTCCGTTCGCTAAGGGTCTTTTCTCACTGAAGTATCTATTCAGCATGATGAGTGAAGGCTGGAAGTTCAGGGCCAGACCCAAACCTGCAACAGACCCAACGTTTTTTTTTTTTTTTTTTTAGAAATAATTAGCTTAAGGGTGCCTGTCGCAACCTTAGTTGCAAATTATCGTGAGTCTGTTTACATGCTGACAGTTATTTGGTTCATCAATTTGATGGGAAAAGAAAATATTTGTTATAAATAACTCACCTGTGATTATACCAGTGCAGAGATAGATATGAACAATGCTGCTGGCGAAGGAGGCCAAGATCATGCCAAGAGAAGCAAACAGGCCACCCACCATCATCACAGGGCGACATCCAAAGCGATTTACTAAAACACTACACAGGGGTCCTGTGAATCGTAATGAATGAATGAATCAAATCATAATTAACTGGCTATTCATATCATTCATTTAAAAGGCAGGTTATATTAGTTAAAAGCAGACAATACATTCTTTCTTGATCTTATCACATGCACTTTTTTGATGAACTCTGATATTGTTTCGCTCTAAAAACGAAACCATATTACAGCTCACTCATATTTCATACTTCTACAGCATCCCAACCTGAGCCATAGAGCATTGCCAGCAGAATAGAAGAGATCCAGGCAGTGTCACTGTAGCCCACGTCGAACTCACGGATCAGCTCCTTAAAGAAGACACTGACAGCTTTAGGAAAAGCATAGGAGAATCCAGTGATAACGAAGCAGCCGAAGAGCACGGCCCAGCCCCATCCTCCATCTGGGGCCTTCACCCCACAGCCTCCGTCATCCACCACCACTCCTCCCATGATGCTCCGTTCAAGTCACTTGAAGCTACTGTGAAAAGAGAAAGAGGCCGGATTTAAACATAGATAAACAGGGAAGTGTGCTCTCATTGGATCTTATCAACTGTGATTACAGCTTTAAACGGACATACAGAGTAGAGTTATATGTGAGCAAAACATTCCCAGTTTGGTGGCCAGATGAAAAGTGCATGAGAAAAACTGTGATAGAGCAGAACAGTAGTGGAATGAAAGTTTAAGACGGCAATAAAAACAGACCTCTGACATACTTAACGACGTACACTGGTGCTTCCCAACGCTAACAGTTCCCAACAGACAAGATTTCTTCCCTAACACACAGGCTACCGTCAGTGCTTACCACGTCTTTGTGAACAGTTGGCTAGACGACATTGCCAAGTGTCTTTAAGCATTTAACAGAGAACATTAAGTACTTTATATTACTGTTGCTTAATTCTGCCATATGACCACACGGACACGTGACGAGCCAGCTCATGGCTTATGTGAGATGTGGATCAGAGAGGCTTAGCTGTCCCTCCCTTTCTGATGTGCCCCAGGAGCTGAACAACTCATTACAAGAGACAGATCAATATATCATTAGCAAAACACTGTCATTAGTTATCACTGCGTTTTATTGTCCTCCTATGTGTTTTAGAAATACCCTGTACTTGTATTCTAGGGTTTGTGTCTGGAAAACAATGCACTTGAAAAGTATTGTTACTTATTATTTAATTGTGATTGTTATGCCCAGCTGTTATATAACCAAATACAAAGACATTATTTGGATTGATGAGATGATGTGTTCTACATTGATACAAACATGATGTGCACTGTTCATTTTTCTTGCACTAGCGAAGGAGAGGTTTTTACTTTACTATAAGTGCACGGGAGCAGTCAGATTGCAGGACCATCACAGACCATGTTCGGTGCTGTGCTATTCATTTTACAGCATTCATTTATTCATCATTAGTAACTGCCTGGTCAGGGTCACAGTGGTTAAAATTAGGCTTCTGGTTGAATTGTTAGAGCCAGAATTCACCAACCAGTGCTGGCATTTCTACCTCTGGGATTTCATCAGTGTTTTCCAGGGACATAGTTGTAGGGTTCCTATTTAATTTAATTTAATTTAAAAAAAAAAAAAAAAAAAAAAAAAAAAAAACGCCTCCTTTATTTTCGCTGTGGGCTTAAATCTGAAAACAGATATAGATTATGGCATTTCATGCACACTCCTAGTGCGCATGGTACCCTACAATGGACTGGCATCACATCCAGGGTGTGTTCCTGTGTATCCCAGCATTCCTGGGATAGGGATCCACTGCAGCTCTCACCAAAATAAAATGAAAGAATGAATGGACAGTTCTGCCCATCGTACCTCAGTTATTTTCCCTCAGTAATGTTGCATTTCAGCTTTGTCTGCATTTACTTTTTGTTCAGCACGGTCTGTCACAGAACATATCCATACTAATCCCATATAATATTACAGTTAATTGGACTTTACTCATCATTGTTTCATTGAACTCCCTCTACTGAGAATTCAACCACCTCTATGATATCCTTCTTCTTTCCCCTGGGTTAAATAATGTTAGGCGACTTCCCACCATAGTGATAAATACACTTTCTCTGAAGCGACACAGAGGACATCAGGAAAGGGTGTGGCACATCATGATCTGTTCCATTACTAATGTCTGAGAGCACTACATGTATGACATAAAGAGACATATTAAGATATGGCAATGGATACCCAACCAATTCCAACTACAGCTACGTTTTGAAATTTGCACCAGGGTAGACGAACAATGAGTTATGTCTCAAATGCTTTAAAAAAAATAAAAAATAAATAAAAAATAAATCTGCCAATGGGTAATAATCAGTATGCTAAATGAAGCATTTTCATATTAATTAAATGAATGTCCCACATATAGAACACACAGGCAGGTGTCTGTTAAAACATGTATGGTATAAACAGAAATGCTTAATCTGAAATAGTCCATTTTCTGGTACGAAATATTCCAGTTTTAACATTTCCCAAATTAGTCCACTATTATGCACGAGCTCAGTGCGTGAAACATAATCTATGACAAACATCCTGTAACGAGAACCCATGTGAAATTTCCCTTCGCTCTTGAGCAAGCTGTGGCAATACTGTGTCACACCACATAAGAAAACACAGTTAAACTAAAACGTCTGGGGTCACCTAAAAAAATCCCATACAATCCTTCCAGCCTACCTGTATGTAAATAACTTAAGTGACATTACAAATCCAAGAGGATTTCCAATGATTAACATACAAGAGCAGTAGTAAAGCAGGCAGTTCGCATGCATTAAGAACCTACCCAGCTGCTCCCTGGTGTCTTTCCATATGTGAGTGTAACGGTGTCCATAGCTGAATCTCTTGTGCAGCTTTTGTGGGTGGGAGTTTGGATAAAAGCTACTTAACCCTCTCCCTGCACTCAAAGCCTGTACTCTTCCTAAATTAGGACTGTGACATTATTCTTCACTACATCCATAATTAGGCGTCAGTAACTCTGCATGCATTCATTCTGCATTCCCCAAAGAGATTCGTATTCGGGTATTCGCTGGGGAGGCTGATGTTAATGATAGTGAGTGTGTGTGCGCGTGTGTGTGTGCACATGCACATGTTTGGGAGAGCATTTGAAAGGTGGGTGTTCTCTCTCTTTGCTGATAACGATAAGCAAGAAACCCATGTAAAAGAGTCATTCAATACAGACTCAGGAGTCATTCTTTTCCTTTTGTACTTTTAACATGTATCTTTCTTTTTAAAAAAAAAAAAAAAAAAAAAAAAAAAAAAGATTTATGGTATCAATAACCATAATAATTGGACCATAATTATATTTTAGAGTAAAGTTACACTACATGCACCTTTCTGGGTGAAGGATACAGACATAATGTATGAAAGATGAACCGTTGAGGGTACCACCTCAGCAACAAGGAAAGGTACAGTGTAGTATCCTTGTTTCTGAGAGTGTACAATTAGAGGTAGTGTCACAATATTTAGATTAGATTTTTTTTTTCAAACTTTCAACTGTTTTGCATTTAAGAAAAACATGTTATAATATAACATAAACCTTTTATCTACTTCATTTTTTCATTTAGCAGGGAAGTATGATCATCTTCCTGACTTCAGTGGGTTTTTAAATGTCTAATTTTCCATGTAGTAAATTTAGGATCCCAAAATAAACATTAGAAAGCAGGGCTGCATTATTTTTACATAAATTTATTTCAATAATAATAATAATAATAATAATAATAATAATAATAAATACTGGTGCATACAGAGCTTCACTGAACATGATAAAGTTGACCAAATCCTTCATTTAATGTAGGTCTGCAAGATTTGTATCAACTGATTACTTACTTGAAAGCTCTATCTATGTAAGTGATCTATCAGAAACAGCTCTGTTGCTTGATGCCAGGTGTAGATGAATAGAACAGAATGACTCTGGGTTGGATGGAGACTAACACGATGAAGCTCACAGCACGTCATAGTGTACGTGACTAGACTGGGGTACTTCTTCTTCTCTGCTAGTAAAGTTAACCAAGGGAATCTGGAAATGAGTGGTGGATTTCGAGCAAGAAACATTTCGCCTTCCATTGAGCTGTTACTCATTTCATGTAGGTAGAAGGTTATTTCTCCTCATGCTGCATGAACATAGCATGTACAGTAGAGCTGCTGTAGTCGGAGTTAATTATAACATGTTGTAAATGGTACAAAAAAAAAACAACAAACAGATGGAAGATTCGTATTTGTTGTTATAGATGAAACCTGATATCCTATAAATAGTGTGGTAGATAAGCCAGAATAATAAAGACGCCATTTGATTGCCTCATCCATCCTGTTTAAAAGGACTTATTAATACTTACAAGGAAATGACATGGCACATACTCACAACATGTACAAGGCAAACGCTCGGAAATGCTTTAAAAATGGCTTACCTTATCGATTTTCAGCTGCTAGATCTTTCCTCAGTGTCAGAAGCATCGCGGTTTCTGTGAGCTGAAGCTCAGTGAGGATCTGTTGAGTGCGAGTGCGTGTGCGTGTGTGTGTGTGTGCTGAAACTCACACACCTGAGCGTGAAAAATGCAGACGTGCAGTTGGGTGATGAGCATTTCTAGTGCTACGTGCATCCTCCTCCCTTCTTGCCCTCCTCCTCCCTTCTTGCCCTCCTCCTCCCACTCTCACTCAGGGTCATTTGAATTTAAAAGGACTCATGAATGTGAACAGTGGGCTCTGCATGTGCATTACAATACAATGCTGCCTTCCCGCTTTGCATATGTGCAGCAACAAATTATCCACCAATCAGCAAGACAGTCCAAATGCGATTACCTCCGGAGTCATCAGTTTTTTTTTTTCTATTATCATTGTCAAATGTTTCATCAGGAAGGCACCATTCATTATTTTACAGATGCTACTGGCCTGTGCGGCAGGCGAGCACTTGGGGCTACGTGATATCAGGCAGGCACAGAGAATAGTGACGTGATGTGTCGTTTCGTAAACGATTCGGCTCTTTGATCCGACTCTTTGATCCGACTCTTTGATCCGACTCTTTGATCTGGCTCCTTGATCCGGCTCTTTAATGTGATTGTTGAGAACCGACTCGCCTGTATGAGTCGTTTGAGGGTTTTCTATCTGGTAATGTGTATACACTTGCAGTATGGCTTAATCAAAATGCTCTTTTCAACATCTGTGCTATTCATGAGTGAGAGGTGTGTTTGACTCCCAGCTGTCTGTATGAAGCAGTATGACAGAAGAGAAGGCCTGCTTTCAGTGTAAATGGGGGATCAGTTATCAGGATAAATGTAGATGAATCATTTTAATGTAGGGACATTAACACTGATTAACACTGATAACATTAACATGGAGGGACAATAACATTAATGCAGGGGTGCTTACTGTATTTTTCTAGGCACATTGGGACTGTCTTGCTGATTTAATTAGTTATATAGATCTTTTTAATGCAATTCAAACTAATCTTGTTAACTACAAGCATCAATTTTTTATGAAAGAGCCATAGTTAGGCTGAGAATGAGAAAAGAAAGTGGTAATGAGCCATTTGGGAGTCGACTCTTATTTGTGAGCCAAATAAAGTGACTCACTGGGAAGAGTCAGAATAAGGACCGCCGGTAGAGACCGGTTTTCGGTTTCCTCTTTCGTCACCTGCCTTTTGTTTTCCCCTGGAAAGCAGCGTCACTGTGCTTCAGGCTGCCTGTGTACATCATGGTGAAACACCGGAAAAGGAATGTTTGAATCATGTTGGGTCAACTGAGGATAAACCTGGAGTGTCATAATCAGTAGGATTTTAGTCAGGGATGCAAATAGCAGGTTAAATGGGCATTTCCATTACAGTTTCAGTTTCAAGGACTACTGGAAATCTTATTATAGAACTGGAGCACAAGTCGTGTCTTTCTAATCCTTCTTAAAGGTTGTACAATTATTCCTACAAATTTAAAAATAGTACCATCCATAGGCACACATTACTATGTCGATTCACAGAAAAACAAACAAGCTACAAACAAGTACCCTTGGACATGCTTAAGACTCTGAATAATGAATATTGAAAATGTCTTGCCTTTTTTTTGTGACTTAACATTTTTGAAAAAGACTATTGATGTGATTGTAAATACTTCTGAAGACTTATTAATGCTACATAAATCTTGTACAAGGTGAACCACGGTATTGATGCTTGTATGTACTGCTGATATGAACTTGCAATATATTTTTAAATATTCTCAGTAAAGTATTTTTAAAAAAGAAATACGAACAAGACAGGTGGAACAAATGCGGAACTCCTCATCGCGAGTAGAAGTTTCACACGGAACCTTCCGGCGGACCTCTAGGTATGCTGTTCCCATAGGAACCAAACTGATGGAGTATACACAAGGCTGTTGTAGAATAAATGGTAATTGTGTCTCTTTTTTTTCAGCTACCTTCAGCAGTCTTTGTGTTTTGTGGTAAATTCCCCATTCTTGTGTACAATATACAATACAGGAGTGTCTCAGTGTATCTGGCTCACGCGCTGTTGTGTAACACGAGCTCGACTAGACGGATGTCAAATAGTTCTTTAGCTAACAATAACAGCTGTTCACCTTAAATGTAAATAATTTTAATAACATTCACCCGATAACATTCACGCGATAACATTCACCCGATATTAGCTATTTAAAAGTCACTAATTTGACTGAAGGTTTACATTTCACTCAGGTTTAGCAGTAATGCTAACGTTAACTATGCATTCGAGTCAAGTGTACTTGCTAACAGGTGTCATATACAATACACTTAGCTAGCTAATGCCAGTACAATACAGTATCATGGTACAAAAGGTTCCTATTAAAAGATAACCAAAATACTAGGTCTCTGTTAAAGGTGGAGCCCAAAAAAGAAAAAAAGAAAAAAGTATGTCTCTTATAGTTTCTTAAGACAACTGCTTTTTCTTGTAGGTGACGTGGAAAATTAACACAATTTATGAGTTCACCCCAGAAAGCAAGTTCTACAAGGCAGGGGAATAAAAAGATGAAGCACATTAAATCGGTACCTAATTGTGTACAAATACGTCTATTAACCCCATTCAGCAATTGGATGTACATTGCCTGTACTTCTGAGAATTTGTAAACATGCACTTCTTAAACATGACACAGTGCATTTTGAAGCTTAAAGCTCTTTAAGTTTTTGAACAACACAATCAGCTTCAAGCAGGAAATCAAATAGAAAAGAATTTCCTAGGGCAGTTGGAAATGCCATTCAATTTTCAGTACATCTACAGACAGTTCAACGTACTCTAAAAGCCTATAAATATAATTTTATAGATATTTGTGTGTATGAGTGGTTGTTTTCTTATTTGGTTACGAGTAGTTACAAGTAAACTACTTCATTTTTTAATGATCAATTATCAAAATTCTAATTAACATTAGAAAAAATATCATTATTTCATTTGTTCATCAGCTGACGCTTGATTTAAAAACCTCAGTGTCAAAGCACTTAAGCAAAGTAATGAATTATTGGCACATTGCTCTCCTCTGGAGGGAAAGAGTGGTATGATACAAGAAATTGTCTGTGGATACCTCATTGTTAACAAAAAATCTATTGATTATCATTAAAGCTATTGCTTTTCAATTATTCATTGCCTTTAAACCCATGATGTATGAATTATTTATTCCTTCACAAAGCTCATGTATTTGCAGATTTGTTTCTACATTGAGGGCACGTTGAACCATGTCCTCATGTCCAGCCTTTAAAAATCATGCAGGACAGTGATGATCTCGAGGCCCAGCTAGCCTCTAAGGAAAGAGAATGGAAAGAGCTACAGGCCTTGCGTATTCATCAGCTTGAGACTGCACTGTCTGAGGCCACCAGTGAGCTCTCCACCCAGAGAGAGCGCTTCCTGCGTTTGCGGGATGATTTCCAGTACAACCTGCGTGTGCTGGAGGAGCGGGACAGAGAGCTGGAGCGCTACGATGCGATGGCTGTCCGCGTCCACACTGAAGACAGTGCCCGGCAAGCGGAGCTCAGTGAGCTGAGGATCCAGCTAGCCAAACTGCAGGATGCCCTGGGAGAAGAAAAAAAGCAAAAAGAAGATTTGCAGACTCAGTATCAGAAGAGGGGAGTAGATCACCGGCTGCAGCTGGAAAGAGTATACAGGTAAAGAGCGTTTTGTCAGGAACTTTCATGATTTAAATTTTTTGATGACTCCTGAAAAAAAACTTCTCATGCTGTTTGATAAAGGGATGCAATTAAATTTCACTGAATTTTGCTAACAGCTAAGGAGTGTTGTTACACTTATGCATAGTAATTGAAATTTCACTGCATAAATTATAAGCATTCCTAGTTATAAGAAAGTGCTAGACAGTCTACGTCCAAATCAGGGATATTACATTGAGAATCCCCACTTCAGTATCAAGTTTGTTTTGCAGTATGAAGGAGGAGGAGATTCAGACACTCAGAGAAGAGAATGAGACGCTGAGACGGGATCTCCAGCGGCGAATCCAGGCTTCAGATGGGGAGTTGGCACTGCAGAAGCAGGTACCACACACCTTGTCCAATCTGTCAGATGATATAGAGGTGTGACCAGTGTGTTTTTTTCTCTTCACAAATCATAAGAAGTACAGTATACAAAGTGTCTTACTGAGGTACATTTCAGTTTGCAAAAAATACTATTGATTTAAGAAAATCAATAATACAGTCTACAGATGTCTTTAGTCTACATTTAGCCCCCCATAAATCTGCTTGCCATTGCGTGGTATTTAAACTAACGTGTCTGACTGAGAGGTACCTCATCTGACACTGTTTCTGGGTCTCAGCGGGTTTTATCCCTAGAGAATTCTCACATCACACTGTAAAACGAGTAGCTGATGAGGGACTTGGCATTAGATAGTTTTGTTGAGGAAAAAATCCCATACCCCTGTTGTTCATACCGAGAATAGGTGTTGTGTTATTAATTTCGATGCAGTCGCCTTTGACATTTGCCTGTTGAGCTGGGATCAGCTGAGTTGTGCTCAACAGCTGCTTTTTAATATGTCAGTAGTGTCTGGTGCCACAGTAGTTCATTTGGATACTGGGTGACTAATGAACAGAATGGCATACTAACCCATTTTAAAAATAAACCTGTCCTCAATGCAGTTTACATTTTAATGTGTCTGCTTGGTCACCTGATTACAGTTGGTGTATCATGCATTCAGTAGCACTCATTACAGTCTTGGGTTGTATTATTTCCTTACAAATCATTTTGAAACCTTTATGTAAGCTTCTACACACTTCAGTTGACTGTGTTAGACATATAAAATAGGGAAATCTAATATACCAGATCTAAATGAATTCCACATACTTTATATAGGATATTTTGTAATCGCCTCTGACATATGTGTAAGCGAGCAGCTTTTTCCTGTGTGTTAGAAGCAGATATGCTTCCAGTCTACAGCCCTGAGTGAAGCCTTGCAAGTGCATGACAGCTCAGTCCTTTTGTAATTGATGACAGGAAATGTTAGCGGACTTCGACAGCGAGATGCGAAAACGGGAACACGAGTTCAGCCTGAGAATGGATGAGATGCGTAACGTTGTGCTGTCTCATGAGCTCAAGGTGAAATCTAATGAAACAAGAATTACAAGCCAAAATGGTCTAAAGCTGGATTTTCTGAGTTTATGTTTCTGTATTTCTGTGTAGATTACTGTAAGCGATGGTTTATTTAACAGGTGCAGCTTTTGAACAAAGAGTTGGATGTCCATGCCAAAGGCCGCAGCGAGGCTGTCGAGGCACTGCAGCTGTCTGAGCAAGTCTGTCAACAAGCACAGAAAGAGATCCTGCAAATAGACTGGGACCTCAAGAACACATCTGCAGTCAAAGACTCAAAGTGCTTATGCCATGCAGCATATCTGTATTATTTCTCATTTAATTTAAGTGTTCACTCACTGAGATTATTTGTCATTTTTAGGATAAAAGAGCTTGAGGAAAAAGTGACCCAAATGAAGGCTAAACATAAAAAAGAAGAAGAAGTCAACAACAGGAAGTAATCCATGACATCACATCGATAATCTCTCCAGTGCACAATTTAGTGCTGAATAACTTGGAAATGTATTTCATTTCTAATTAAAAACATTATATTAAAATATTCATGGAATGTACAGTATGTACCTTACACCAAAAAAAAATCAACACTCATGTAGTGGTTGTGAACTTTACTGTGATATATGGACTATAAATACCTTGTGCACTTCAGGCCAGGATTGTTTGGCTGCTGTGAAGTAACTAGTGCTGTGTTGCTGTGGTGTGGCTGCTCACTCCAGGCATGCAGAGTTGGAGCGCAGGGCCCGAGAGAGAGAGACTGCTCTGGAGGCCATGAAGGAGGCACACATCTCTGACCTGCACGAGGAGAAAAAGAAAGCTACACAGCTCCAGATGCAGCTAGACAGCCTGGTTCTGGAGCAGGAGAGGAGAGAGAAAAGACATGCAGATGAGATGTCACACAGAGTGCAGCAGATCCAAGAGTAAAACAAACACACACACACACACATGTTGATTATTTCTGCTAATATGAGAACACAAAAGATTAACTGGCCCAATAGTGATGCAAAGCACAGTGTTTTTTTTTTTTTTTTTTTGTTTTTTTTTTTTTGCAAATCACTCAGCTGTGCATCACCATCAGTGAGATCACACTGTAACAAGATTTGTTTTTTGATCTCTCAGGGAAATAGTTTCAGACTGGCAGTTTAACAGCATTGTGCTAATTGTGTGGAATATCCTGCACAATGGGGGGCACGGTGGCTTAGTGGTTAGCGCGTTTGCTCACACCTCTGGGGTTGCGGGCTCGAATCCCACCACTGTCCTATGTGTGCAAAGCTTGCATGTTCATGCTTGGGGGGGGTTTCTTTGATTGGCAATCCAAATTGTCTGTAGTGTGTGAAGGGTCCAGGGTGTCCCCCGCCTTGTCCCCTGGGATAGGCTCCAGGCTGCCCCGTGGCCCTATGTAGGAAAAGCGGTACAGAAAATGGATAGATGGATCCTCCACAATGCTTAGTCACTTGCTCTTTTCTGTGAGCATAAAAAGCCTTTGTGTATCTCTGATATTTGCTCCTCAAACATGACTTGTAATTAAACCTATAAGAAGCTATAAAACTCTTATTTGGTTAGGTGCATAATGTTTTGTTGAGTTACAGCTACGGCCCCATCACTATTAATAATTAACTCTTGTCCATTATTTCTATCTTTCAGTCAGATCCTTTTAACCCATGAGAGTTACAACTGTAGCATGAGAGAATTATTAATCTGTCACGTTATCATAATAATAGACCTCTTGTTGACCGAAAGGCTCCGTGCACAGCTGGAGAAGACACAGGCCGGCTGGGAGGCTTACATCACGCAGGTCTCTAAAGAAACGGTTGCCAAGGACACAGAGCTGCTGTCTGCGGGGGACAGAGAGGCCAAAATCAGAGCAGAGCTGCAGAAATGTAAAGAGGATTCAGACAGGTAGGTGCTTACCAATAATCACAGTTATCAGTGATAGAGTTTATATTGACTTTAAACCTGTTGCTAAGTTACTGCATATTGGTGTTATACTGGATACAGCAAACAGGGCATAGGGAAATTTTATTATAAAATTACAATTTTTTAAGATTATTATAATTTTAATAACTGCATTGTTCTTAAGCATATGCCTTTCCAAATACACTCCTGGGCAACAAAAAAAAAAACCTTTAACATTTATTTATTTAACCTTTATTTTACCAATTAAGGTTCTAAGGCAATTCTGTCCAGATTTTTTGTGGTATTTGAACTAATTGAAATATAACAGCCCTTTAAACTTCTAATATTTCAGTAAAACTTGTGATGAAGTAATAATAATTACTTTTGGAAATGTTTTTGTGAGTGTCAGGCAGGAAGGGGTGGTAAGGGATGTCAGATTCAGAGTCATTAAAATGACCTTCTAGTAGCAATAGCTGTCATGTTTGTTTGCAGCTAATGGAAAAATGTATTGAAATAGTCCTGGAAAATGCTTTTCTAAAAACAGTGGAAACCCCTGTATGTGTGACTTAATATATACTCCTGGGCAAAAAGAAAAAGGGCCAAGTCCAAAATGGCTAAATATTTGGCTTTTAATGGTCTTAGCAACAAATTATTGGTCAGGAATAAGCAAGAATTAAACAAATACTGTAGATCTCTCCCTGCTCTATCAATCCCGGGTCATTTATGAGCTTTTTATCAGGCCCTTGATGGGCTCCATCAGGTATGGCAGATAACCAGGAGAAGAGGGATCTCAGAAGATATTTTTGGAAAATTTTGTACACCCAGACACGTGTTGGTTTGAATTTTACATAAAATTTTTAATCATTATCATGATTTTACCTTTGCATACAAGAAGACTATATAAGTGAATTTCCTTGTTTCTAGCTTTTTTCCATTGTTCAGGAAATTATCAAGAATGAAACAAATGCACTCCTGAGAGCTCCTTTGTTTAATTCTTGATCATTTCCTGACCAATGATTTGTTGTTATGACCATTAAAAGCTTAATATATTGCCATTTTGGGCTTGGCCATTTTTTCCCTGGGAGTGTAGATAATATACGGTGTTTAAGAGCATTCCAAAGTCTATTTGCTGTGAATAAACCCTGTGTGATGGACTCAGGTATAAACAGCAGCTGGCCAGTGCAATTCAGAGGGAACAGGCTCTGGAGCAGAAGCGTGTGCAGTTGGAGCTGGACTGGGAGCGCCGCTGTGAGGAAGTGCGTGCTGAACACTACCTCAAGAGTGAGGAGCTCATCCACGGGCTGACCCAGTCCGGAGAAGAGGTGAGCTAACTCACACTAAAATACAGGCAAGCTAAAATATCACACCAGAAATCAACCACGAAGTCATGAGAAGCATGAGAGATAGTCAGTGAGCTTGACCAATTACATACAAAGATAATTACATGTCATATTTCAGCGGAGGGAAGAAAATATGAAAAGGATCATGTAAAAATGTATAAGTATGCTGTGACTGATTTAATGACACTAGTAATGATTTGAAACATGTGTCCTCAGATAAATGCTGAATTGAGGGAGAAGGAGCGAGAGCTGCAGGAAACGGTTGCTTTGCTAAGGAGCGTGACCATAGAGAGAGACCAGGCTCTGCGTGGACGTACCTCAAACACAACTTCTCAGGTTAGACCACAAAAACGCCATTCCTGCCAATCAATATTTTTTCTAAAGTACTACAAGCATTCGATTTCCATTCATTCACTAAAACCTCACTTCACTCACAGAGAAGTAAATCTTTCATCACTAGTATACATAACCCTGACCACAGGAAGGGGTGAGATAACAACTATTCAGGTTCAGCCAGCACATTTAGGAGAGGTCAGTGAGAGCCCTGAGTTATGTATCTTCGCGCTCACTTGCTTTGTAGGTCGTTTATCATGTAACATTTAAAGGCCTTTAAATAGCATTTCAGCAATGGATGCTGTGACAGTATCAGTATGCTACACTCAAAGTTCAAGGTGCCTCTTGTGGGAGTATTTTAGGAAAGGCTGTATTAGATAACACACGTATCCATTTATTTTGAACAGCTGTATATGACAGGCTTCACATGTGAATCAAATACATTTATCACATGTATTATTCCAAATGCATGTTTCTTTGGTGTGACCCAGTCGTGACCCGAATGGGATCTGGGTGTGCTGTGGTGCACTTTAGTATTGCGTATAGCTTTACACAGCTCCTCGCCAGCTGACAGACCATGAAAAAGCCAAAGAAGTAGCTTGAGGTAACCAAAGGTGATTGCTGTCTTAATGTGTGGACTTTTTTTTTTTTTTTTTTTAAATCCATACACTCCTGGGCAAAAAAAGGGCCAAAATGGCAAACATATTAAGCTTTTAATGGTCTTAACAACAAATCATTGGTCAGAAAATGAGCAAGAATTAAACAAATGCACTCCTGAGAGCTCATTTTGCTGCAGTGAACTGTTTGGGGGGGAAAAGCTAGAAACAAGGAAATTCACTCATACAGTCTTCTTCTACACAAAAGTAAAATCATGATAATGATTAAGATTTTTGCTGTAAAATTCAAACTAACACATGTCTGGGTGCACAAAATTTTCCAAGAATGTCATACATTTTTTTTTTTTTTTTTAATTCTTAAAAGATTAGTTATTATTTGGTTATCTGCCATACCTGATGGAGCCCATCAGGGGCCTGATCACAAGCTCATAAATGAACCGGGAGTGATAGAGCAGGGAGAGATCTACAGTTTCTTGCTCATTTCCTGACTAATGATTTGTTGTTAAGACCATTAAAAGCTTTAATGAAAAGAGCTGAAAATGTCATTGGTCCCAAGAGAGTATTAAAATGTAAGGCTGTAAAAATATACAAGCAGGATGATCGTAACGAGATTAAGGTGTCTCCATCTAGTGGCAGCTAAGCAGTTAGCATCCTGAGACGGGATTTTAGTCTGAATTGGATGCATACTGGTGAATAATTTGTCTAAAGAAAGTTTTGCTTTACTCACTTTGCTTATAAGCTTTCCATTTATTAGCATCAGTTTCTTTTTAATCAAATTTTCTCCCAGTGTTAGTCATAACTTCTTTAACCATCAGTGTGCTTATGTTTTTGCATTGCATGAAAGTTCCCATTTTTGGAGGGTGAATGAGGTTTATGTGTTTCTGCTGTAGCACATGCAGTTATCTGTAGAGCAGCAGAATCATGCACTATCTCAGCTGACAGACAACCTTCCTCTACCAGGCTTAGTGTAACCTTCCTTGCCGCCCAATGAGCCCCCTATCATGGAAACCAGAATTGTCCTTCGTTTTCTATAATAAAGGAGATTAATGTAGTTTGTAAACATTCTTAAAGTTTCCAAATGTACCATTCATGCCCCAGTCCATAAGATCAATATTTTCTCAAGCTCAGAACAACAAAGACATTTAAATATGACTGCCTGTTCACTTTACAGCAGGTGAGCCCCACCCATTCTCTTTACAGCAGGTGAGCCCCACCCATTCTCTTTACAGCAGGTTAGTCTCACCCATTCTCTTTACAGCAGGTGAGCCCCACCCTTTCTCTTTAGAGCAGGTTAGTCTCACCCATTCTCTTTACAGCAGGTGAGCCCCACCCTTTCTCTTTACAGCAGGTGAGCCCCACCCATTCTCTTTACAGCAGGTGAGCCCCACCCTTTCTCTTTAGAGCAGGTGAGCCCCACCCTTTCTATTTACAGCAGGTTAGTCTCACCCATTCTCTTTACAGCAGGTCAGTCTCACCCATTCTCTTTACAGCAGGTCAGTCTCACCCTTTCTCTTTACAGCAGGTCAGTCTCACCCTTTCTCTTTACAGCAGGTCAGTCTCACCCATTCTCTTTACAGCAGGTCAGTCTCACCCTTTCTCTTTACAGCAGGTCAGTCTCACCCTTTCTCTTTACAGCAGGTCAGTCTCACCCTTTCTCTTTACAGCAGGTTAGTCTCACCCTTTCTCTTTACAGCAGGTTAGTCTCACCCTTTCTATTT
>CM075014.1:14278249-14296003 GCA_037576675.1 Pangasius sanitwongsei
AGTCTCACCCTTTCTCTTTACAGCAGGTTAGTCTCACCCTTTCTCTTTACAGCAGGTTAGTCTCACCCTTTCTATTTACAGCAGGTTAGTCTCACCCTTTCTCTTTACAGCAGGTTAGTCTCACCCTTTCTCTTTACAGCAGGTTAGTCTCACCCTTTCTATTTACAGCAGGTTAGTCTCACCCTTTCTCTTTACAGCAGGTTAGTCTCACCCTTTCTCTTTACAGCAGGTTAGTCTCACCTAGAAAACCATTGTTCTGTTCAGGCTGAATTTATTTATTTTATTTTTTTTTCTGATTCATGACTACTTAGTATGAACACAGCTAGTTAGCTTCTGCCTTGCTAATTACTGTACATAGCTAGTTATAAAGTCTATAAGAGTATAATTAACATTCTCCTATTTATCCTAATATATCTCCTAATTTAAAATTGCTTTAACAACTTGGAACTAGCAAATGCCGTTATTTATTTTCCAGATTTTCCTACAGATTTTTCTGGCAGGCCAGGTGTGCCTCATTTCACTTTTGAGGCAACCATCCAATCAGAACAGAAATCATATTCATATAGCAGTCTAATAACACAGTAACAAAACAGCCTGATTACTTCTGAAGGATGGAGGGTGGTTGGAAAATTGTCATGTGAAAATTTATTATGGACCTGAGGGAAAAGGATTAAGTACTACAACAATGTAGGATATGGGGCTTTACAGTATGGTCAGCTTCTAGCCATGAATGGCTGTGGACACCATATAGAATTTTTATCTACTTGCACCAGCAGCATTGCTTGGTGGCCCAGAAATGATCCAAATCCACCCTGTTTTGCCACTCTGTTGAATAGTCTGTTATGTTTTTTGTAGGTAGTTGGAGTGGAAAGTAGCAGTTTTCCTTCAGAGGAGATCCAGAGGCTCCAGCAGCAGAACAGCAGCCTGCGGGAGGTGATAACCGAGATGAGGAGACAAATGGAGACTCTCAGCACAGAAATACCCCGACCTCAGAACCCAAAGACAACTCGGCACAGTGACCCTAAACCCTCCTCCACTGCAGGTACTAACTATAGAACTGCCATTTATGGCAGAGCTTCTTAAAAAAAAACATGCCCTTCACGTTTTTTGTGATTACATTGTTCTAAGGGTTGTAACACAACAGGCCAATGTCAAATAATTTCAACCAGTGTAGTAACTATTATGACATTCTATTTAAGGTGGTAGTCTAGCCTAGCTACCATTTTCATGCCATTGTGAATCGTATTGAAATAATCTGTTCATAATTTATGAAATCTATGAGCCACATAGGCCACTGACACTCAAAGGTGCCTGGCAACTGACAGTATCAAAGACTTATCAGCTTAACTAAATTAGCAAATAAATAGACTTTTTATGAACTAAATAAAGTAAGTTAGATCAGAGCAAAGACAGTATGAGAGAATGTGGTCTCTAGACCAACTATTGATTGAGGGGTTGTTGTGTGGATTTTTAACTTTTTTGTTGCAAAAGACTGATTCTTGCCTTTACATTAGCCTCATTCTGTTGTATGAAACTGTTCATATGTTATGGCAGGAATTACACAATACAACCAGGCACTAGAAGAGGAACTAAAAAACCTGAAGGCTAAATGTAGGCATCTTGAAGATCAATTAGAAGAAGCCTCTAAGACAACTAATCATATTCCCACTTCTGCAAGGGTGCTTCCTGTTTCTCCTGATAATGCCTACCTTCAAAACCACATCAGATCCCTCAACGAAACTATAGGTGACTGACTAGTTCAAACATTCATTATTGTCCATTAACCTATTTTGTATTTATTTCAAATACTGTGACTAATAAAATATAAAGTTTAAAAAATACAACTTATATGAAATCATCTGAGAACAATGCTGAGCAGAACTGGTTTGGCATAAACATGCTGTGCTAGGCTGTTTTTTTTTTTTTTTTTTTTTTTTTTTTTTGTCAGGTGGACTGCGAGCCGAAAAAGTAGCCAATGCTGCTGCTTTGAAGAAACAGGAAGTGAGGCTGGCCCATTTGGAATCAATTGTGACTCAACTCACACAGCAGGTACAAAAACCAGGCTATAAGATTCACTCAGTTGCTACCAACCTCAATAATAGTTTGTAAGTTGTATAATTATTCTAAATGACAATGCCCCTATTGAGTGGAAAGACCAGTATGTTGTATGGTCATGTCTGTGTTATGTCTTCTTCTAGTGTCACTCAAGACAAATGGAGAATGAAGCATTACGATTAGAACTGGCCAATCAAAAAAGAGGGGCAGCAGCAGAAGAGGCAAGCTTGAAGCAAAGGTTGACTGCTGCAGAGATGCAGCTAGAAGAGGTGAAGAGAGAGGCAGAAGAGTACCAAAAAGGCAGCGTTCTTCATAATCTGGAAACAGTTGCCCTGGGCAACCAGGTGGGCATGATGTAAAGAACTGTGTATGTTATCGTATTTTTAACAGAAGCTCAGAATCTGTAGAAATATTAATGGGAGAAATTATTTAAATGCAGTGTCTTTGTGTAGGTGTCTGCACTGAAACTGGACATTGCAAGCAGGAGAGAGCCCATCATCCTTAAACAGGTAAAAACATTTATAATTGAACTTGATTATGAAGCTTTAAAGTTTGTTATGGGAAGAAATACGTTTTGCTTTCCTTGGAGAATATATAAAAAAATCAGTCCACTGAATTAATTGTCATTTGTCGTTTTAATACAACTTTACGATAAGCACTGTTATGCCTGTGTTGCATGTTTTAATCTCACTCCTTTTCTAGAGCGAGATGGTGAAGCAGCTTCAGGAGGAGAATCTCAGCCTGAGGCAGCAGCTGCAGTTACACGGTACTGGCAGAGGAAGTGATCTTGGCAATCCCCATCTGCTCCAAACCAAACTCAAACAAGCAGCTCGTTTGATATCTCGCCTCAGCCAGGACAAACAGCAGCTCATTGAGATGGGCAACAGACTCAGGGCTCAGCTGATAGAGTCAGGGTTGGACGGTGAGTATTGTTTGTACTTACACTACCCCAAGTTTTTAATAATGATGTAACAGCTATTGTATAAGTCATTATTAGGTAAAGTCATGAACGAAATCTAAATACTTTGTGAAGAAATTATCCATTATATACAGTAATTATGATGTTCAGCTAGATAGTTGATCTGCATTTTTATTTTTACATTACTTGATATAATACTTAATATAATTGATGATGATATCCAGTGACAGAAAGGATAAATACTTTGGAATTATTAGTTCACTGGATGCTTCTTGACTGTCTTTTTGTGACAGGACTTAACTGTGGGTTAACTGCTTCTGTCCCAATTTTTAGGTTTTTTGTCCACCCTTTTTTTTGTAAATGGAGTATACAAATACACATATGAACCCCCCTAGAGTACTCAACACTGTCTTTCTTCTGGGAATCCTCAGTTGTCTTTATTTGAATGCCTCACAATAAGCCCCATACTCTGTGTTAACATAAGATACAAGTTAACAAATGAATACATATCTATATAACACTAACCCACATCTTAACATCATATTACATTCCTTAATTACATACAATTTAAACTAGTGTTTTACCAATAGACATCAATTCAATAATGGTTCAGTTACTGTATATTCAATAAATAAAATAAAATTGTGATCCCGTATATTAATGATTCTTGATTTTTTTTTGTTCCTTCAGATTTGCGACATTCTGAAACAAGATCCAAACCTAGCCTTTGTGGGAAAGAACTCTCTAAAGATGAATCTGATGCCCAGCCACATGGTCGTTTATCTGCCCTGGAACAACTTCAGTACAAGCTTACTACTCAGGTGCTCTAGACAGCAGGACACAAATCTTAGCTGCATAAACTTTAGTTTAAAAAAAAAAAAAAAACATGCTTGCTTTCTAAGCTTATTGTGCAAAAGGGCATATTTAACATGACTGATTTAGTCATATTTCTTATGCAATGCTGATATCAGTGAGGCCACTAGAGAGTGCCAGAAAAGAGGTGATTGAACTCTTCTATCAGATGCATTATTGCAAACGTTTCAATCCAGTGCAATCCAGTAAATAAACTTGGTTATATTTTATTTTCCCACCATCCAGGAACTGCAATATGCCCAGAGAGATCAGAGAAAGAAAAATCCCATTGTAGTTCGTCCCCTCTCTGGGAGTGGGAGTGGGGCCAGTGACACTAACCCATGGGAACTGCCAACAAGAACTAGAGTCCAGGTAGCTAAAGATGCTTATTTTCACCATCTTAAAAGGCCTTTCAAAGCTGATGCTTTTCAGATTAGGCCTTTACTGGCTAAACGTAATTTCTCTCTTTTCTCTCTCCTAGCATTCAGTCAGTAAAGAGAACACTCCCCCTGTTCAATCTCAGTCTAAGGGCCCCGTGCACCGGGCCAGCTCTCCCCAAACCCTGCTGTCCTCCATGGGTACTGATGAGTCTCTGCAGGATGTGTGGAAGATGCTGGAGCATGGCTTGAGTCCCACAGTACTCACTCCTAGTAACAGTGAGGACCAAGGTGAATTTCTGTACTTACCCTGCTAGTATCCATACATAGTCCCCTTCGAGAGTATTTGAACAGCAAGGCCAATTCTTTTGTTTTTGCTATACACTGCAGGCATTTGGGTTTGAGATAATTTCAGCTTTCATTTCCTGATTTTTACATCTAGATGTGTTAAACAACTTAGAAATCTTTGGGGACAGACCACCCAATGTTTAGATGGGTAAAAGTATTGGAACAGATAGTCTTAATGTAAATAACACGTAATATTTGGTTGCATATCCCTTCATCAAACTGGTGACCCACTGACATCACCAAACTATTCCATTCTTCTTTTCCAAGCTTGTAACTCAGCTTCTTCCCTCAGTCTCCTGTTCATGAGGTGAAATACATTCTCAGTTGTGTTCTCAAGGTCTGGTGATTGACTTGGCCAGTCTAAAACCTTCCAGTTTTTCCCCCTAATAAAGTCCTTTGTTGTGTTGGTAGTGTGTTTTTGGGTCATTGTCTTGCTGCATGATGAAGTTCTTCCCAATTAGACACTATGTCTGACACTATGTCCCCCATGCTTGACCAGTGAGCTTGTATGTTTTGGATCAAGAGCAGATCCTTTCTTTGGTAGAGGTTAATTTTGGTTCCAGAACTTTTGTGGCTCATCTCTGTATTTCTTTGCGAATTCCAATCTGGCCTTCTGATTCTTACCGCTGATGAGTGGTTGCATCTTGTGGTATGGCCTCTATATTTCTGCTCTTGTTGTCTTCCTTGAATGCTGGATTGTGATACCTTCACCCCTGCACTGTGGAGGTTTTTGGTAATGTCACTAACTCTTGTTTTTGGGTTTTTCTTCACAGCTCTCACAATGTTTCAACCTGTTTGATGTCTGGTTGTTAGTACACTGGGGGTTTCTTTTTCATTCCAAATTGTTGTATTGGCAACATGAAACTCTGATCTATTTTCCACTCCTTTCTCAGCTTCAAAATGGCTTGCTTCTTTCCCAGAGACAGTTCTCTGGTCTTCATGTTGGTTTATCCTTTTTAACAACAAATTCAGTTTTCCCAGGCGAAACCCAGGGCTCAAACTAAGGGTAGACAGGGCATACCTGGGCAACAAGAAACTCTCTTGTTAGTCACATGTTCCAATATTTTTGATCACTTGAAAAATGGGTGACACAAAAGGTGCCAGGTTCTAAGTTGTTAAACTCATCTAGATGTAAATATCATGAAATGAAAACTGAAATTCTGATCTATCGTCTCATATTTATCTCCTGATCTCAAACCCAAGTGTCTTCAGTGTATAGCAAAAGAAAGAATTGGCCTTGCCATTCTCATACTTTCAAAGGGACTGTTAGTCAATATGACTTATCTTTGAAGAAAATGAAATACAGACTATGTGGCCAAAGGTTTGTGGACATCTGACCAGTCACCACCAGATGTGCTTTTTGAAAATAACTTTCCAGATATAGTCCCCCTTTGCTGTTATATTAACCTACACTCTTCTGGGAAGGCTTTCCACTAGATTTTGGAGCGTGGCTGTAGGGATTAACCCATTGAGCCACAAGAGCATTAGTAAGGACAGGCACTGATGTCAGGTGAGGAGGCCTGGTGTGCAGTCAGCATTCCAGTTCATCCCAAAGGTGCTCAGTGCAGTTGTCAGGGCTCTGTGTAGGCCACTCGAGATCTTACACTCCAACCTTGGCAAACCATGTCTTTGTGGACCTTGCTTTGTGCACAGGGGAAAGGTCATGCTGGAACAGGTTTGGGCCTCTTACTTACTGTGAAGGAAAATTGTAATGCTACAGCACACAAAGATATCCTGTACAATTGTGTGCTTCCAACTTTGTGGCAACAGTTTGGGGAAGAACCACATATGGGTGTGATGGTATGGTGTCCACAAACTTTTACCCATATAGTGTACTTTAAGTTCATGTCCCTGATCATATCATGCATAATACACAACTTCTAGAAAAAGTTAAATGATATTCTGACATATGAATACCAATGGATTTTGTACCTGTAGCTATCATTATCATAACCCATTTAATCACTCTGAGAGAACATGTATTTTCAGATTTCTTGATTCAGGAAGTTTTTAATAGGGATACATGTGCTAGACGACTAAATACAGCAAGTATCAGCAGTCAAAAAACCAAGTTAAAGAATCTGCAACATCTCCCTGCAAAATCACAGTGGGTCTATCTGTATGGGACTAAAATGATCAGACCACTGCAGAGTTGGTCAAAAAGAATTAGTTAGTTTGGTCTGTAATTTTCTCAGAGGATGAGGGAGAAAAACGCTGATATAGATGATCTGAATGGAAATAAAATCAGAGGAGCACCTGAAAATGTCCCCATGTAAGTGATAGAGCTTAAGGAATGCTTTTTCCCCTTTTGGTAAGGAAAAAGGAAGTACAACATTATTTTAATTAAGGTTTGATTATTTATCTGATAACTACTGAAACAAAGCAGTGAGCAAAGACGAGAACAAATTTGCCTCATTCAGTGTATCTAGGCAAATGTCCAGAATTTTTGTGAAACAAAAAAATCATACTGTTCCAAACCTCAAGGACAATTGACAGAGCTTGCCTAACCTGTGGCATTGCACTCAATAGACCAGAGCTCACCTTTTTCATCACATCATCATATGTTTGGTTTAGCATATCTTTATTCTTTGTTTGTTACCTACTGAGTCTGATCTTGTTGCCCTATATTACACCACACTGTCATTATCAGTTTCACGACTGTACAGCATGATCAGAGGCTTTATACTGGCTTGGCACTGAGGTGGGTAGTCTGGATGCAGGTGTGCTGACTGTTGTGTTTGCCCTTCTGCCTGTGTATCTAGGATTCACCCCAACAGTCCCTGCAATAGACCAGGAGCTCAGGCAAATCTGCATCTAGGCAGCTATGTTACCAACATGTGCCAACATTTCAGCCTGTCAACTTACAGGTTTCATGGGTTCCCAAGTGGTTTACTGGTGAATACAATTCATACTGCCTAAGAAGGAAAATGGCAGTGATTAGTGCTTTTAAATATACTAAGGATGGCATATTGTGGAAGAAAATATATGGCACATAAGGTCCGACAGGAATTGTAGGTGGGGGGAGTGAATGACCAGCGCTCTCTTCTACCCTCAATACCACGACTGAGGTGAGACCCTTGAGCAAGGCACCGAACCCCCAACTGCTCCCCAGGCACCGCAGCAAAAAAGGCTGCGGGTGTGTGTTCACGGTGTGTGTGTGTGTTCACTACTGTGTGTGCACTTGGATGGGTTAAATGCAGAGCACAAATTCCGAGTATGCGTCACCATACTTGGCCACACGTCACTTCACTTCACTTATGCAGGGCTATACAGCACACCATTCTTTTGTGACCTTATGTCATGATGCCCCTCCGTGGGCTTCCTCTGAATAATTTACAGATACGGTTCCTGTATCAGCCACAGCTGAAGAGCACGGACACATGCCACATCCAGGATTACCAGTTAGAGTTCAGGGATTGAAAGCAGCGATCCAGGAAAGAAACAAACAAACCAGAACTACATCTGAACCTGGTAAAAAGGCAAGGCCGGCTGGTAAAGCAGTCAAGATTCGAAATTACAACATTAAAGACTGAAACTAAGCAGGTACAAAATGTGCCATCTCAACAACATTTTGAAATTATTATTTAACAAACCTGATTCTGAAATTTTGCCTTAACACAGACCATGTTAAATTACAGCTTCACATAAAGCAGATATCACATACATGTATTTGCCTGCATTACAGCATGTATTTTGACACTAAGCTCTGTTATGAGCAGTGAGTTCAAATATGTGAAATCAGTAGCCTTTCCTTAACTCTAAATGAGGGTTAAGCATATGCACATACTGTAAATGGCAGATCAGGTCACCATTATAACATAAATACTGCATGGGGGGAATCATGTAAAGAAATTTAATAACAACAGTCGTAAGGTTTCAGATAAGACTTTTTTACTGAAACAAAGTCAATGAAAATGAACAATGTTTTGGTAATAATAAAATATTTTTATACTCAGTAACGGAGTACTGTGGTTGTATTTTACCTGCACAATATACACCTCCTTATGCCTATACCTTTCTCATACCAAGATTCATTGGCCCTTTTATCAGGTCAAACTATGATGTATAGCAGGTTGTACCTTGTATACAGGTACGGACAGTTGCTCAGCAGTAAGTATTTTGTCAGCACCTGTCTAACCTGTCTATTACTGGAAAAGTGCCACTGCTGGCCAGATATTATATGGGCGATGGACAGGAGTGATACTGACATGGTAGTGTGTGTAGCACACTGTGGTTTCAGATGCTTTATAGGACACATGCCTTCAGATGTACACTCTTAAAGGGTTCTTGCCCTTTATCTGTGTCAGTTTCTGACCACAGCATTGAAGTGTTAAAAAAATTTCTCAGCAAAGCTGTTGGGCCTGATACGGATGTACCAGCACTACACACACTAAGATGCTACTCCCATGTCCAGGTTCCAGCCATGCAGTGGTCCTCTCACGGTTCCTTTCCATCCATGGACATTGTAGAGTAGCTGGAAAGTAGTGCATTGCTACCGTCTGTATATATTTATATAAGCACACGTGTATGGAAAAACTGGCCACTGAATGTACGTGAAAGAAGAGACGCTTTTGTGCTTTAACCATAAACAGTATAAAATATCTTTGAACCCAAATAACCCCGTTATAAGACACGCCCTCTTGATTACCTCACAGTCTATGCTTGTCTGGAGAAGGACTCCTCCCATTTCTCCGTCATCACCTCACCCTATATCAGAGCCACGCCCTTTATTCATCCTGATTGGCCGAAAGTTAACGTCAATTCACTGAGCAGTAAGACAAGCTGTCGAGCGTGCTGCATCCCGGATCAGCGGGTGAAAAAAAAAAAAAAAAAAAGAAGAAAACCATATATGTATTTTATCTGTAATGATTTTGTGATCTAGAAAATAATAACAATAAAAGAAACGGATTTTAAACGCGGTTATTGTAAAATATTGTAAAATCAAGAAGAAGAAGAAGAATTGAACCTCAGTAGATTTTTACAAATGCAACAGCTGATTCAGAGCTTTTTGCAAATAAAAATCGTACACGTTCCTACAGATGCAACATCGCAGTTTAATATATTTGCAAAGAAACGGATTGTAATAAAGAAAAAAAAAAACATAATGCGTCATCGACGATGTTTATATCTGATAAGCTTTTGACAACAATTCTGACCCGCTTATTTATAAAGGTCATAAAGTAATATACCTTGCCTCGGTTGCGGTAATAACATGCGGTGTGCTGCTAACCTGTGCGTGATGTTGCACATACATCTGCCTTTTCGCGACTGAACTCGAATAACCCGTGTTTTTAGGCGGAATTAAGGTTAGGAAATCGCCTCAGCGATTGGCTGCTGAAGCCCTGCCTCCCTTCTCATTGGACCAGAAAGCCGAGGCAACTGTCAGCCCATGTGGCGTGGCTATACAACATGGCTATACAACATTTAAATGAAACAGACATCAGTGCAAGGCAACCAAAGCAGTGAGAGTGATTTTCAGGTCAAGACGAGGTAGTTAAAAAAGGGGTTATTGGGCCAGATCCACCATTCCGGTCACTCAGAGATAAAGGAATTACAGGTCAGCTCAGGCTCCACTGATTTCGGATGCTCATCCATCACCAAGTCTTTCAAGCGTTTGTACAGCTACTGCAACTGGTAAGTAGTGAATATGGATCTTGGGACAATCTTAGTTTATGAAGTAGAGTTTATAGATGTGTTAGAACAGTGGTGTAGTTGTACTGATGGTGATAAGAGGAAGTGCTATTCTCATGTCGCAGTGCACTCATTCAATAGGCGTGAATACGCATTTTAGCTTTTTACACCCAGGAAATTTTCATTCATCATTCAAATATTCATTCAGTATTCTGTTTTGATGCCATTTGCAGTGTTGAATTTTAAGAGCTTGACTTTGAATAGACACACAGTAAAAAAAAAAAAATAAATAAAAACGCGCATCACATCTTTTAGCTCCTATAGGTTAAATCCCAAATGACTTCATAGTTAGTGTGCAGTACCTAGAGCACAGAAGCCGTTATTTCACACCCTATGCAGTGCATTTGTACAGGGATTAGGGAGCCATTTTACATTCGGCCCTGATGGTGGATAGTCTAAAGCAGCTAGGAAGCTAACTCAGATTATAAACACAGAATAATTTCACTTCCGTCTCCATGTCCTTTTGTGTACTGTTTTAGAAAAAAAAAAAAAGGTAACAGATTTTAGAGAAAAATTAACTGGTTTGTCACAGATTTAGTCCTGTAATCTTTATACAAGGCCTGCTTGGAGCACCGAGGCCTAATGCAGCCTTTATTATAGTCTAGGTGTGTGTGTGTGTGTGTGTGTTAGGATGAGTTACAGTGTTACTGTGTTGTAGATTATTCCTGAATTCTCAGTAACCAGTTACCATTTTCATTTCAAAGCTTTAGTGAGATGGTTGAGGAAAGGCTGTCCTGTAGGTTTAGTGTGGAATTTGCCACTGTGTCAGACAGCACTCCTGCTACAGTTGAACACTTCCCATACTCCTGTGCTGCCAAGGCATGCCTTCCTGCTGAAGCCATTTATACTGTTATCATCAAATTACAAGCACTGTATCAGCAAAGCTTCTGTTTCTTATCAGCACGTTCATAGCCTGGCTACCTGGCTCACACTTTTAATTGTGCCCCATCATTTCATGATTGTGTGACCAACCTGCGACATGCTGCCACTGAACTAGAACACAGGTTCCCAACCCTGGCCCTGGAATACCCCCTGTTTGCACGTTTTTAATGTTCCCTGCTGTGACGCACCTGATTTTACTAATCTGAATCCTGAGATGAAGTGGTTGTGTAGACCAGGGGAAAGACTAAAATGTGCAGGACAGGGGGGTACTCCGGGATCCGGTTAGGAGCCTGTGAACTAGAACGTGGGCCCTGAATCAGTATATTCAGGATGGCCAGATAGTCTGTGTTTTCTGGGATAATGCCATATTCAGTTTTATTTTATGTGGTCCTGCTTATTCACAAAATGGTTTATTTGTCCAGTATAAGTTCAGAAGTTTCTTTTTATTGCTGGATTCTTTCACTGAATATGTATTGAGCATCTTGCAGAAAATGTGTCCTCGCCAACTAGTTAATCCATTTGCATCATGGGTAAGTGAAGGTAAATATCTAGACGAAATTTGTCCAAAGCCGTAGAAACTTTTTTTAATGTTAACAGACAGAAGCACAAATCTGATCAAACATAAGTCAGGGACTTTTCAAGGATTTTGGGGGGGGGCTTCATTTTCATTTCAACCCATTGTTGTTGATTTGTGTGGACGTAAGTTCAGCGTTGCTTAACTAATTAATTAATTTGTATGACCCCCACCTCTCCCGACTCCTTTGTCCTGTACTAGACCATGGGATGTCTGGTCATCCTACAATTATGCCATAAGAGGAGATCATGCCTATTTATGTGTTTGAATCATCGAGTGTCTGTCATTCTTTCATACATGCAAAGGCTTCATGAGATCTGGGTCAGGTAGATTACAGTCCCTCTTCCTGGAAATCCATTTAGTTGCTCTCTCAATCTGCTCTGGTCTGAGTGCTCAGGCATTTGCTTGTGCTGAAATAATAATGCATCAAGTCATGCACTACAGCTCTCTCAGAAGACTGAAACTTCTGACCCTGGCTCGCTCTTACATAATACTGTTAAAACCGTGTGAGTGGTTTCATGTTGACTCGTCAGAAAGCCTCTTAAATATCACCGTAACACATACACACACACATGCACACAATGGCAAACTGTTGCATGCCAGCACCTGCCTTGTGAATCCATCTTCTGGCAACAATCACTGGCAAACACCATTCTTCCACGGGATGATGAAATCACAGATTTTGAACAACAGAACATTAAACCAATCCATGAATCAGTTAGATAAGCATTTCTCTTTATGATAATGTGATTGTTCAGGCTACAACAAAAACTGATTTAGTTGGTGACTAAGCAACAAATTATACAGCTAATGTTGATCAGAAAAATACCACTCGCAGCCTTCTCATTCATAATTCAAAACATCTTTGGAGTGTTTGAGTCCTTGTCTTGTGTTCAGGGAGTGCATCATATTTTTCATGATTTATATACAGAATTATTTGTTTTAGAAAACCACAAATTACTGATTTGTTTAAATATATTTGCCTGCTCTTAAAGGTTGACATATGGACTTGTCTAACATGTTGTGTTCTGTTACGTCGACTGGCTGTGTTGATGTAAAAATGCTTTTGAAATCCATTTCTCCCTATAATCTAAATGTTCCTTCAGGGTTCAGCTCGTGTAATAAGTAGAGCCCTGCAGGAACATTTAGATAAGTGATTAGATAACATTTAAAGTATAAGTGGCAGACAGCAGTCCAGATGCCGCAAACCGAACAAAGTACTAGGGGGAACTAAACCAAAATCCAAGCAGTGCATACTGTATTACAAAAGTAGCCTTAGTTCTGCGACTCTAGTTTTCGAAACATGAACCAGAATGGCTTCTGTAGCAGATCCTCTGTTGCTGTTTATCCATCACGTTTATGTCAATTATCCAGCTGAAGTCAACTCAGGGAGTAGCTATGGGACTAGATACATTAGGTCAGCAAGGAAAGAGTTTTCACAGATTTTTCTATACATTTGATAAATTAATTGTTAATAGCTAAGCATTAAAAGGTGAATGTTGTCGCCACTGAGTCATGCTAGTTGCTTATCTGGTCCATTGCAAGCAAGGAATTTTATGTAGACGGACCTGTTTAGTTGAACGCCCCTGACCTAGTTGGTATTCTGCTTCAGTTGAAGTGCGGAAAGTACAACATCATGATAAGTAAGCAGTGATGTGGGCAGACAGTTTTCTAGGTCATTGTTTAACAGTCCTGGTGGTTTCAGTCCCAGGATGGATTTATTAATGAAATTGTGAATGGATTCAAGCATGTAGGGAACAGGAAAACCTAAAACATGCACATGGAGAGGAAGCCTTACTTAATTTGTAGGCTTGTGATTGAATTGCCATCCTGTGAGTCCTGGCGCTGGCTTTGCTGGGAGCAGAACAGAGGGACACTTTGTCCTCCACATTCAGCTTGATTTGCAGTGCGCACTAGGCAGTGATCCCACCTCTGCTTCTGCATTGTTGATGGCCGTTGTATGGACAGAATTAGAGTGATTTTATGGTCCTTAAACAAAGCCTACAGTCCTCTAGGCGAACCCCCTCTGAGAACTGTGTCCTCTTGAGCCCTCTCTCAGCCTGGATGAATGTGTTGGATGGGTTGGAAGTAGGTCAGATGAAATGTTGAACTGCAGTCTGATAGACTGTAATTGTTAATTGGATGTTGGCTCTCTAACTGACTTTACTTTCTTTCTGGCTGATCCCACAGAAACTCTCACACTAACATGGAGGAAATCGTCATAGCGGGGATTTCAGGTCGTCTTCCAGAATCGGACAATTTGGAAGAATTCTGGCAGAACCTTTTCAATGGAGTCGACATGGTCACAGAGGATGACAGGAGGTGGAAGCCAGGTATCCTGCAGAATCAGATATCTACAGTATATACAGCTCAAAGATAAAAAGGGTTTGAATTATCATACAGTGTAACAGCTGTATTTAACAGTACAATACTGATTCAGTCATCTTTAACGGCCATGTTATACTGGTCAGGGTCATGGATTGGCTCTGGATCCACTGCTAACATTACAATAAAATATAAAAGGGAAAAATTATAAATGGAAAACACACTTGAAAGTATTTCCTTCCATGACCTTTTTGTAGATAAAGAGAATGAAGAAATTTAAAAAATGCATTAAATAAAAATAAAATAATTTTCTTTTGCATGTTATTTAAGTAGTAATAAAGCTGAAAGCATGCTTTTTGACAATAAAACTGTTTAGTAAACACCTCAATGTTCAGTATAAAAGGCAGTCATATTCCATTTTGTTGCTATTTTGTTACAGCTTGTAACATAAAAATTTGTTCATTTCGAGAACTAGTTTACATCTGAACAATTGCTATGCATAAATCAGAGTGGATTAAACTAATTACACATTAAATTTGTAGTGACTCCCCCTGTAGTCTCTGGTTTCTTTGCGCTGTTGCTCTCTCTTCCTACCTGGCTGCTCTCCCTGTGCTGGCCTTGGCATGCTTGCCCTCTTCTCAATAGATCCCTCTCTCCACTTGCCTCTCCACTTTCTTTCCTTGGCACCCAACTAAGGTTCACATTCAAAGCTGCTAAAGCATCAGCAGTCTTAGTGTGCTGAGGACTAAGACAGTTCTTTTGTTACAACAGAAAAGGTGTGATTTTGTTACCTGTTTTCATAGCTAACCTCTTTGCATGTCTTTACCTCTCCTCAGGTCTGTATGGTCTTCCTCGCAGAAATGGAAAACTAAAAGAAATAGACAGATTTGATGCAGCCTTCTTTGGCGTGCATCCCAAACAAGCACACACCATGGACCCACAACTGAGGCTTATGCTAGAGATATCATACGAGGCCATCGTTGATGGAGGTCAGTGTCCCAGCACCCCGTCTTCTGTGCATCAACTCTGACGTTTAACTGTGCAGATCAGTGGTAGTTAATTAGCCTCGTCTTAGTACTGCTTATTTTTGATGTTTGTGTTCATCGTGCTTGGCAGGCATAAACCCCACATCCATGCGTGGCACTAACACCGGAGTTTACATTGGTGTGAGTGGTTCTGAGGCAGGCGAGGCCTTCAGTAAAGATCCAGAAGAGCTGCTGGGGTACAGCATGACCGGCTGCCAACGCGCCATGTTTGCCAATCGCCTCTCTTACTTTTTTGACTTCAATGGTATGCAAAGTTTCAGTTTTCCATAACTCTTGTTCTTTTGTCTATAATATGGACCTCTAAAGCATCTTATAATAGGATTCTTTTAGAATCATTATTATTATTATTTTTTTTCCCCCCCCAAAACAATTAGAACTTGTAATATAGAACGTATTCAAAATCTGTAGGGCTGGAGAATGAATAGTAATTCAGTCATGATTTGTTTGTCATAATTTAAATATCAGAAATGATGACAAAGTGCTTAGGTAAATTTAGATAGAGTTATAGATTTAATTGTTTAACCATAGATATTGTTTTAATGGCTGGCACATTATAATTCGTATATTATAAAATATAAAATTTAAATTTCTAATTGTTAATTTGGTTGCATACTGTGTTGATGTGTATTATTTATTTATTTGTTTATTGATTATAAATCTTAATTTGTTTGTATTTAGAATTTAAAAGATTAATGACCATGGAGCAGTCTTGTTTTTATTTAGATATTAATCCATGTAATTCAGGCTTACATTATACAACATGAAACAAGTTGGCTGATTAATTGTGATAAATCATTATTATTTTAAGACTTAGCAAAATGATCTTGATGATCATGCTGGCTATTATTTTAAAGTCCTGCTACCACATTGTCAGTGCTCTCTGACTGTGAGTCATTCCTTGTATGGTGTGATGTATTAAGTAAAGCTAACTGGGTGACTCAGAATTGATGTTGCATTTTTTAATTTTTTTAAAGGCCCCAGCACTGCCATTGACACAGCGTGTTCTTCCAGTCTCCTGGCTCTGGAGAATGCCTTCAACGCTATCCGGCATGGCCAGTGTGATGCAGCTCTTGTAGGGGGAGTTAACTTGTTGCTCAAACCCAACACCTCAGTGCAGTTCATGAAACTGGGCATGCTCAGTCCTGATGGAGCCTGCAAGTCTTTTGACGAATCAGGTGATTTTGCTGTTACTTATACTCTTTTTCTTTTTCTTTTTTTTTATGTTGGTATTACTAATTGCCTGAGTAGTTCTAGTATACTAGATACATTATACCATATATGACGGCAACAAATTTGTGAAATTTAAAACCTATTGTATCATATCTCCAGGAAATGGGTACTGTCGCTCGGAAGCTGCGGTGGCTGTACTCCTCACTAAGAAGTCCATGGCCAAGAGAGTCTATGCTACTGTGCTCAATGCTGGCAACAACACAGATGGCTATAAAGAACAAGGTACAATACAGAGTGCAGTCAGTTTTATTCAAAGCAGCCAGGCATCAGATTATTGTAATGGAGACTGGTGACCTTATTCTTCTGGGTACTTCAGACCATCTCCTTTCCCCCAGTGCCTGATGGCACACTTACGTCTCGCCAGTGTTTCTAAATGTAATTCTGAAACTGTGCGGGTGAAGTGACATAGCAAACAGAATGTGGCTGGTGTTTCATCAGAGAAAAATTAAAGCGATTTTGTAATTTTTAGAGCCGTCTGCTGCCTGTGAGGCGAATTGCAATTGCAATGAATGCAGTGACGAGCCTTTTAAGGAAACGTGGCAGAGCTGAGGAGTGTTGATCTGACAGGGGGCGGAGCTAATTTATGGCTGTAAAAATAGAACAAGCCTGAATTAAGAAACTTGCGAGACCATATTGATCCATGTCAATATTTTAATCATAATCATTTTAAAGACACACACAGAGAAATATATCATTATAGGCCTAGAAACACTTTCAAAAATTACACATGGCACCTTTAATACACCCATGAAACGTAAACAGTCTCCCCACTGGGTTATCTGTCAAGAAAAAGAAAAACATCCTCAACTTTCTGACTCCATTGTCACGGACATAATGGATAAAAACATTATCCCAGATGCCTGAAATTCAAAAGGTTTCCTGAAAGGTGCTTGATGGTGTTTTCACCCTCTGTCCAGGTGTAACGTTTCCTTCAGGGGACATGCAGCAGCGCCTTGTCCGCTCCCTCTATCAAGAGTCCAACATCTCCCCAGAGCAGGTAGAATATGTTGAGGCCCATGGCACTGGCACCAAGGTGAGTCAGGATGCAGACACACACAGAAGCACACAGAAACCCATATCCACATTAAAGTGACTTTTAATACTGACTTAATTGTTCTTTTAGGTTGGGGACCCACAAGAAGTGAATGGCATTGTCAGTGTGTTCTGCCAGTCAAAGCATGAGCCTTTGCTTATAGGATCCACCAAATCCAACATGGGCCATCCCGAGCCTGCCTCAGGGCTTGCGGCCCTTGCAAAAGTGAGTCTACATACATGTCCTTCCATAACTTTTTTTTTGTTATATACGTACATGTACAGTGCACACACACAGTAGTGAACACACACACGGAGCAGTGGGCAGCCTTTTTTTGCTGACGCACCTGGGGAGCAGTTGGGGGTTCGGTGCCTTGCTCAAGGGTCTCACCTCAGTCATGGTATTGAGGGTGGAGGAGAGCG
>CM075014.1:14296103-14313191 GCA_037576675.1 Pangasius sanitwongsei
CACACACACACACACACACACACACACACACACACACACACACACACACACACACACACACAAAAAAAAACAAAAAAACAAAACCAAGACTATGTATGTATGTGTATATATATATATGTGTATGTATGTATGTATGTGTGTACATATATAAAATGTATGTGTATGTATGTCTAACTCTTTGCTCTGTACACTCAGGTGCTCTTGTCACTAGAACACGGTATGTGGGCTCCCAACATCCACTTCCACAACCCCAACCCAGACATCCCGGCACTCTTAGATGGTCGTGTGCGTGTGGTGGCTGAGCCTATTCCCGTGCGCGGAGGCATTGTAGGCGTCAACTCATTTGGGTTTGGAGGCTCGAATGTCCATGTTATCCTGCGCCCGCCTGGGCCCAAACCGGCGGCTCCAGTTTCACCAGCATCTGTGCCGAGGATTGTGCAGGTATGTGGGCGCACTGAAGAGGCTGCTACCTTTCTCCTGAATAAAGCCCAGGAACACGGGCACGACTCGGCCTTCCTGGACCTGCTCAGTGAGGTGTGTGCCGTTCCCACCTCAGCCATGCCCTACCGGGGATACACACTGCTGGGAGCACAAGGCGAAGTTAGAGAGGTGCAGCAGGCTGCACCTTCCTCCAGACCCCTCTGGTATATCTGCTCTGGTAAGTCCACAGTTTCTAAGAATGTCCCAAAACAAGAATTTCCCCTTGTGGATTCTGCAGTTTTTGATCCAAGGTTACACACCACTGTAATATGTTTGTATATTTATATATACGTGTGTGTGTTTGTGTGACTCCACCAGGTATGGGTACACAGTGGGCCGGTATGGGCCGTACCCTAATGCAGCTGCAGGAGTTCAGAGAGTCCATCGAGCGCTCCGACGTGGCTTTGAAAGAGACAGGGCTGTGTGTGTCACGCCTGCTCATGGAGGCTGATGAAAACACCTTTGAGGACACAGTCCATGCATTTGTGGGCCTTGCAGCCATTCAGGTCAGGGTTCCCTGATGACGCACATGCACAATTCCTGAACTGTGCTTATCCTTATTATGCACTGTGTCGTAATAGCCACTATGAAATTTGATGTCTGGATCATTCTGTATCTGGTTATTTCATGATTCTTTCATTTTTGTCATCCATACTGAATAACTGACTGAATTTTGAGTAATTAATTTCATGGTTTATATATATATATATATATATATATATATGGTTTCAAAAGATTACATGACCGTTCATATTCTGGGTGATATGTATTCTCAGATTTTGTACATTTTTATATTCTGCTCTTAATGTCTATTTATTAAATGTGGACAATTATGCTAAGCTCTTGCACGGTTTGCTACCTAGTTCATCTGCACAATTCATCTGTTGTCATGTATAGGGTCTAATATGCACTGATTTGTGTTGCTTATTGCTTGCTTATAGCCTTTAATCTTGTCTTACTTGCCATGCATTTGCATTTTATTTAGTCCTTTACATTGCAGTATTGTGTGTTGCACCGTGATCATGCTGAAGCGCCATTTCATTCCAGTGTATAGTGTGCATGTACATTACATACAGAATGACATGAACATTTGATATGATTATTGTGCATCATTCCCCAGATTGCACAGATAGACATGCTGCAGAAGATGGGCCTCCAGCCGGATGGCATTGTGGGTCATTCTGTCGGAGAGCTGGCATGTGGCTACGCCGATGGCTCCCTCAGCCACACTGAGGCCATCCTGGCTGCCTACTGGAGAGGAAAGTGCATCAAAGAAGCCAAGCTGCCACCTGGAGGCATGGCAGCAGTGGGTAAGACAACCTGTTCCTGACAGGTCTGTGGAATTTGATTTGTGAAGTGGAATTTAATATCCTGGTGGTTTCTGGTTCTCAGGTCTGACCTGGGAAGAGTGTAAGGCCCAGTGTCCACAGGGGGTGGTCCCAGCCTGCCACAACGCAGAGGACACGGTCACTATCTCAGGGCCACAGGTACACTACACCTCTTACTATGCATTTTCACATTTGTACACTTTGTTGAGTTCACCTGATTAACGGTTAATTAAGCATTTTTTTGTATATCTTGTGTGGATGTGTAGGAGGCAGTGAGCAAATTTGTCGCTGAGCTTAAGGAGAACGGTGTGTTTGCCAAAGAAGTGCGCAGTGCAGGTGTTGCATTCCATTCCTATTACATGGCCTCCATTGCTCCTGCTCTGCTGGCTGCTCTGCAGAAGGTATGCTGGAGCTTTAACTTCCACTCTAGCGCAAGAGCACCATCTGGTGTTTTGGTTCAAAGATGAACTGTAGCATTTTTATGACCAGAATTTGAGATTTTGTCTGATGTGCCCTTGAAGTACACCAAAATGTATAACTTTAAATCTCAACAAAATAATATATGTAAAATAATAACTTGTTTGATGTTCTTAATGCCAAAAGAAACCACTCAACTGTTTCTCACTAAAATGCCAGGTTCTAGGTTAAATTTGACACTTCATTGTAGGCCTATTTAGTATTTACCTGTTAAAAAATGTCAGCCTTTTTTCTCTTTTAGCCAAAAAAGTGCTGTTTTTCTGCTAAAAAAAATAATCTACCTAATACATAGGTCTACCTAATAAATATTTCAAATCTTAAAATATGTGCGCAACTATCAGTCATTCCAGATTCATATACTGACTGGCTCCTCTGCTGTTTTTACTGGGGGAAAAATGAAGACTCGTTGGGCATATTTTTGAGCAATGACTCAAGTACACTCCCGTATTAAAATGCTCCTATGCAAAATGTGTAAAGGTTGGCAGGTCTGTAATCAGGAAACATCCTTCTCCCATGCTTAGTAACTAGCCACCTAGTTTGTAATATAGCACAAATCTTTCAGGTTCTAAATAATCTTTTAACTGTTATATCAGTCCACGATTGGTTGAATAACACCAAGCAACCTGTCTTTATAACCTGCAGTCAGTCACGTGAGATAAGTTAACCATCTGAAAATGTGTTTGAGGTACTTGGAGTTACTTTAATACTAGCCAAGACAAGTACTGTAGTTAGTGTACACTGATCCACGATTAACTGTATGTGTGTACTGTCTCAGGTGATAAAAAGCCCATGTCCTCGCTCTCCCCGCTGGATCAGCACGTCCATCCCCCAGTCAGAGTGGGACAGCCCTCTGGCCCTCTACTCCTCAGCTGAATATCACGTAAACAACCTGGTGAGCCCTGTACTCTTCCAGGAGGGCCTGAGCCTCGTTCCTGACAATGCTGTGGTGGTGGAGATAGCTCCACACGCTCTACTGCAGGTACGTGATATAGCTTCTAATGAGCTCTTAAGTCTAACAGGAGACGTCTTTTGAGCAGCACTCATTAGATATACTCTGACTCCCTCTCCAGGCCATTCTGAAGCGCAGCCTCAAGCCCACTTGTTCCATGTTGCCCTTGATGAAGAGAGGACATGCCAACAACCTAGAGTTCTTTCTTTCTCACATAGGCAAGCTCTACATGAATGGGTCAGTACTGACTTGCTTATACTGAAAAATATTATTTAAAAAAATATTATCACTTCACATAAAGTTTTCTTACTCATGTTTTGTTTTGTAGTATTAATGTGGACAGTAAGCAGCTGTATCCAGCTGTGGAGTACCCTGTTCCAGTAGGGACCCCCCTCATATCCCCTCTTATCAAGTGGGACCACTCTCAGAGCTGGGATGTGCCCAAGGTGGAGGATTTCCCAGCAGGATCTGGAGGCTCCACCTCAGCCACTGTGTACAACATTGGTAAGTAAATGGTTTGTTTTTTTACGTTCAAGGAATTTACTCTTGAGCAGGACATCCAATAATGTCTATATCTTTATCATTTCCACTGATGCACTAAATCAGTGAAGGTAGTTCTCAAGTATACTAGCCACTATCCAAATGACCTTTTCCACCTTCTCTTTTTTCAAACGTGCAGATATTAACCCTGAATCCCCAGACTACTACATGATTGGCCACTGTATTGATGGGCGGGTCTTGTACCCAGCTACGGGTTACCTGGTGCTGGCATGGAGGACACTGATGAGGAGTTTAGGCACTGTTATGGAACACACCCCAGTTACCTTTGAGGATGTCACCATCCATAGAGCCACCATTCTGCCCAAGACCGGTGAGTTCACTGGTACAGTAAAGGCCAGTTTTCTGGATATGGGGCGGAGGTAGCTCAGTGGCTAAAGACCTCACATAATAATCAGAAAGCTGTCATTTCAAATCTCAGGGCTGCCAGAGAAATATTGTTGGGCTCTTGAGGAAAATTCTTAACTAAACTGCTAAGCCTGTACTATAATGCATCTTTTCTCAATTATAAATTATTTTAGATAAAATTCATTGGTTCATTTTCACAAAAAACTAACTGCTTTATCTTGAGTCATGGTTACTTACAGCTGTCACCCTGACAGTATGTTATCTAGGTATAACCAGTGTTTTACAAATTGCCTCTGTTTTGCATGTAAATATAAAAGTCTCGAAGAAAGAAAATGCACCCTATGGAAATGTTATTGCATTGTTATTCTGCATCACACCACAGGATCTGTCCAGTTGGAGGTTCGTCTCATGCCCGCCACCAACCGCTTTGAGGTGTCTGAGAATGGCAACCTGGCAGTTAGCGGTAAGTTATAACAGTTATTATAACCAGTTAGCCAAATATCATGTGGATTAGCTCTGTTTAAATACCCTTGTATTAAAGCTGTTATGTTTATGTCTGCCTTGTTAAAAACATATCTCTGACTGTCTCAGGTAAGGTGAGTGTGTTGGAGGAGGCAGCTTTGGATTCTTTCCACTCTCAGATGGCTGAGCCCGTGACAACAGAGCCAGATGAACCGAAACTGCGCCTGAAAGCTGGAGACATCTACAAAGAGCTGCGTCTTCGTGGATATGACTATGGCAAAACCTTCCAAGGCATTCTGGAGTCCAACAACGCTGGTAAAACGCATGCAAACTGATTTTCTATTGAGTATAAAACCAGCATTGTGTGTTGTGAATATATGGTCACATTCTCGGAGTACTCGGATCTGATTTTTTTTTTTTTTTTTTTTTTTTGGGCTGGTCTGGATTTGTAGGTGAACATGGGAAGCTGCAGTGGACAGGAAACTGGGTGACGTTTCTGGACACCATGCTGCAGATGATTGTGGTGGGCCTGCCTGGGCGTAGCCTGCGCCTCCCAACACGTATTCGTTCTGTGTGTGTAGATCCAACATTACATGAGAAAAGAGTTCAGGATTACTCTGAGGATAGGAAAGGTAAATGCATGTTTTGGATATATCTGTCCTGTAGCTGCATGTAAAATATATTAAGTGTGTGACGGCCACAGATAAACTAAAGTACGTGTCCTGTTTCTGATTTTGTTTAGCCGTTGATGTCCATGTGAACCGCTGCCTGGACAATATTACAGCGGGCGGGGTTCAGATCTGTGGCCTCCATGCCACAGTGGCACCCCGTCGCCAACAGCAACAGACCCCACCCACCCTGGAGGAGTTTGTCTTTGTGCCCCTGGTGGACACTGAGTGCCTGGTATCTAATCAAAAACTAGCAGAGCAGCTCAGACAAGGCAAAGGCAAGTTCCTTTCCTCTCATATTTCTAGCATGTATTAAAAACAATTAAAAAGTGTTCTTTCATCAGCTGTGCATGCAGAGTACATCTCAACTGTCAGACCTCTTAGTATCTTGACACGCATGGATCCTTTCTACAGGTCTGATTAACCATCTCCAGAGGAAGTTGGCCAGGCAGGGAGTGAAGATTTCCATCCCAGGGCTAGAGAATGTACAAGAGGACCAGCTGATTGATGCAGAGAGAGAGAGTGGCCTGTTACGGCTGCTGTCAGTACTCTGTGGTCTGGAATTTAATGGGAATCTGTACTCGGAGCTGGAGCAGACAGTGCAGAAGGAGAGGGAATGTCTGTTGCAGGATTCTCTCCTCAATGGCTTGCTAGATTCACATGCGCTGCGGCACTGCCTCGACACAGCTCTGGAGAACTCCACTCCTGGCAAACTCAAAGTTCTGGAGGTACAATGAAATGTATACTTTACTTTACCCCCATAATCTGTTCAGCTCAGAACAACACATTTTAAACTTGTATTTAAATTGTAATAGTGAAAAAGATTTTTTTTTGATGTGGTACTTTTCTGTAATGAGCTTATAAATTAATTTATATAACAGCGATATGCTTCTCATAATTTCACTCTGTACTCCTCTGTCTTCAGGCCCTCTCCAGCGACGGCCGTGTGTTTTCCCGGGCCATCAGTCTCCTGAACATTCAGCCCATGTTGCGTCTGGACTACACGGCCTCTGATGTGAGCACAGAGCTGCTCTCAGCCCAGCAGAGCTCTCTGGAGGAGCAGGGGGTCTCAACCGCTCAGTGGGATCCTCTGCACAGCAACGCCACGGGCAGCCTAGGGGGCGCTGACCTGGTGGTGTGTAACTGTGTCCCGGGGCCTATTTCGAACCCATCAGCTCTGCTGGAAAACCTGACATCAGCTGCCAGGGAGGGTGGCTTTGTTCTGCTACACACCCTGCTGAAGGGAGACACGCTGGGCGAGACAGTGTCCTTCCTCACTTCTCTGGACAATCAGATCAGCCTCCTCACTCAGGTGTGTGTGAAAGCTTGTGTACAATGTAATGTTCAGATAACCCTCTGAATACCATGCCATGTAACCTGGCTCAGTTTTGGTTCTCAGTTGTTCCTTTTCTGGCTTTGTGTGTGTGTGTGTGTGTGTGTGTGTGTGTGCGTGCACAGGCGGAATGGGAGAAGCTGTTTGAAAAGGTCTCTCTTAACATGGTCATGGTGAAGAAATCTTTCTACGGCTCAGTTCTCTTCCTTGGCAGAAGGAAGATTCCTGAGAAACAGCCTATTACACTGTCTGTAGACTCCACTGATTACGAATGGGTAGAGACTCTGAAGGTGAGTCTGGTTTGTCTCACAGTATCACTTTACACAGTTTTCAGTTAAAAGTGAAAAATATATTTTTCTGCATTATAGATTTCTGCATAATTCACAAAGTGATTTAGGTTATTTTGATGAAAATGCACCCTTCTAGAAAAAGGTCTATAGTTCACAGTATCAGTAATAGGAACCTGGGGTCCAACGAAAAAAAAAACACTTCATCTAGCTGGGTGTAACACTTATGAATTGAAGTGGCACATTAAGATTTAAAAGAAAAACAGTAACAAAAAGATAGCAATCAGATATCTTTCTACATATTATGCCATTGCCTCTGATTCATGTCACAAATATTTAAAGAAATAGGTTTTTCTACAATTGACTGTTTTTTTTGTTTTTTGTTTTTTCCACTGTAAGGTCTTTACTTATCTCTCAATGAAGCTGTAATTTTGAAAAAATTTCATATTTCTCCTACGAAACTATAGTAAAGCTCATTGTACAATATGTACTTTCCTGGACAGGAATACCGTGATATTAAGTACTAAATGTTGCATCTCTTGGACATGATTCCTCTAATCCTGTTAGATCTTACTCTTTCTTCCATCAGAGGCTGCTGGCTGAGATTTCAGATAATCCAATATGGCTGACAGCCACTCAAGGCCATAATGGAGTGGTGGGGATGGTCAACTGCCTGAGACAGGAGCCTGGAGGCAACCGCATCCGGTTAGTTTTATTTATCGTTTATTGCACTTTTTCCATCTTCTAAAGCACGGCTGTATTCAGTGCGTTAGGGTTTTGGTTGAAAGATGATGATTTGCTTTAAATGTCAGTGTTCATCATGTGTGTGATATTTTTTTTGTCTCTTCTCACAAGGTGTGCATTTGTATCTAACGTGAAGAAGTCCTCGGCAACTCCTTCTCTCCAGCTTTCCCATAAGGACGTGCAGGCAGTGCTGCAGAGGGACCTGAGCATGAACGTGTACCGGGATGGACAGTGGGGGATGTTCAGACACCAGTTGATCACACAAGGTATACCTTGTGAGCATTGTCCCTATAGTTTTACATTAAGCATACTTCTGACATAACAAAATTGAGTCACTCGCTATAACGTGTTTTACTTTGTGCTTTTGTGTATGACCCTTATGTTGTAGATTTGAATGAGGAGCTGACTGAGCAGGCCTATGTGAATGTCCTGACTCGCGGTGATCTGTCCTCACTACGCTGGATCGCGTCCCCTCTGCGCCACTTTGTTCCCTCCAACCCTGACGTGCAGCTTTGCACTGTCTACTATGCCTCACTCAACTTCAGAGACATCATGCTGGCTACAGGCAAACTGCCCCCAGATGCTATCCCAGGTAGCTAACTCCACTTCCTCACTCTCAGAAGAATGATAGTAAAAGAGAACATGGCTTATTTGCATGTAATCTTTTATTAATCATTTATGAGTTTCAAAAAAAATGACTGTCTCTCTGATGATATGTCATGATAATATTTTAAACCATGATTTTCATATTGCAAGAATTATCTACACTTTTAATACACTTCACTGTTAAATACATAAAGCAAAGTGACCTGGCATGCACAGCACTCAGAGTACTTTTTACTATCCTTGTGCAGGAGACATAGCACTCCAGCAATGCATGCTGGGAATGGAATTCTCAGGCAGGGACCCTAGTGGGCGTCGCGTGATGGGTCTCCTGCCCGCTAAAGGTCTGGCCACCTGTGTGGATGCAGACAAACGTTTCCTTTGGGATGTCCCATCCAACTGGTAAGACACTCACTTGCTGTCAGAAGCCCTCAGTGAATAGAGAGAGATATTCTATAACCTCAAAATATGAGAGTAGTGTAACTCTACCCGTGCGTATGTAGGACACTGGAGCAGGCTGCCTCGGTACCTGTGGTCTACGCTACAGCTTATTACTCCATGGTGGTGCGTGGGCGTCTGAGGCCTTGTGAGAGTGTGCTCATCCACTCGGGCTCTGGAGGAGTGGGCCAAGCTGCTATTGCAGTCGCACTCAGCATGAACTGCAGAGTCTTCACTACAGTGGGTGAGTGCTATCATAACGGCAAAAAAAATTATATTGCAGAAAGAAACTAGCTCTGACATCTCACATTTGACAGGTTCCAAAGAGAAGAGGGCCTACCTGCAAGAACGATTCCCACAGCTCACTGCAGAATCATTTGCTAATTCAAGAGATGCCTCATTTGAGCAACATGTGCTGAAACACACACAGGGCAAAGGTCAGAACTTCCATAAAGATATGATAAATTAGAGATAAATTCTGTCATATTTGTGTAACAGTTTTAGACAGGTGAATATATACTATTTATCTAATCTCTTTTTTTGGACACAGGAGTTGATGTGGTTCTGAACTCCTTGGCTGAGGAGAAGCTGCAGGCCAGCTTACGCTGTTTGGCCAGGCATGGGCGCTTCCTGGAGATTGGCAAATATGACCTCTCAAACAACACCCCTCTGGGTGAGTTCTGCAATGAGTCAGCTGCTACTTCTCTGAGTCAGAGAAGCGGCAGCTATATTCAACTTATCCATTCAGCTTGTACGGTATAAAACAGGGTTCTTATTTTAACTTTTTTCATCCTGAGACCACAACCAGTGTCAAAAGAAATGCAGGCCTTCCACTGCTTGCAGCACAGATGAACATATTTCAACGTTAAGCAAATATGAGTAATCATATTTCATTTTTGGAGCCATTAGAGCTTTTCATTCACAAACTCCAAGTTACACTGTGTTAGTAGAAATAATGTCAACTTGAATATAGCTGCAGTTTTAAGAAAACAAGGGAAAGTGCTGTTAATGTGATACAAACTGTTTCTACATACAACCTACATTGTAAGCTACTGAGCTTTCGATTAAACCCATTTGATTCAACTGAACCAATTAGATGTATAAAAACGAATAACTATAATATCTTTGATAGTGGTTGATCTCTGCAGCTGCCGCAGTATTTTAAAAAATAATAATAAAATAAACTCGTACACCCACTGGCTATTCATGATCGACCCCTGTCGGTCTCTGGATCCCATTTTGACTACCATGGGTATAAAGGATGGACACTGGAGCACAGTCAGTGTCCATCATTTGTTTCACTGAGGAAATAGTGTCTGATGAGTTTCAGTTTTCTGACCCTAATTTGTCTTCCTGCCACAGGCATGGCTCTTTTCCTGAAGAACGTGGCCTTCCACGGGATCCTGCTGGATGCTTTGTTTGAGGAGGGTAATCGCGAGTGGGAAGAGGTGTCCTCGCTGCTAAAGAGGGGCATTGCGGAGGGAGTGGTGCAGCCGCTGTGCACCACTGTTTTTGAAAGAAATCAGGTGGAGGACGCATTCCGCTACATGGCTCAAGGCAAACACATTGGCAAAGTGCTGCTGCAGGTGAGAACTACATCCTATAACCTGAAATGCATACAAAGATGTCTGTCTGTGTATTGGCCTGGGTTTAGGTCCAGCTTCCTTCCTCATAATCCTATGATATTATGATCTGGTTTCATGTTTACCTTTGTTTCACGTTCTCAGTTTCAAAGACTCAAATTCTGTATGGTTCTTCCTCAGGTGCGCGAGGAAGAGGTTAGTGGTGTGAGTACAGCCGCTCCTCTCGCACTCCCTGCTATATGCCGGACTTTCTGTCCTGCTTCGCACTCTTACATCATCACAGGAGGACTGGGAGGCTTTGGACTGGAGCTGGCTCACTGGCTCACTGAGAGAGGAGCTCGCAAACTGGTGCTCACATCTCGCTCGGGCATTCGCAACGGTAAACTCTCCTGAATGATTATAGTTCAGCATAGGTTAAAAATGTCATGCTGCTATAAATTTGGCTTTAGCGTGGACATTCTGTAACATGTTGATAATTTTGAAACAGGTTACCAGGCCAAGCGTGTGCGAGAATGGCAAGCTACGGGCATCCAGGTGCATGTGTCTACGAGTGATGTTAGCACCCTGGAAGGGACAGAGCGTCTCATCACTGAAGCCTGCCAGTTAGGCCCTGTTGGAGGCATCTTTCACCTTGCAATGGTAATCTTACATAGTTTCAGTCTGTACTTTTTCCAGTTTTGTTGTATAAGGAATTTTTTCTCATAAAGAACAAGATGTTCAGCTGACTATTTATACTCGTATTCTGCGTCTATAGGTTTTGCAAGATGGCATGCTTGAGAATCTGACACCTAAGCAGTTTACTGAGGTCAACAAGCCTAAATATGATGGAACCCTCCACTTAGACAGGTAGGCTTGTTGTAGCTAATGATTACTTATTAGTACATTTGGATTTTAATCCTAAAACCTGTCATCAGTTTCAATTAATAATTATCGATTTGGATTGCATCTACAGAGTGACGAGGCAGAAGTGTCCCGAGCTGCAGCACTTTGTGGTTTTCTCTTCGGTGAGCTGTGGCCGTGGCAATGCTGGTCAGAGCAACTACGGCTTCGCCAACTCCACCATGGAACGAGTGTGTGAGCAGCGTCGTCACGACAATCTGCCAGGTCTGGCTGTCCAGTGGGGTGCTATCGGTGATGTGGGTGTAGTCTTGGAGACCATGGGCGGGAACGATGCTGTGATTGGCGGCACGTTGCCCCAGCGTATGGCCTCCTGCCTGGAGGTGCTGGACCGTTTCCTGTCCCAGCAGCGGGCTGTCATGTCGAGCTTCGTGCTAGCAGAAAGGGTGCAGGTGTCTAAGGGGGAAGGCAGTGGGCAGAGGGACCTGGTGGAGACAGTGGCTCACATTCTAGGTAAGATCGGTTTTTATCATTTTAATAACAACTTCCTTGTTTTGTGTATTTTTTTTTTTTAGTTTTACCAGAAACAGCATTTCACATTTCTTACTTTAGCAGATGCTTTCATACATGGGGCAGAATTCAGTTAAGGCATAGTACTCAGTGGTTAATTGATCAAGAACCCAACAGTAGCTCTCTGGGTTTAAAATTAGTCCTTAGATGTAAATTCAACTTCCTGGTCACTAGAAGAGAATCTTAGCCATTGTGCTAACACTGCAAGATTATAATGTGTGTGTTAGTTATATAGATCATTTTTACTATATACCATATCTTAAAAAAAATATAATAATAAAATTGAAAAATTACAACCTGACAGCATGTGCTTGCCATAGGTGTGCGTGACGTAAGCAGCCTGAATCCTGACGCCTCGTTGGCTGATCTGGGTCTGGACTCATTGATGGGTGTGGAAGTGAGGCAGACACTAGAGAGAGACTACGACATTGTCATGGCGATGAGAGATATCCGACAGCTCACCATCAACAAACTGCGTGAGATGTCCAGCAAATCAGGAGGCTCTGAGGGTAAGCACGCACATTCTCTATGTCGTCCAGTGTCTCTTTATAAGTTATGAGAGAGAGAGACATGGAAAGTAAGCATGATATTTTTGTTTCTGTTTTCCATTTATTTTCAGCAGCGAATTCATCTGAGGGGAAGCATCCTGGAGCTCAAGCTTTGCTGGATTCTGATCTCAGCGGGATGCTGGTAAATCCGGATGGTCCCACTGTGACACTTTTGAATGAGGTGAAGAGTACAGAAAAGCCGCTGTTCCTCATTCACCCTATCGAGGGCTCTACTGCTGCCTTCCGCACTCTCACTGCCAAACTCAGTGTGCCATGCTATGGCCTGCAGTGCACCAAAGGTACTGACACCACAGCAGAGTCCACCTTCGAGTGAGACAAATAGTCATAACTGCTTCTCAGAATTTAGTCAACTCCAGAATTATTGGCACTGTTCTTAAAATGAGCAAAGCATGCAAAATATCTAATGCCTGTATACATAGTTGCTTGTAGAGTGAGAATGTATAGTTTTATTTTAACAGTTTTTATATAGTATAGTTTTATTTTAACACACATTTTTCTGCAAAACACTCCTAACCTTAAGACAAAATTATTGGCACCCCCAATTGGCAACCGCTTATGTCTTACAAGTTTGTAAACATTTTAGAGGTATCTTGGGCCGCTCCTCCACGAACAAATAAAAGCTCCTTTAAATTCTTATGTGCATATGGACGCTCTCTTAAATTCAGACCACAGGATTTCAATGGGGTTAAATACCAATTCTTTTACCAAACATTAAAAAAGGTCATTTGTGGCCTCATCTGAGTTCCAATGGTGCTTGAAGTTCATGTGCTGTATTTTGTAGACTGCTCTCAGGAAGGACTTCTTGTGGACAACTCCTACAAACCTTAAATTGTTTTTCTCTGATTCTTTTAAGGGGTGGAGTTGAAATTAACTATATAACCAGATTCTAATAATTCTAAACAAATTAAAGCTGGATATGTCAAAATCAAGTCATTACTATAGTAGTTAATCGGTACTTAAGTGCCAGTGCTGTTGTACACTATTATAATTAACTTTTCTCTCTATTGTGTGTGTGTGTGTGTGTGTGTGTGTGTGTGTGTGTGTGTGTGTGTGTGTGCGCTTGTAGCTGCACCGTTGGACAGTATTCAGAACCTGGCTACATATTACGTGCAGTGTGTGAGGCAGACGCAGCCGGAGGGGCCGTACCGCATTGCTGGCTACTCCTTTGGTGCCTGTGTGGCTTTTGAGATGTGCTCTCAGTTACAGGAAGCGCAGTGCCCTGTGGAATACCTCTTCCTTTTTGACGGCTCCCATTCTTATGTGGCAGCATATACACAGGTGGGAGCAACTCTTCGGTGGATGTTCTTCCTCAAACATACATGATGCATTGTTTATTTGCTGTGTCTTTTTCACCAATAGAGCTACAGGGCCAAGCTGACCCCTGGCAATGAGTCTGAGGCCGAGACTGAGGCATTGTGTGCTTTCATCCAGCAGTTCACCAGCATTGAGTACAACAAGGTAAACTGCAACAGGAAGTTTGCCTTCAGGCTTTTCCTCCTTTCATCTCTGTGGTTTGTTTGTACAAAACAATAAATGTGGCTTTATCCAAGATCTGCTTCTGCTCTGCTTAGGCTGAATTGTGTTCACAAAGCAGCATTAAGCTGAAATGACACTTTCACAATTAGATGAAAGACACTTTTCATAAAGCCAAGGCATTCTGTTAGAACCTGCTAGAAATTGTTCAAAAAGTCATTCATTGCAGCTTGAATTTAATCCATTGATCCCAGAATACGAGCTAGTACATTAGGGCTGCATAATATAGACAAAAATATCATGATGTGTTTATTATAGTGCTCCACATTGCTATGTCTTTAAATGTCTGCTCAAATACCGATTAAGGACAACTAAGGACTAGCATTACTTTTTTGGATCACATGAACACTCACAGAAAACTTAACTGGAAACTCAGAAATTGGTCAGAAGGCTCACGAAGCACTAACAAAAATTGTGGTTTGTTAGCAAGCTAATTTCAACATTGTTTTTTTGCACAGACCAGTTCTGCTCTAACAATTTACACTACTCAGGGTCTAACCTCTATGTACTCCTCTTTCACATTTGTAGCTCTTAGAGACATTGCTGCCTTTGAAAGATCTGGAGGCTCGAGTAAACCATGCGGTGGATCTGATCACATCCAGCCATAAGGGCATTAATCGTGACTCCCTCCTCTTCGCTGCCTCCTCATTCTACTACAAACTGAAGGCTGCTGACTGCTACGTCCCATCTACCAAATACCACGGCAACATCACCCTGCTGAGGGCCAAAGCCAGCAGTGACTACGGAGACGGACTAGGAGCTGACTACAAACTGCATGAGGTAAGTATATGCTAAGCCCTTGTATATAATAATTGGAGTCACAATAAGCATAGGAACAAGCATGTAATATGTAATATGGATTGTGTGCAGGTGTGTGATGGGAAGGTTTCAGTTCACGTGATCGATGGTGACCATCGTACGTTCCTGCAGGGAGCGGGAGTGGAGTCCATCACGAGCATCATGCACAGCTCGCTAGCAGAGCCGCGTGTTAGCATCAGAGAGGGTTAAACTCAATCCCTTTATTCCCGAGCTGTCATTTTCTCTTTCCTTCCTCTTTTTTTCTCAATGACCAACCATAACGCAGTCTGCACTAATCTAATCTTATCCTGCATGAGAGAATGCAGAAAGTATTTGGCCTCCAATACATAATATATATGCTGTCCTGATGCCCAATTTCTTATGCTGGGAATGTATCTTTTTTTTTTTTTTTTTTAATCAGTCATGTTCTGATCTCCAGAGTTTCTTATTCTTTATTTTTATGTTGTTGTACTGAGAAAATAATTTTAAGTGTCACGTTATCTTAAAAGGCTCATGCAATATCGTGACATTCGGTAGTGCCTAGATACTAGTGCTAATGTTGATCAACTTTGATGGTCTGCTAAAGGGTACAGAGGCTTCATAAACCTACTGATCAGCTCATACCAGTTCATAATTACCCTGTAACCAAATGCTCTTCATAAACCTAATGATGCAGACATGGACATACATTCAACTTTACAAGATGATTCCAAACCAATTTACTAATGTTCCAGTTACCAGTATTAACACCTTATTATTAATATTATTATTTTTTTGCCTGTTGTTGTCTTAATCCTGGTGTTAATGTCTTGGTGCAACAGTTATGTTACTGTTGGTTATACAAGGGGGAAAACGTGTGTTTCACATCAGAGCCAGAGCCATGATTATACAAAAAGCACTTATGGACGAATACGATTTTTACATTTTGAATGTGGAAGTTAGTATTGTGTGCACATATTCACTGAAAAGACAGGCTTCTTGATAAGCAGCAAAGGCCTGTCTGACACTGATGCGGAACACAATTTTTCTTCATTCAAGATAATCTTTACTAATGTTACTGTATTTTCTAAAATTGAATGCTGCTTCTGTGCTTATCTGTATAACGACAGGCAAATAAGTGAAATCTTGCTGTGTTTTGTGTTTACCTTCCAATGGATTATACCAACATTGCTTCTTTCCTTAGATACAGTTACAAGATGTTTGTGCCTCTATGATGTCTCTTGATTCCAAAATGCTCAGCATTTAATCTGCAAAGTGTGCCAGCATTGGTAGATAAATAGTTATAGTGCAATATGTGTGTTTTCTTTGTGGCTAGGTCCACAGTTTACCCCAAACTTGAAGAGTTTCTTTTTTTTTTTTTTCCATGTGGTGTTAGAATGAAGGGTTTTATTCAGTATTGGACTGAAATACTGGTCATACGAATGAGCCCTGATGGTTTCCCTGCTTCATTTGGAATGAAGAAAGGCAACACATTCAGAGAGCAACTCTCTGGAGATTATCTGAGACTCCTCTTCAAGTCTATGACGAACTGGATGCCTTCTCTGATGTTGTGCTTAGTGCACAGATGACCAATGTGGTTTTGTTATATATACTGTTATTATGATTTTGTTTTTGTGTCATTTTATTTATTTAGTAGTCCAAATAAAGAACCATCACTAATAGATCTTTGCTTGGGTCTTTTTTTTCGTCTTTTTCTAAATCTCTGGAACAGACAGAATGACAGTCAGTGAATTAAAGTAGAATTAAAGAATTTTAAAGTAATGTAACAATGAGCTGTTAACATTATGAACTATAAATGCCTTGTTTTGAGGAAAATCTTTATAGTATACAATTTAAGTGTTTCTGGCAAGCATATGGAATGCTAATTATATTTTATGAACACCAGGTGGGGTGGAATGAGCACCCCATGACATATTTTGACCACAAATCTATGTGTTATCCATTAAGACAATAAATTATTTTCAGTAGCAAAATTGATGCAATTTGTAGTGCAAGAGGTAATTAGTGACAGTTCAAAAGGCAAAACTGGTCATATTTCTGGAACATTTTCATGTTCTTGCAACAATAAGAATAATCCAAAGAAGCTGGACAGATGTATTTGCATCTGCTTGTGAGCAGAGTACTTCTTTGACAAGTTTCAATATGCACACATACTATATATACTGACTAACCATGTAAAGATATCCATCAATCCATACCACTTATCCTACACAGAGTTTCACAGAGCCTGGAGCCTATCCCATGGCTGCCAATGGAACGGACTCACTGGTGTTTATTGATGATGTGACTGCTGACAGAAGTAGCAAGATGAATTCTGAGGTGTATAGGGCTGTACTCTCTGCTCACATTCAGCCACATGCTACAAAACAGATAGGACGCCGCTTCACAGTGCAAGTAGATAATGACCCCAAACATACTGCGAAAGCAACTCAAGCCTTTTTGAGGGCAAAGAAATGGAATATTCTTCAATGGCCAAGTCAGTCGCCTGATCTCAACCCAATAGAGCATGCTTTTCACTTGCTG
>CM075014.1:14313291-14329951 GCA_037576675.1 Pangasius sanitwongsei
TATATATACAAAGTAAAGTAAAAAATTAAAATTTGCAAAAGTAGAGCAATGCATAATTTGGGTAAATGCGACCCAACCCCTTAAAACCACGCAGAGGCGCAATCGCCTTTCCTTTTGGCAACTCGACGTAAACGGTCGACTACAGCCGAGTTTAGCCGATGTGGCGACGAAGGTCCCGGATGAAGGTGAAACGGGGCGGGGCGATGTATGAGGCGAATCGCCCGGATGTAAGAGAGAAGGGGCGGTGCAATGCCGAGGCTGAGAGTTTGGTGTGGGAGAGGGACATGGACCGAGGGCGCTCTTCCGAGTAGCAGAGGCCGAGAGCGACTCGCATAGGCAGAACTCTTGAAATAATAGATGAGATCGGGTCTTCGATAGCCTAAAACAAAAAACCCATATAAGCAACCCATCTTTCACATCTACTTCACGCACACACTAACACGGCATTGATGGTAATGTATACAAGGAAACAACCGAGACTCGGCGATGGGTAAAGACCTATATTTTTTGCACTACGATTTTTTTCCTCCTTTTCCTTCTCCTCTTTGACAGTCCGCCATTTTTAGTGAAACCAAAATAAGTAGAAACTTAGCCAATGAAGCTTATGCGGCTGGTGCAGTTTGTTCAAATGTTTAACTACAAGCATGCATGACTTTTCGTGTCTCTAACCTGTTTTCTCTCTATTTGTAGGTGCAACGACCGAAGGGACTCTCAGCCCTACCAGGTAGCGCTAAGCTAGGCTCAGACAAATCAGATTAAAAGGGCCACTCTGGCGCAGGCTTCTGGAGCATTACAGGCCTCTGTGCGCAAAACAGACACAAAAGTCTCAAATCGACCATGATTTCTGTCGAAAATAAACACACAAAATACACACCGCGACATTTATCCTTCTTCTTTATCCTGTGAGCCGACTGACCGTCGAATTTACCATTAGCTAACGCTAGCTTTGCGGTGTAACGTTAACGAGTTTCATAAGCTAATGCTAGCGGCGAGCTATGAAGTTAGCTGGCTAAAATAAGGCCTGAATGTCTTAAAATTTTGACGCTGACAGTGTAATTTAAAAAAGCCTTGATTTATGAGAACTAATAAATCATTCAAAGTGAATTATTCGTAAACAATGACATGTTTTTGCATATATTTTGGCAGGGAGTTGTTTATAAACAACAACCTGACCGGTGTTGACTGTTAGTAACAAGGTGTCAGAAATATGCTGGAAGATCTACAGTGAAATTCACACACCATTAATAAGTTAAACAGCTGTTAGAAGTATGACCTGGTGTATTTCAGATACAGCAGTAATATTTTTCATATATTTTGCTTGTGTTAAATGTCATTCTGACGTGCTAGTCAAGTCCTGATTCAACCTTATGTTATGAATGTTAAAATTCCCGTGGAAGTTGCTCAGGTATCGGATGGATAAAGGTGTATGGCTGTATACATATTTCCATGAGTGCATGCTGAAGGCAAGCAATGTATTATGTCTTTCCCTTTGCAGACTTTTAAATACTCGTCGAAGAGTCACCCGGGTGGTGATCACCGGCATGAGAAGATGCGGGAGAGCAGCGATGGCACTCCGCCGTGTAAGATGCTGCGCAGATCAGACAGTCCTGACAACAAGCACACTGAGAGCAGTGCACACAGCAGAGCTAAATCCACACATCTCCACCGGGCCAGAGACAGGGACGGAGGTACGATCCCACACCTTATCCTGTGCCCACTGAACAGACCAGTCTGTCTGTAAATAACTGGCCAGTGCTTACTTCAAGGTTTTGGATCCAAGATTCTTTTACTGCCACACAACAGTGTTGGTGGTAATTGAATTTCAGTACAGCTCAGCTATATGCTAAACTATAAGGTGCAGGACAAGACATGTGCAAGAAATTTGCATTAATACTAAGTTAGAGAGTGTAAATTTAATATGAAAATACAGGACTAGAACCAATGGACCGAAATGAATAGCAGCAGTAGTGATTAAAGTAGATGTGTAACAGAAATGACAATGCTCTCATATCAGAATTAGGAGTTCGGATTTAACAGTGTGATTAAGTATAGTCTGTACAGACATTACAGCGGCTTCGCAGCTGCACCTGAAGAGCGGTTATGAGTTGAGTTCTGAGAAGGAAAGAAACGCAAACTGACACCATTTCCATTAACATATCGTTAGTTCAGATGCAAAAGTGATGGTCAGAAAGTGTGTGGGGGTTTTTTTTGTTTTGTTTTGTTTTCCCCTTACAGTGGAAAAGCCTACTTTTAAAGGATTGCTTTTGGAAATGTTGCTTTTTCATAGTGAGGTGGAGTAATTTAATTGTTCCTGGGGTAGCTCTGTGAATCGTCAAGCATTTCTTTACAGACAGTGCAGTCGCGTGTCTGGAAAGTTTACTCCAGCTTTTACGTAGCAGAAGTTATCCTCTATCAATGCCTGAATTGACATCTTGGTTTAGACTCAGTAATATCTTGAGAGAAAAGTGTTTTCACGCTTAAAAGTGGAGACGCTTCAAGACGCAGTCTTTTGCTTGGTCTTACCGTCTGTAAAGTTTAAAATGCTGAAGGATATAAATACAGGCAACATTTTAGAAGGATTTCAGGTGGCTTTAGGTATGCATGGATATAGCGCACATACCTGTTATGGGCAAATAGCCTACTAATAATCAGTCCCAACATACGATGTACATATTGCGTGTGAAACTCTTTTGGTGTGATGACAAAGCATACACACTCCCGCCTCTTATCTTGTGCAAATCTCTCGCACGTCTCGCAGATGTCCGCTTGTGACATATCTGGAAACTTCTACTATCTGAGTAGTACGAAAGACACGCATGGATATTGTATATTCAGATAGACTATCAACTCAAAGTACTTTGGTTTTCAGACCTTAAATTACTAATAACATGTATTATGAATGAAGCGTAATGCTTAGCTGATCAAACCCTCGACATGATGTGCTACTGTATTTCTCCTGTATTCTTCTTTCTCAGGAAGACATTTTAAAGAAATCTCTGTTAAGAGGAACATTATAACAATAGCTTACAATCTCTGAAATGTCAACCATTTATTTTTGCTAACCATCTTTTAACCTTAATGCTAGCATTCTCTCTGTGTCGCTCTCCGTCTCTCTGTGTTGGCTAGTCAGATGACTGACATGAACTGAAACTGAATGAACAGATTTACAGTGAATTTCAGTGAAGCGATCAGAAGTTTTTCCTGTCCAAGTATGTTTTGTCATGGCAACAGTGCAAAGTAAATGCTTTTTAATTCTCAGTGGAGTTTAAACCCACGTTTCAGTTACATCTCTAAAATACAAGGCATGTTTGTAACTCTAGCCAAATAACCATACAGGAAACAGCACAAAGTTATGGGGTAGCTTAATACTCGATAAAAATGGGTCGGCTAGCATAGCAGAGCAAGTAATATGGTGAAATAAGAGGTAGTAGCGCAAATTCAGGGTTTGTCTGAGATTTGAAACCAGGGCTTCTTACATGAAAACAAACATTAGAAGGCAAAAGAACATGGAAGTCAGTTTGTTTGCTCTGTGCTTTACCACGTTGTGGGTCTGTACACCCACAGCCATAATGTAATCATCGCCGAATTATCAACCTCCTTCACATGTATTTACATTTTACCCCCGTATTCATAATGCTCATGAAACTAGTTCAAAATAAACATGATCAATCTTCGATACTAAACGTTCAGCATTTTCTGTGGTCTGTCTCTTAATCTCTGCAGTCTTTGATTTTAAATGGTCCAGAATGTAATGCATTCTACAGTATTGGTTAAAACTCAACCTACCAGTTTCTTTCAACTGTTTATAGTAAAGGACTGCAGGAGTTAAAAATAAATGTAGTGGTATATTTGCTTAGCTGCACACCTGCAGTAGACTCTGAGGACCACATAACCAGGCGCTTGTAGCTCTTTTTGATTTTACTAATGCAGTTTTTTTTTTTTTTTTTTTTTTTGGCCGAATTCACCCCGGGCGCATCACATAAGCATCAGAACGTATATGCTACCGGCACGACAGCAACCTTAATTTTTATAAAGAAAACCACTCTCAAATGTTCAGCCTTGTTAATTAAACATGGAGGACAGGGACAGCTGAAGTTGGGCCAGCTGTAATTATAACACAGCTCAGTAAATGACATGAAGCAGCGCGGGCTGTTTGACGTTTTCTGTATCCATGAGCGTTATTACCGTGGAAACACGTCTCTGTGAAACTACAGGTGCACAATCATGGCATCTTTGTAGATTATGATTTTAAATAAAGGTCAGCGTCTAGAGAATGGTGTTATGTGATTTTTAGTGGAGTTCTATGAATTCAAGAGAGACAACACGCAAAACATGGCAGCGCAACACACATCCGTGTGCTTTGTGTGCCATGACGCATGTCGCATGTGTCCGATTTAGCTGGGGTGATTTTAAATGCGTTTTACGCTGGCACACTTAGAAAAAGGTGCTTGAAGTATATCTAGTGTGAGCTGACCTTTAGGCTGATCCTTTAGTTGTGTTAGATGCTTTAGTTGAGTTGCTTTTTCCTCCAAAATGTAACTAGTGTATTTTGACAGTCTGTCACTCAAGGATGATATTCTGCTGATGGACCTTTTGCACCAATAAGCAAGAGCTTGTGCATGCAGGACATGAATGCAGATAAACTCAGCCTTAATCAGTATTAACCTCTTCAGCTCTTGTGGCATCTTGAGTGATTTTGTTTTTAAAAAAAAATTTGTTTTTATTGTTTGGGAGTGTGAAGCGTTTCAGCAACTTTTCACTCTTGCTGTGGTGCTTTAATTTGATTTACTTGTTTCCCCAGCCCTAACTGCAAAGTGTAAATTGAAATTAACATGGGCCTGTAAATGAATTCTGTTCTAAAATGTTTTGACATTTATTATTGATGTGCAGTGATGGTCACAAGCATACAATGTTTCTGTAATTTCATTATTAGCTTGGTAGTATGGCCTGCTTTAGTGAGCACTCCTTCACAATCTGCATATTTACCTTTATAGAATTTAGCAGAGACCGTTATCCAGAGCAACAGATGTGCTTTGTCATCTCCATCACAGATGGATCCTCATGCTAGTGCAAATGGGTCAAGAATTATCAAGCTAGAACCCTGTTAGTGTACAATGAGAAAACCAATGCTTGATGCTGTGCTTTCTTTTACAGTTAGTACTCGTTTAGGTGCTTGGTTGACGAGGTGGGTCTTTAGAGTTCATTTGAAGACAGACCGTGACTCAGCTGTTCCTGTGCCACAGCAGGGGAAGTTCATTCCATCACCTGGGTGCCAACACGGAGAAGAGCCTTGATTCATGTCTTCCTTGTGTAACGGGTCATGCTAGAGGCTCAAAGGGAACATGGGGCACCCAAAGATGGATGGTTGGAGTGAAAACCTGTAGGCACCCTGGGACTTTGCAGATAAGATTAGACACTGATCATATTTTCACAGTAATCATTCTACTGCAGCATTTGTATTTAGGGTAATAATCGTATAACAGTTTCACGATATACGGTTGTTGATGTCAGATTAAATATCTTGGGAGAAAATCCTGGCCTGTGTATCAGACTTGATGTTTGCTCTCTTGTCTCCCTAAATATGCTGAATTGAGTAACAGATTATGTGTGTGTGTGTGTGTGCAAATACTAGCTACAGAGCAGATATATAATTTGTGTGTGTGTGTGTGTGTGTGTACTACTGTACGCTTCTGTTACGGTGATCAGAACATTCCAGAGTGTTTTGTTTCCTAGTTTTGTAGGCATTTCTGAAAAAGTTAACTAAAAGAACAAGAGTATGATTGGAAAAAGTCATTATACTGTATGTTACCCTGCTGCTAAAATGGTTTTATGTGTTTTTATGCGTAAACCTACTTTTTTCTCGTGCACAGGACGTATTTTCCTCTCCGAGTGTGTGTTTCTTGATTGCAGCTCGCTAGTGGTGTCCAATCCATGCTGTTACAGAAAATTAAAGAAGTGACCAATCAGATTTGTGGATCGAGTAGCGCTGTGGTATAACACATAACTGCAATAACACGACAGGACGTGCTGTTAGAGGAACATAATCTGTTCTGGGGTGGTGTGATATGTTGGATAAGAGCACATGTCTGCCATTCTAGTCCCTGTACTGTAGAAACGATGAAGTGCATTACTGTAACCATATCCTGTAAATTACAACCAGAACTACTGTCAGAGCTGCTGGTAAAGAAAATTAGTCAACACCAGTCAGATTCGAGAATTCAGCAGGGCTGTGATATAGTATAATTGACATGCTGTATCTTGCAGAGAATCTATAGCTTGCCCAATGTGTTTGTCTGCTCAGGTTCCTGTATACATTAGTGAAAATCCTTAATCTATGTTGTCCTCAGGTCTAACACATGTATAATGTGCAGCCCACGTATTTAATTTAACTGGTGCCAAAGAATCTCGATCTGAAGCAAGGTCAAGTGACTAAATTGCTGATGTTTTGTTGTTATTGGTATTTTTAATTGTTTTTTTATTTCTTTGTTAATTTTCAGGCACCAGTATCTCCCCTCAAGAGAATTCTCACAACCACAGTTCTCTGCACAGCTCCAACTCTCACTCGAACCCCAACAAATCAGACACAGTAAGTACCTCCTTGTCTCTGGGTTGCACTGCTGGTGCTCACACGTCTGTGATAGAATAAATAAAAACAACTCAAACTGTAGCTCTTATTTTATACTAGTGATGGCTTTGAAGCATCCTGTTTAGACTGTAGTTTTTGAACTGTCACTCCCAGTCAGTGTCTCCCCTCCATTACTGTATAATCCAATACTACCAAAGAGGCAGGAAATGGATGGTGTCTGTTTTTGTTACGCAAAGTTGCCAAAATGACACATGTGGTATGATAACAACATATTGATCTCTAAGTGCTGTTAGTGATTCCACTCGATAGGAGCACTCGGCTTGTTGTGCTCTTAACACGTGTAACCTGTCACACACTGCGAACATTCAGCGTGATTGAGAAAACTTGAGATGAGGGAGCGCAGAACCGAACATCGTATTTCGTCTTTAAAAAAAAATTGTATAGTGCTCTTTCTGATTGTGCTGCAGTTAATGGTAAATAAAAACCTTCCTTTGCAGTTAGTTTCTCAAGTGAACAATTTTACTTAGCTCTTGTATCTTGATATAGGCCTGCCAGCATCATGATATAATAGATTGATGTGTTTTCTTTTTTCCCCTTGAGTTTTGTGATATTGTTACTTTTTCATTTAATGTGGTTGGTTTGACAGCAATATTGTTCAAGTATTCCATATTATTTGGACATGTGAGTGTTTGGTTGGTCAGGATATTGATGTGGTGTGCTTGGATGGACACTTCTTATTGGTTCTCATTGAGGGTTGTTTTTCCTTTGTCTTCAGTTTACAGAAAAATATAACACTGTGTGCCAATAATAATAACATTACTGTTCCAGAGAAGGAGGAAAAAGACTAGAGAAAGAAAAAAGCATTGGAACAAAAACTATGTTTTAAGTTGACTCTTAAAATGGGAATAGGATATAGAATCACAAAGGTCCCTGGGGGTGGCATTCCAAATGTTGGGGCCTATGGCACTAAGGGCGGTTTCACACTTACGGATCCAGCAGCTGAGTCTGAATCAGAGCGATATTTGATGCTTTTGGGTCGTTAGCTGTGTGATTTGGCTAAACACAAAATTAAACAAAGCAAAAAAAAAAAAAAATTTGTTCTTTGTTCAGAAAGATAGTGAAGGGAAAGAAAAACAAACCTTAACCAAGTGCATATAGAAATAATAATCACCCTGCCATGGAGCCAGCACTAAATAAATTACCGGATAATTCTGTTAAAGCCTAGTTTAAAACATTTTGTGTATTACATCCGCGTTTATTTTCTCCTTTTGTTTGTTGGTCCAAAAAAGGATCTGTACCCATTGAAGTCAGTCCAACCTTAAGTACTGCTTAACCTTGTATTTGATTATCTGAGATAGGGAACCAGTGTAACTGTTGAAGCATTGGTATAATGTGTGCTGAACATTTAGTATGAGTAAGGATTCTTTTCAGATTTTGGATAAGTTGGAGCCTATTTAGAGTTTTACTAGAAATGCCATAAAAACGGAAATTACAGTCATTTAAACATAATTTAATAGTTCTACTTGCACATTTTTTGCCAATACAATTTTTGAGCCACAAAATGCATATGTACTTCTGGAGTTGTTTTAGACCCATTCTGCTCTTTAGTGAGACGATTAAATATTTCTTAATGTTTAAGCACCATAAATGAATACAAATGCATGTGCATGTATGTGTGTGTGTGTGTGTATATATATATATATATATATATATACACACATATATATATATATACACACACACACACACACACACATACATTATGTGTGTGTGTGTATATATAAATAAAAGTACAAATACTTTTGAGCCCCTGAAAATGGAGGTACTTGCTAAATGGTAAATGCCATATTTTTGTGGAACCTCTTAAAATGAAGCTGAAAGTCTACACTTTGATCACATCTTGATTGTTTTATTTCAAATCCATTGTGGTGGTGTATAAAAGCAGAATCACAAAAACTGTCATTGTCCAAATACTTCTGGACTATATGTGCATGCACACACACACACATTATAATAGCAATGATTATTTCATTATAATGGCACCTGTTAAAGGGTGGAATATATTAGGCAGCAAGTGAACAGTCAGTTCTCGAAGTTGGTGTGTTGGAAGCATGAAAAATAGACAAGCGTAAGGATCTGAGTGACTTTGACAAGAGCCAAATTGTGAAGGCCACACAACTGGCTCAGAGCAGCTTCAAAATGGTCTTGTGGGGTGTTCTTGGTATGCAGTGGTTAGTACCTACCAAAAAATGGTCAAAGGAAGGACAACCAGTGAACCATTGACAGGGTCATGGATGCCCAAGGCTCATTGATGAGACTGGGGAGTGAAGGTTAACCTGTCTGGTCTGAACCCATACAAGAGCTACTGTAGCACAAAATGCTGAAAAAGTTAATGCATGCTGAATGTAATAGAAAGGTGTCAGAACACACAGTGCATCGCAGCTTGCTGGTTATGGGGCTGTCACGTGTGTGTCGCTTACCTGGGGAAGAGATGGCACCAGGACGCACTGTGGAAAGAAGGCAAGTCAGTGGAGGCAGTGTGATGCTCTGGGCAATATTCTGCTGGGAAACCTTGGGTCCTGGCATTCATGTGGCTGTTATTCTGTCATGTACCACCTACCTAAACATTGTTGCAGACCAAGTACACCCATTCATGGCAACAGTATTCCCTAATGCCACTGGCCTCTTTCAGCAGGATAATGCGCCCTGCCACACTGCAAAAAAATTGGTCAGGACTGGTTTGAGGAACATGACCGAGAGTTCAAGGTGTTGACTTGGTTTCCAGATTCCCCAGATCTCAGTCCGATCGAGCATCTGTGGGATGTGCTGGACAAATAAGTCCAATAAGTCCATTGCGCCCCCATCTCGCAACTTGCAGGACTTAAAGGAACTGCTGCTAACGTCTTGGTGCCAGATACCACAGCACACCTTCAGAGAGCTCATGGAGTCCATGCTTCAACGGGTCAGAACTGTTTTGGAGGCAAAATGGAGACCTACACAATATTAGGCAGGTGGTTTTAATGTTGTGGCTGATCGGTGTGTGTGTGTGTGTGTGTGTGTGTGTGTGTGTGTGTGTGTATGCGTGCACATGTATGTATGTATTTATTTATTTGTATGTGTATATATATTATACACATTATATATTTTTATAATTTATATTATATTATACACACATTATATATATATATATATATATATGTACACACACACTGTGTTATTATTATTTTTTTTCAGTCTGCTCTTGCAGGCAGGAGTCGCAGATGCAGCAGCAGGTTCCACAGTATGTTCAAAAGTTATTAGTGCAGGAAAGGCAAAATTTCGAAAATTAAATTGACTTCACCAGGGTTACTTTTCATGTCATTGTGGTGAGGACCAAACTGTGTTCTCACCTGTAATAAACTGTATTAGGGTTTACTTGGAAGAGGACAGAGACCCTCGAATTTTTGGTGTGCTAAGATTCAGAAGTATTGTGCACATCTGGGTACAGGTGGAGTATTCACCTCTGTCAAAACTGACCAAACTATAGAAAAAGAGTAAGCGTGAAAGCACAATTGTGTGGACAGTCATAGTGACTGCAGCATTTTGCATACATTTGCTATGATGTTTTGAGAGTCCAGTTCCTGTCTGTTGTTGTTGTCAACCTCCTCCCGTGTTCTGACCATCTGTCCATTTCTGTTGGTAATCTCTGAGTGTGTTGGTAATCTTTGAGTGGAAAGATACAACAGTACTACATTAAGGCCATGTTAACATTTCAAGCTTTTGATGTTTTGCTCAGATCAGATCTGTCTATCTTGATCTTCACATTCATAACCACAGGTGACGTATATGTCTTTTAATTTGAAGGCACCTTTCCCCAGAAACACCCTGCATGTACACACGGATTTCTTGGGCAGTAATTTTAAACACTACTCGGTTTTGGTTTCTCCTAGTTTTGCTTGAATTGATTCCCCAAATGTCAAGTAAATCACTAATTTCTCCATCCTTCTAGTGAATAAGGTTCCTGCTGCTGCTGTCCTCCATTGTTATTCTGCCACACTGCTGACACTGAATCATGACGCTGATATGTGCAGGTGTATTGGGAAAAAGCCACATGAATTCCGATTTGACCTTTTTTATTCATTTCGCACGGCCACATATGGGATATGTATTCGATCTATGACCACACGCTAAAGTGGCTCAGGTCTGGTTTGAAAAGATTAGATTTTTGTGTCCATGTGGTAATGGAAAAATCTGAAGGTTTGTTTCACTTCAACCTGGAAATGTGAATGTAGTCTAAATTACCACAGTGTATTATTAACAGTGATCTGTGTAAATAGATGGTCAACCATTTCTGATGTATAGATTATTTCAGATTAGTGTTTAGGGCTTCTGCCCAACACCCAGACTTTTCCCCATGTCCCGATAATTATATACACTGCATTGAATTTATGAATAGCTTATGCTTTAGTGCAGGCTTACAAAGTATTAAACAAAGTAACATTATGCTGAGTAGCAATGCAAGGCATGCTAATATGGAATTCTGGAAAATTGGCTACTCTGGAGTCCTGACCTCAGCATGATTTAAAGTTGTGGTATTACTTCATTGAAAGGAAAAAACGCTAATCCTGCATGAAGTTTGTGAGAATTGCCTTCTTGAGTTGTGTGTTCTAAAGGAGGCCACACCGATGCTACCAAAGACAATAAATTCTTGTTACTTTTATGTAGTGTGATTGTTTGCTTGCATTGAATTTAATGTTATGTAATTTTTTTTAGGTTTGGGCAAATCATTTTGGGGTGACCAAATATTGCACCTACTTTTACAGCACGTACATTAAAGCACTTCAGTGTAAGGTGAAGCTGTATGGTCTGTGTGTTTTTTGAAGATTACTCGTCAAAATTTGATAAATGGGTGACAACGTGTCATATTCTTTCTAATATGAGTTTGGGAATAGGTTTCGAGATGGTGCTATATTTAGTTCCTCATATGCTCCATCTTAAATCATTTTGTCTCTGAATGGAGTAAAAAGCTCCTGCTCTTCTTCAGACTGTCTTGCTATGCAGAGGCAAAACACTGCAAACATTTGATGGTTGGTTTCTTTAGTCTGGTATTGTAGGGATAAAGCTGCCACTGCACTGCTAAAGGGATGTTCTTGTTATATTCGGCTCAGTAGTTGTAATATATTGTCTTTAATAAGCTGAGTGAAAATGGTTACATACTTTCAGAACAAGTGATACATTTTTAGCAATAAGATATTTAGTGGCTTAGGTTTCACAGATGTTTCATCATCGCTAGTAACAAAAGCATGATCACATCTTGTATGTTATGATATTAATAGTGAAAAGTATAAGTATAATTTGGTCTGTAGACCAAATGTGGCTTGGAAAAGCTTTGTTTCAAGCTGGTTTTCTGTTGATTGTGTGTAGGTTTTTTTTTTTTTTTTAATCGTTGCAGGACACGCCCACATGTATTTTTTTTTTTTTTTTTTTTTTTTTTTTTTTTGTTTTTTTTTTTTTTTTTTAAAAAAAAAAAGTGGGGGGGGGGGGTTTGGAAATAAATTGATTTTGCGATTGTAGGTGTTTTAAAACACAGTGAATATCACTGTATCTTTTAACATCTGTCTAGCTGACGTAATAACTTCCAGTGAAAAATGCTATTTATGGAATATTGGATGCTCAAGTCCTGTGAGCTCGAAGATCTTTCTATTACAGACATTTACTACATCATTTGGAGAGCATAGATGTTTTTTATTTGGTTTGTAGCGCTGTTAAATACTGACTGTGCTGTCGGGTCAAAGATTCCAAAGGGGCGATGCACCAGAATCTGCCTTACCTAATATTACAAACGCTTGCATCAGGATGTGACTTTTTTTTTTTTTCCTTGTGTGCTTTCTGTTTTGCTCCCTTGAACTTCCCCTCCCCCTCATTCCTCACTCATCTCAATGTTTCTTACCAGCTCCTCATGATTGCCTCTGTTTGTGTCTGTAATGTTGGCTGCCTCTATTTCTACCACTTGTCTGCCTCTGATTTATTGATTTTTCCTTTGTTCTATCTATGCGGACTGTTTTTGTTATTAAACCAAAAACAAGAATGTGAATTACAGCAGTTAACACAGGACACTTCATTAGGGATGCAATGGCTGAAATGAATCGAGGCCACAATCATAAATTGATTATAATTTATAATAAATTCATTCTCATCAAAAAAGGACAGACAATTGTTTAATAATATATTAAATATAAAAAAATAAAAATAACATTTTGTTAAAGTTGTGTGTGAATAAGCTAGCAAGGCGAGTTTCGCTTTAATTCTGATTCTTTTGAAGTAGTCCTTCTCTACGTCGTCATACAAATTGAAAATATATAGTAGCAAATAGACCTGGGCGATGTAATCGCATACTGGCGATGATTGACAGACGATGATCACCCATGCTTGTCTGGATAGAAAGAACCAATAGAGATAATAGTGTTTTTGTATGAAAACGCCCTCACGTAGCATGTTTTGTGTTGATATATATTTTAAAAAACGCGCACGCCACAACACACTGTAACCATAACAACCTGACCGTTTCATGAACAGCTCAAGCAGGGAAAGAATGCAATAATGCAGTGGGTTAAAGGTCTGACCCAGAGCAGGGAGAAAAGCAGGTGATGGGCTTGTGAAGACTGACCTTGTTATTAGCAGCTGGGGCGTTTTAGCGAAAACAACTCTTTCAGGGAAAGTGTGTTTCAGTGGAAACAACGCCCTGTCTTCAGTCCATGCGCGTCCGCTCATCTATATCGCTGTGTCCGTTCTTCTGCGTGCGCACACAGTGCTTTTTCCACGACTCAGGTCTGGCCGCTTCCTTTCCATTTCACTACATTCCTGAACTGTGCTAATTACTGTGATATTATCGCCCAGCCTTTGCAGCAGATTCAGTGGTATCTTCAAATATCGATTCGTTACTTTATGAATCTAAGTTGTGTCGTATCAGATTCAGCGATGGGGTCAAATATCGATTTGTTGCTTTATAAATCAAAATAGTATTGTTGCAGATTCTGTGGTATAGTCAAATATCGAATCGTTGCCTTAAGAATTGAAATTATCAGTGTGTGGAAGCCGGAACGTTTACACTCCTGCATGCATGTATGCAAATTCTGATCTGTTAAAAGATTGGAAAGATTTTGAAGTTGTGTATTCGATGCTAAGGCTACACTGCAGCGGAGAACAAGCTTACACTTTAATATTAAAATTCAATACATTTTATCAGTGTTGGATGTTAAATTTGTTTAAATATATCTGCTTTTTGAATATACCTGAAGACGTTTGTAACTGTGCACAAAGCAGTAACCTTGGTCATTTTTTTAAAATCTGTTTTGGTTGACTTTCTGTTTTGCTTTAAAATGTGTTTTTATTTATCTCTTCAGGCATATGACCCTGCAGATGATTGGTCGGAGCACATCAGCTCTTCAGGGAAGAAGTACTACTACAACTGCAGAACAGAAGTGTCACAGTGGGAGAAGCCCAAAGAGTGGCTGGAGAGGTACACGCGTGCTTTCTGCGAATAGCAACTCTGATATTCTACAGGAAGTCAGTTGTCGTCTTATGAGTCATTGTTTTTGGTTTGTTTGCTGCACTAGTTTGTGATCACTGAAGCTGTGGTTATGAGTTGCCACTGGGACTGGCAGCGGGGCAACATACAGTAACCAAATCATAGAATTTGCTTATGAAGTTTAGTATAGACGTAAGGGGGAAATTAATTCAAGATAAGTGTCAGAAATTGTCGGTTTATCCTTGTGTGGTTGTGCCTGTCTGAGGCAAGCTGGCATATCTTACACCACGTGGTACAGTATGGTTAATTATCTGAATCCAGAACCATTTACACCATGATCGAGTTCCTGTGTCCATTTCTGTGGTGAGTAATGTTACCTGTGTAAGTAGGTGTTCACAGGAAGGGATGGTGACTAGTGATGTGTACAAGTAGTGGTCGGTGTGAGTGCTCATTATGTTAGTGTGAATCCATGACATGGCACTGATACCTGTCTAACTCATAGGACTTATATTGAGCATGAGGCGCAGTGAGCCAATACTTTAACCAAGTGTGCCCACACTTTAAAGAAAATGTTGAGCGCAAACGTGCAGTCACTCTTATTCTGTGGCCGGATCTCAAATGATCTTCTATTGGGCATATAGTGCACTACGTAGGTTCAACAGTGATTCTGCCTTAAAAGTGGTGGATTTTACATGGATCCTGTACCTTATTCATAAACAGAAATTATGACAGTTGCGATAAGTCCTAAGTTAGCGCAATCTTTGGTAGACACATTAAAACACTAATTTTCTAATGATTAACGCATTTCTAATGGTTACTAATGCCTCATGATTGTTCTGTTATGCTTGTGTTTGCCAGGATAATGGTCCACACTATTTCTGGCTCTACCCATATATTCATGCTCAGTACACATGGTACCCTGGCAAGAAGGGCAAATTCAGCATGGGTACTTGGTTACAGCAGGGATTGATTGATTGATTCATTCATTCATTCATTCATTCACTGGAAATAATCTTAAGTGGAATTACAGATTTCTTACTGCACTATCTTGTGGGGGTGGGGGGGAACAGTTCTAGATCAGCCTGTCCCTATCCCTCTCTGTCTTGTGCTACAGGGAACAGAGACAAAAGGAGGCAGCTAAGATGGCAACAGCAACAGCGGTGGTCAATAGCTTCCCTAAAGACAGAGACTACAGACGTGAAGCCATGCAGGCCGCTCCCACAAGCTTCACCCCTACCAGTGAGTATCGGCCACTGTCACACACCTGCTCATAGAGCTTCCTTATTCTGAGCCTTGTTGTTGGTTTCAAGAGACTACTGGTTACATTTGTGAGTTGTACTGAAGAGGCTCTTGTGGTTTAAGTATTTGCATGTGTTTAGGTTGTGAAAAAATGTAATTTGTGATTCTTCTGCTTGGAATTGACTTTCCAAAAGCCTTCACACATGATATAGTTGACAGAGAAATAGGAACATGGACAGATGAGGCAAGTTGAGGGTTCTTAATGTGGAGTCCAGTGATGTAGGTAAACACTTGTGAAGCACATGTGATGTGCAAGTGGCAGTCGTGGTAAAATTCTGTTTAGTACGCGTTGTTTTGATCGTTGCGCATATAGGTTCCCATATATAGCAAGTTTGAAATTCATCACTGATTGCCATAGGATTGTTTGGAGAAGTAGCAGAAATAACATGTATGGTTTGAACTGAGCCTCTGTCCTTGCATTTAGCTGCCTGATATGATGATATGATGGTTGATCTGGTATAATGATTGTAATTCTGTTTAGTTTGTATTGTTATTCCAGCATGGTCTATTTTTTGCCAGAAAACAGTATAACTAAATGACATACCAAAAAAAAAAAAAAAGAACATGGTTTTCTGCTGCTGTATCCACAAGCATGACCATGAATGCAGTGCAATGTCCGCTATATCGGTCTCTTTCCAGTCTCAGTCAAATTCATGTGATGAGGTGTTATAGACACAACAATACTGTCAAATGGATGGGAAAAGCTCATATCTGCTGTGCGCTCTATGGCTGTTCAGGATCTACCATTTAATTATAAAATGCTACTGCCAATAAGATCATTAGCTTAAATAAATTACTTCTAATAACTGATGCAGAGCATCATTAAAACATACATATCAGTGTTTTCATAAATATATTATGAATGATGTAGTTAGCATAGATGAGGAAAATGAATTATGCTCTGCTGTGATTAGCTCTGGCATTGGTCTTCTGTGATAACAAGATTGGATAAATGGTGTGATGCTAGTTCCCATTACACACAAAATGCACTATATATTTTTAATTAAAGTGAAAAAGCACTATTTTATAGCTATTAATGAGGGTGTTAATGTTATGCGAGTCTAATTTTTTTAATATATATATATATATATGTCGTGCATTTTAAAAGCTTATAGTTAAAATTTAATGTTGTGGAACATCCGAAAGATAAGTTAGTTCCTGTTAGCACTTGCGTTATAGCTGCTATAAACAGTTCTCTCTCTCTCTCTCTCTCTCTCTCTCTCTCTCTCTCTCTCTCTCTCTCTCTCTGTGTGTGTGTGTGTGTGTGT
>CM075014.1:14331082-14362950 GCA_037576675.1 Pangasius sanitwongsei
ATGCTGGTGGCTTTGCGGATGCAGCGTGAGGTGTAAATGTCTGTGATGGAGGGAAGAGAGACCCCGATGATCTTCTCTGTTTCAGTGGTTGAGCAGCAAAAATGGTCAAATTTGAGAGTGATTAAAATTTTAATTACAGCAGGATACAGTTAACTTGGCTAGTTAATTATTCTGTAAGTTATAACATACAGCCTTGTGGAGATGTATTAAGTTTAAATGTGGAATGTGATGATGGACAATTTCTGTGAGTGGGGTAAAACAATTAGCTGAAGAAAACCTATTAGAATTAACTGACATCACCTTCTTCCAGTAGAGTCCTGCCCAACTTCTTTTACCCTCAGTAGTAAATTCAGCACAGAAGCTATAAACAGTAGACGTTAATCATCACCAACAAGAAGTCAACAAGTGCTTTGACTGAGACTGCTAAGGGTGATCCAGAGGGCATGGCTGCATTCATAGATCACTATTTCCAGTGTGTCTGTAACTTTTGCCCAGATCTCTCTCCTCCACCATAACTATACAAATAAATAATTTTTCTTAAAATGCATTATTTCTATCGCTGCCGATTTCACAACAGAGTACCCATTGTGCAGATGCTGAGCAGAGAGTGTTTGAAACTAAGAAATTTCTTGGTGATTGTCATGTTAATCTCTAAACAGTATACAGTAGAGGAATTCACCACCAGACATTTAATGAAGTGTTTATCAGTGGTTATCCCGAAGTTTAGCTTCTTGCCAGCCCAGATCTTCTGACGAGTTTGCAAAAGGCGTTGCAGTAGTTTATCAGAGGTTTTGAGCAAGACTATCAAGACATTGGTTTATACAGTCATAGGGAAAAGAAAGTACCCCTCCTTCAAATGGATGTTTTTTTTTATTTATCAGTGCCTAAATAACAACTGTGTTGTCCTCACAAACTTGTAGAAATAAACAAATTACTTCAGATGACCCCCCCAAAAAAGAAAAAAGATTGCAATGTTGTGACAACCACATTTAGAAAACTGGTGGGAAAATACGAGTCCACCCTTCCTTCTTCCACAATCATTAAGTGTAATTAGCAGCCAGGTCTTACTAAAGAAATGCACAAGATTAGTTAATCATCCAGAAGTGTGGCTACCTCTATAAAACTGGAACTTTTGGGAGTTTGGTGTTCTGGAGCACTTTGCTGTGCGTCTAGATCATGCCAAGAAGAAAGCCCCCTCAGAGAAGGGGGGTGTGTGTGTGTGTGTGTGTGTGTGTGTGTGTGTGTGTATCTCATATGATGATCGCACTTTATACACCACCACAATGGATTTGAAATAAAACAATCAATAATCGAAGTGTAGACTTTCAGCTTTATTTTAAGAGGTTCCAATAAAGCTGAAAGTCTACACTTCGATCACATCTTGATTGTTTTATTTCAAATCCACTGTGGTGGTGTATAAAGGCAAAATCACAAAAACTGTCATTGTCCAAATACTTCTGGGCGTGTGTGTGTGTGTGTGTGTGTGTGTGTGTATATATGTATAAACATATATTTATTATTTTTTGTACATACACAAAAAAAAAAAGCACTCATAAACTACGGTCCTAAATTAAAAATAAGAAAACTCACTTTGCCTGCACCTTACGTTTGTTACTCACTGCCTTTAGGTATATTGTTTTACTTATATTTACTTTGATTGTAGCGTTTTAATTTGACATTACTGGTCTTACCTGCGCTACCACTGCATCACCGCGTCTACATTGTGAGTAAGGAGCACAATGCGGCACTTGTTATAATAAACAACAGAATTTACACTGCAAGTGTGCATGTTCATATAATGACAGTAAACTTGAATTAAACTAAACCTTTTAAGCAATTCGCACCACTTTCCCCAACCCCTTGCACACAGTGGAGCATTTTGGATGTAACCGTAAGTTTGTGAATGACTATCGCGCTTCCGTGCCACACAAGCTCTGCTTTGCAAAGTTTGCAGGTTACAATCTTCTTCCAGGCATTTAATATAAAATGCTCCCATGCCTTAGAAGACTTCTTTTCCGCTGTCACTTGATTACGCCTCTGTCTGATAGTGACTGAGGTCAAGTTGGGCATAAAAGGTAATGTTGACACAGACGATGAAAATTAATTTCTTCATTAATAACTCTGGTTATTCTGCTAAAGCTAGCCGTGTCGCATTACATGCGTTTGACATCATTTGCCATCATGAGACAGCTTGTACTCCGCCTTATTAAAAAACCATTAGTGTTCCATTTGAGATGATACTAGGCGGTAGAGTACAGAGTGTATAGTCTAAGTGCGTAGTGTATAGTACGTCATCTGGGGGACAACAGCTAATTGTTGGCAACGATTTTCATAATCGATTATTATTGATTTTTGATTATTTCGATTACTTTTTTGGCTTTGCCATTCGTAGGACTGTTTCTTTGGGGTTTTTTATATATGCTAATGGACACTTCTGAAGCATCAGTACATGTATGATGTAAACTGAATGTTAACGTGGTTGATCATGATCCTTTTTTAACAAATGTACTTCTGTCTTTATCCTATGCAGAGTCTGTAGTTGCCACAGATAAGCCTTCCTCGCTCACCCCATCCTCTTCCTCTGCTGCTGTGTCTGGGCTAAGTGCCGCCAATCCCACTAGCTCCGCGTCAGGTTCTACAGTTTCCCCGGTGATGCAGTCCCCTGCTACACCTACTATCCTACAAGATCCCTCCCTCTTACGCCAGCTTCTCCCAGCGCTACAGACGGCACTGCAGCTGAACAATGCCAGCGTGGATATGGCTAAGATCAATGAAGGTAACCTCGACACCCTGAGTGTGAGAAACTAGAGAATAGTGAAAATGAGAGACATTCAAGTAACCATAGTTGTCAGATTTTATTTTTCCTCGACCATTTGGTGCAGAAACAGCTTGGTATGTTGTCTTTTGACAGCTGCCTTTTTAGTGCTAAATGTTGTTCAGGTTGGAACTTTGCATTTGGAAAGCTGATTCCAAATGTCTGTTTTGCAACATTTAAATAGGCTCTCTGAAGCTCTTTTCCCAAAGACTGGCAGACAGTAAATTAGCCATGATTCTGCATTTTGTCGTTGTTTCCTCTGCCGTGTGAGCTGAGCCTTAACCCAGTATCCATGCTGAATCTGATTGCTCTTCTTGCCCAGGTTAGAAATAATGCAGGCCTTTAATTGTTCAAACTTCGTCGCCACAGAAAGGTCTTGCTAATGCAGGCCCACGTATGGCACAGTTGATCTTCAGTAGTGTTGTAGTGTAGTGACTGCCAAAATGTCTCTTTTCAGGCTTTTTTTCCTGATTTAAGTGCCAATATTACAATTTTATCATATAACTAAATGTCTATATTTAACCACAGTAATGCTTTCTTGTTGCTGAACTGTAGAATTTTACATTCATTCTTTGTAAGCCATGTAAAAATCCACCATTTAAGTTGGGCTGAATCAATAAATGGTTTACTATTCTCTGTGTAGGCTTACTGTATAGGGTATAACGTTGCCATCTGAGATTCAGCCATAGTAACTGTCTTTTCACTGCTGCTTGTGGTGTAATGTCGTCTGAGGACATTTGCATTTAATTCTCTCAAAGACTAAATTATTAGAGCCCTTGGTGTGCTTGTCACCATAAAAACAAATTTGCTGTGTCAGTAGTTTTCGGTGTTCTATGAAGCAGGCAAACAGTGCCTGCTTCATTTTGTGACGCATTTTGTTTATATAATTATGTGAATCCTTAATAGTGTTTTACTACTCATGCCCATCACTAGTCACCTCACAACCTCCAAAGAGCTACTCGTACTTTGCTTGTGTTATGTGATGAGAGACAGACACAAGTAATTGGACAGGGTGTAGCTAGAATGTGAATGAGTGCTCAGAACTTTGTGTCCCTGAATAACCACATAATTTATTTAAAAATGTATAATTGGTGACAGCCTGCTCTCATTCTCCTCCGTTCTTTTTGCTTTGTGTGTGTGTAGTTCTCACAGCTGCAGTAACACAGGCTTCACTGCAGTCGATGCTCCACAAGATCCTGACTGCTGGTCCGTCTGCTTTCAACATCACAACACTTCTCTCCCAGGCTGCTCAGCTCTCTAGTCAAGGTATCAGCCTCCACCACACACCCTAGCTCTCAGATATTCAGTCCCTCTGCTCACTTCACACACAGCCTCAGTCATGGTCGCTCTATGTCAAGACTGATAAATCCTTAAGTCATTTTTCATATCATGATTGTTGCTGAATCTTTTATTGCAGTTCAATGCATATTATTAAAAGTTGTCTTTGACTGTCAGGTTATGCATCAGCTTGATTAGCATAAAGTTCTTCTGTACAAACCTTATTTAATTAAAAAAAAAAAAAAATACACAAGACCTGAGATGACAGTTTTTTGTTTATGGCACTCGGCAGCATTGCAATCAGACCTCTGTTCAGTGCTGTTGTAAATTTGAACAAATGTGATCTGTTTACTCATGCTTTCTAGCATCTCAGCTAACATAAAACCACAACCGGTCTTTTCAAACAGCTGCTTTATTCCACTTGCTAATCCTAATACAGCACCGATCACTGTTGAAAAGACTGCTTTTGTTTGAGGTAGGTATGTATTGCTGAACAGGTTGGACAGTGAATTGCATTTGCTGATCTGTTCCTCAATTGGAACAGCTGTTCAGTCTGCCGTGTCTTAGTTCAATTCACTAAAAACTCCGTTAAGTGCCATGTCATTGTGGTGGTGATCACAGTTTCAGACAGAAAAAGCTACCTCATGAGCTGGTGTGCAGAACCTGAATGGGACATGATACTGTGTGTGATTAATGCAATGTTTATTGTGTTAAATGTCTGCTATATTTAAAGGCTTATTTTGGACAAAGGGCTTTAATTGTTGAAGTGGTGCTGCAGCTGTGGCGTTTTCGAAAGAGTGCAACTTCAACAAGTACATAAATATTTCACCTGAGCTAGGTCATGGGCCAGCTGATATTTTTTGAGTAGTATGAGAGTTTTGGCAAGGGTGTAACGATGAGCTTGTTTTGGAAGACACTGTCCAAAGCCGATTGTTATTGACTACCTCTCAGTCAGTTGTTAATTGAGGAAATTGGTCACCTTTTACCAGTTTTCTCTGTTCCAAAACTCAGTGTGACTGGACTAACAAATTTGTTTGAGCAAATGTTTTCAAAGTATCTACAATGAAGCACAATACCCATCTGCAATTATTAATGAATTATAAATGCATTGAAATGACTACAAATCATAAACAAGGCATAAAGATTGTTTATTTTCTTAAGTAAATTGTTTTTCTTTCTTCTCTTTGTCTCTCTTCTTTTGCTTGGAGTAGCCCAGCAGTCCAGTCAGTCTCCGATGTCCCTGACGTCAGATGCTTCATCCCCGCGGTCATATGTGTCCCCCAGGATCAGTACGCCCCAGACTAACACAGCGCCCCTGAAACCCCCCCTGAGCACCACGCCTGTCTCATCTCAGACCAAGGTAAAAGCACTATGGGCTGCCTTAGGCTGAAATTACAGAATGGTTTGTGCCAAGTGGTACATTTACACCATCCTCCTCATCACTGCCTCTTGGCATTACTCTTTCTCTTTATTAGGTGAATGCTCTGGGGATTAAGGCCAGTTCTCTTCCTCCACCCTCGTCTCAGCAGCCCCTCCCATCAGATAAACACCATGACAACAGCAACTCCCCACGGACACTGCAGCGGCAGAGGTCTGTGCATGTCTCAAAGACAGAAAAACTCAAAATATGTGCGCATTATATCTATATCTATCCATCTGGTCTCAGTTTTGACAAGAAGCTGAACTGTAGGTGCAGAAACTGCTGTGTTCTTGTTGGAGTGGGAGTGACATCGTGTACCTGTGTGATCTTGTACACTAGACATGAGCAGTGCTGCAGTGTTGCTTGTGCATATGTATGACCAAGCGCTACAGTATTTATAGTCAGTGCTTTCCCATTGGGGAAAGACATCCCTCTCCTTGTGTTGTGCTGCCATCTTTGGGTCAGTTGTGAAACTGCAATTGGAAAATATGTAGCATTGTGTATGTTATCTGAAGTACTGAAACCGTTCAAACTTTTCAAGCTCTGTTCAGTTTGGGTTTTTACCACACTTACAGATAGATGTACATTTTAAGCCTTTTGTTTTAATTGTATTTCAACATCACTGCCTTTCCTGTGCTATTCTTCCTGCAGTAGTCAGAGAAGCCCCTCTCCTGGTCCCAACCATGTTGGAAACAGTAACAGCAGCAGTAATAATGGCAATGGTGGTGGTCAGAACACTGGCGTGGGGCCCGGAGCAGGGCCTGCAGGTTCAGTACCAGCTGGAACAGCCCCGGCCAGACAAGCCTGCTCCTTCACACCCTCGCTGGCGGCACACTTTAACGAGAACCTCATCAAACATGTGCAAAACTGGCCTGCAGAACACGTTGAGAAACAGGTACTTTGCTGTCTTGTCTTATGTGCTGTTTTTTTGGCTGGACTTTTTGCATACTGCGTGTACTATGCAGCAAATCTCTAAATGTCCTGTATTGTAGAATCTGCCTTAATATTGTGTGCGTTCGCTCATCAAAAATTTAATAGGTACAGCTGTGCACCTGCTCATTCAAGTCAAGTCGAGCTTTATTGTCATTCTGCTACGTGTGTGGACATACAGTGGAACGAAATGTCGTGTCTCGCAGGACCACAGTGCTACATACAAGTTAAACATAAATATGAACATAGAAGTATAAGAAAAACAATTTGACTATACATACTGTACAAAACCTTACACAAACTTTACATACATACTGTAAGTGAAAATGTGCAAATGAGATTTTGTACATGAAATTGTGATATTTTGAAAATATTTTGAAAAAAAGATATTTTGAGGGGAGCAGCGCATAGTGCAAGATGATTTGTAGTGCAATGCACAAGTAAACATATATTATCAAAACTGACTCTGTGTGAGAGAGTGTCTATAAAAAGTGTTGAGTGTACATTCAGAGAAAAGTGTGTTACTACAGGTGGTTTGTATAGCCCACTCACCTGTGTGTAGCAATTCTTGCAATAATTCATGCAATTATCTAATCAGCCAATCGTGTGGCAGCAGTGCAGTGCGTACAATCATGCAGAAACGGGCCAGCAGCTTCGGGCAGTGTTCTCATCAACCAGCAGAATGAGGGGGGGGCAGTTCTGCAGATGGAAACGCCTTGTTGATGAGAGAGGTTAGCGGAGAATAGCCAGACTGGTTTGAGCTGACAGAAAGGTTAAAGTAACTTGGATAACCACGCTGTACAGTTGTGAGCAGGAAAGCGTCTCAAAATGCACAACATGTCGAACCTTGAGGTGGATGGGCTACAACACTTGCAGACCACGTTGGGTTCCGCTTCTGTCAGCCAAGAACAGAAAGCTGAGGCTGCAGTGGGAACAGGCTCACCAAAACTGGACAGTTGAAGACTGGAAAAACAGCCTGGTCTGATGAATCTCGATTTCTGCTGAGGCAGAATCTGGCACCAACAGCATGAATACTTTAAATAGAACATGAAAGTGCTCCTGAAAAATCTGCAGAAATTGCGCGATGCAATCATGTCAACATGGACCAGAATCTGAAAGGAGTTTTCCAACATCTTGTGGAATCCATTCCATGAAGATTTGGGGTTTAAGAGCAAAGGGAAGAGTAAAGGGAGGCCTTACCCAGTATTAGTATAGTGTTCATAATAAAGTGTTCCCTGAGTGTATACTAAAGTAAGGCCATGGAATATGGCTGGATTATGTAATATTGACGTCATGGCACATTAACTTTGATACTCTGAAAAGAACATCATCCCGAAGCAATGTTTGGATGGTAACAGTTGGGTGAATATTCAATGGCTCTGTTTTGTTAGCTTTTTATATGCAAAACCTGAGCAGATTAAATTTAGAGATGCAAAGTCTCTGCTCAATGACATCTGATTTAATTCACCATTAATTCAAAATTAATTAAAAGAGATTTTGCCATTCTCTGATGCTTGCAATAGGTATACAGACTTTGTTACTGTTATTTTCATATTCAGATTTTTTGCAGTCCAGTTTAGAAACTTGCCAGGAATCTGTTTAAGCCGTTGGTAACTTCTGTAACCATTTAGTTTAAATGTTTGTTAATAATAAACGAATGTATATAAAAATAAATACTAATACAAGGTGAATAAGAAATCAGTTCAGGCATAGCATTATTGCACTGGGTAATGCAATCTTGTCTGATTGTGGTAGTGGACTGCCATCTTCTGGTCAACCGTGCAACTACAGTTGCAGCATCCAGCATAGTCCAATGTTCTAGCAGTGACAAAAGCCCCTCTCATCATCCTATCTTCTTTGGCAACAGTAACAGTGGCGATAGTGGTGATGGACAGAGTGCTCTTGTAAAGTACAAAACCAGCTGGAACAAGCCTGCTCCACGACAAGCCTGTTAATGGGGCCACTTGTTTTTAATCAGATCCACTTCAGTTTAATTCCAATCAGTTGTAGTCACTGTTTCCTGTGTCTTTTTTTTTTTTTTTTATTTTTTTTTTTAAAAAGGTTGTCTTTGTGTTTATTTGCCTTTTGATGCATAGCATTGCTTTAAATGCCAGCTCTGTTTGGGGCAAGCCGCAGATGTTTTGCATGGTATGAGTGTTACAGATGCAGTTTAAATTTTTATTTTATTTTTTTCCCCCTTCTCAGGCGTCACGGTTACGTGAAGAGGCTCACACTATGGGCAGCATTTACATGTCTGAGAACTGTACAGAGCTGAAGAACCTACGCTCACTAGTACGCGTGTGTGAAATCCAGGCCACGCTGCGTGAACAGAGGTAATCACTGACTTCAGATTAGTTTAGCTACCTCTAAACATTTATTGAATCTATCTTTTGCTAGTGTTTTGGCCTTCATCAGAATGTGAAAGCTATATATAAAAAAAAAAAAGTTGGGGTTGTCAGGATACTGTTCTACTTTGATATATCATTATGAATGTTTCTAGACTTGTATTTCATGTCTTCTGATATTTTTCCCTTTGGTTTCTCTCTCTCGCTCTTTCTCTCTCTTACAGGATACTCTTTTTGAGACAACAAATTAAAGAACTTGAAAAGTTGAAGAATCAGAATTCCTTCATGGTTTGAGAACTCTGAGTTTGTGTGGGTTTTGAATAGAAGGACAGCAGAGGTATGAGGATGATTAGGAATCCATTTTACGTGCACAGAACCCTGGAGAACCAACGTTCTGTTGTTCTGCTCTGGGTCCAGTCTTACAGGAAAGGAGCTGCAGTGAGCTGTGGACTGAAGGGCAAGGGAGGGGGATGATGGGTGGAGGCTATGGGCCAGATGAGGTGGAGATGTTTTGGGACCTGCTCTTGCCAGGGGCCGTGTATATGTAGATTTCTTGTAGATGTTATTTCCATGTTGTAAATATGTTTTGTAGATGAAGCCATGGAAAGCCATGCCTATCAGAAAAGCTTTTTGTCATCCAAACGTTTAAAAAAAAAAAAAAAAAAAATTAAAAAAAAAAAATCGAACCTAATCAGCACCAACTCCAGCTGAGGACATTCGTCATCTTCAGATGTCCATATGTAAAAATCTGACTGCAGATTTTTAAACCTGCCTTTGGGGGGAAAAAAAAAAAATCTGAAGCCTGCTCGTCAGAAAACCGTTTGGTGAGCCATTGCCTTGAGCATGTACTATACGTGCATGGGGGGAGGGGGGCAGTGGACGATCCAGTGGGGGCAACTAGTGACAATGACCACAACACACGCACACGCATCCATGTCTTCTGACTGCGCGCATCTCCACCTTTTAAACCCTGTCTGGTTTGTTTCTGTCTCTCTCTGCATATGAATAATTGTAATGTTGCTAAATGGTTAATGGACTTTTTTTCCATTTGTTGCTTTCTCTGGTTGCATTGTAAAGGTTTCTCTCTCCCAGTCCATGCCATTTGAAGGGATTAGATCATGTCTGCCCACAATGATTCAGTGGTCTCTGCCCCAATGGGCCTAATGTGCCCTCTGTCTATACCAGTGCCTGCTTGTATGGAGGAGTGAATCTGAGAAAGAAAGAGATCCTTTTGCTCTTTGAGTGACAAGGAGAAAACACCATTCCTGCAGCTCGATCTAAAAAGCCTGCCTACCTGCCTCCCAAACTGGCTTCCCCTGACACTGGTGAAGTCTAGTTGACACCAAGAACAACCCCCTCCTCTTTTTTTTGTTTTCCTTGGGTTTCCAGACGTTCCGGCAATTTATTTTTCTTATTTCTTTCTTTTTTTTTTTTTTTTTTTTTTTTTTTTTTTAAGTAAGTTTATTGCAGCTTGCATTAAACTAAGAGTTCATTCCTTTGTACAGTTGCTAATTAATAATGGAGTTTAAAAAGAGTTTTATTAAAAGTTGCAGTGATTACTAGTATATCATATGTTGTATTCATAAATTATTGTCACACATTTTCCTTTGCACCCTGATTGGACAGAGTGGAGCTAGTGCTACTGGATAGTAGGAAAAGGAAGTGTTGAAGGTCACGGCCGAGGACTGGACATTACCAACTCTGCCACATCAGAATCAGGGCAGGGTCACCTGGGGTCAGAAGGTCAAATGTGAAATGTATGTATTGTAATAAACATGCTAAAAAGTAAGTCTTGATCTGTGTTCTTTGTCATGTTTGCCTATATGATGAGTCAATATGAATGAACTGATTTGCAGTGATTCTTCCCTCTAAAAGGAAAAGTGGACCCAAACCATGCCAGCAAATTGCCTCACACCATGTAATAGAGCCACTGTTTTTTTTTTTTTTTCCTTTCCTTTGTTGCTCATCTGTAGGTTAGGACTACATAAAGGAAAAACCGTGAACTGCAATTCTATTTCTGCACATAGTGATCACAATATGCTTTTCAGGATATTAAATCTGGTTAATGCACATCATGATTAAAGGTTATATTGGACCAAAATACATTCAGTATTCATTGCCTGATCTCAGACCCAATGCTCAGTAAGAATTCTAGCTGCCATTATATGATACAGATGGTATATGCCTCTGCTTTTCCCATAGCTAGCTTCTTGCATCGTGATTTCATAATAATAATATAATCTTCATATTATTAAAGGAGCCGCAGTTCCCAGCCCATAGCGTTGGCTATGAATTTGACACCTCATGTTGAATATTACTGCTAATCTGAGTTTACTTTCGGAATCCTTGCAAGTGTGCAGTTATTAAACTGCAACACCTATGTTCTGATTAATGATGGAAAATGTCTGTGCATAGTGTGTGTTATGCCAGTTAGGCTTGTAAACGCCCAATGAAAAGTAAATGCCAAGATAATGTTCCTTAATTAGGCATTTTAAGTTGGAGTCAGTAGAACTCTCTACAAGCAGACAGTCTCTATTCCAGACGATATCACAGCTGCATCTGAGCACCTCTGATCCACTCCCTTGCATCTCTCTCATTCTCACTGTATCTCTCACTTTAAAGGTGTGAACTATCAGCATTATATGTGTAAACAGAGCTGCAGACCCTTTCGCACCCCTCTCAGTCTCTCACTTTTATTTTCCCCCTCCCCACCCAAACTCTGCTATCCCCACACCCATTCATGCTTCCCTTTGATTCTCTTTGTTTCTGTTGCAGGCTAAGAAGTGCTCACTAATAATAATCAGCAATCAGTACCAAATGAGGCACACAGGTTTTTCTACATGCAGCATGATCCATTCAGAAAAGTATTAATCTTACAGCAAGCCACGGTTTAGATACTGTACCTCAACAGCTTGCAAATTAAAATAGTGTATTCTCGAAAATGAGTTCAGTTACTTTTCACAATTATAGCTGGAAGTTTCTAATGCTATAGGAATAGGTCTTTATTGACAATGTAAGAAAATGTAGGTTGTGTGTGACAGTTTTTGAGTCATACACTTGGTCACAACTAAAATCTGGTTATAATTATAATCATGTCAGTATACACCATATTATAACAAAAGGTAGATACACATGGTGAATAATGTGATGTGTAATCATGGTGTTTATTATATTTTCTTCTCTATTGTTTATTTTCACAATACAGAAAATATAAGTTCCTTTATATGGGTTTACCTGATGCGTTTTTTCATGAATAATGAACATACTGTATTTTATACAGTATTCAAGAAAAAAAGCAACACCACAAGGATACACAGCTTTTGCACTCAACTGTATTTATGACCCTGTTGAGCCCACCTGAGTGTTATTGTAGTTGTAGTTGTAGTTGTAATGGTAGACACAAGAGGGCAGCACTTACTCGTTATTAGACACGGAATATTGCGAGACTGAACACTTTTGAGGGCTCTAAGGAAAATCCCCTCTCTGTAGACCAAATATTACTACATGTGCTACTTCCTTTACTGTCGGAAAGCTTTCTGAAAGTCAGGAAAATAGGATTTCCCCTAACTATGCAGGCAAAAATCTTGTGTGGGAGTGTTTTTACTTATTCTAATTAGCTTTAGAAGAATAGAAAATGACAGTAGAAAGGCAGTGTGGAAAGAAAGTGCTATAAAACGCACTAGTTTTATGCAGCAGATTGGCTGTGCTTTTGATTGTTGCTGTCTGGTGTAAATACTCCAGATTTGTGTTCACACAGATGTGGGGTTTTCTGCTTTTGGCCTTGCTGTGAGCTGCAGAACGTGTGAAAGGTGTGGGCACATAGCCTAGAGCTGCTGAACACACTGGCGCCTTGCTGAAATTCCCAACAATTAACCCAACTGCTGTCTGTGCACTTCTCTGTGTGTGTGTGTGTGTGTGTGTGTATCCCTCCCTCCAAGCAGACCAGCCCTGCCCCTTATGACACTGGATCGATGGCCCTCTATCTGCAGGCAAAGGGCGATCGCTCCTAACAGCGTCTCTGTGTCTGTCTCTGGCTTTCTACCAGCTGTTCTACCTGTAAACACGATGAGCTATCAGCACTGAGCATGATCACATCATCTAAGCAGCATGCCACACTGTTTGACTAGCATGGCTTACAGTTTTTTTTTTTTGTTTTTTTTTTTTTTAGGAGATTTGTTTAGTGCGTGTCTGATCCCATCTCCAGCTGCTCTTGTTAGCCTATTTTTCCACAAAACCCCATTTTCCACAAAGATCTCTCCTTAAACTGGTGTTGACTAAAATTTATAAGAGAGTTGTGTTACTTTATAGATGGATAACATGACCAAATAAGATGATTATGAATCAAAATGATTGGAAAGTGATCCTGATCTAGAGGCATCCGACTAGTCTCATTATGTAATTCTTTTTTATTATTATCATTTTGAACGCCAGATGATTTTACAAGCAAATGATATGCACTTGTACGTGTGCAATACCTGTATCAGTTTCATAACGACTTCTCTTATCTCTGGAGCTTCACTGTTGCTAGTGAGAGATTCGTTTTGCCTTCAAACAGTGGCCAATCCTAAATGATAAACATATGAACAGACTGGAGGGGCCACGGTGAGATATCGATCTCTGTGTGTGTGTGTGTGTGTATGTGGGTGTGTGTGTTGTATGGGATCGACTCGGCCCTAATTGAGTGTCACTGTCTGTCTGTGTCGGCTCTCTGGCGCCATGGGCCTCTTTGGATTGCTAATTTATCTGAGCGCTTAGCCCGAGTCTCTCGCTTTTCTCTGTAGGCGACCTTCCGAGACTTCAGTAGTCTGAGGAACACACGTATTACTTCAAACACTCATCATTTCAGCAGCCATGCTGATGCTAACCTGATAATACATTCACTAGATATAGACTCTTTCATGTTTATCGAGAGTATATCAAAACACAGTCATCATTTCATCCAAATCAGTAGCCTAAGTTACAGCACAGGAAGCAGCCTACAAAACAGATCCTTAACCAACTTCATTAATAAGATCAGGCTGATTAATAATTAAAATATATATTTAAACTATATGATCTTAAACAAAACATAATAATTTTTTTAATGTGACTTAATATGCATTAGCATTATTTGTAAAATATATACTATTCCAAATTATTGAGTGTTTGCTTTTTAAATCAATCATGTCCACTCTTTGAATAGTTTCTTCCCTTAGTTCTTAATTGCAGCTTTAATCCACGCTGAAGGCGGGTTCATTGTGTGACCGCGGCGTGAACCAATACGAACGCCAATCGCACTGCGCATGCAAATAAACCCACACCTCTAGCCAATCAGTGAGCTGGGAGGGCGTGGCCATGCGAGATCCCCAAGGCCGTGTGCTGATAACTTGTTGGCGTGTGAGTGTGCGGCTCAGTCGGCCGTGCGGTCGTACGTCCTGAGCGGGAGCTGCTGCAGCTGGATTACACATCAGCACGTTTATTTTTTTTTTTTTCTTGCCTGTTCGTGGTGTTTCGGATGCTTTCTTTCGCGCTGTGAATGTGTAGGTTATGCACATACAGGGACTGGTTTTATACCGTAGCTTAGTATTTTCCTTCCTGACACAGATCAGATCCACAGTGAGCTCATGGCACAGGAGATTTCTGCCTGCGTTTGGTTTTGCTCATGATGTAACCGAAGAAACTGCGGGAATGAACTTATTTCTCTCTGTGATAAACCCCATGCAAGCACGTCTTTACATGTAAGAAAGTGTTTAACACAGACAGATCGGACAGATCGGAGGTTGTCTCTGTGGCTGGCTTGAAGGACTGGGAACTGGTCGTAAATGGATCGCCATTCCAGTTTTGTTTCACTTTGGCTTCAGCTGGAACTCTGTGCCATGGCCGTGCTCCTAGCTAAAGGTATAAGAAACTGACCGATCTTTATTTTTATTTCATCTAATCAATCAGCACAGTTTTATACACACACACACACACACACACACACACACACACACACACACACACACACACACACACACATATATCTAGACTGGGCCCAGACGAGAGCACTGGTCCTGCTACTGTACGCTCACACTATATCTGCCTTCCTCCCTGAAACCGTGTGCAAGGCGAACAGTTTAATCAGCCCTCATTTAGGGCCGGTGTTTTGTGTATAAACAACACTGGGTTTATCCACAGGGTGTCGGAACTAGCAGCACATTGTGGACAAAAAGGCAGACTACCTGACCTGTAACTCTGATATTACAGCTGCTTTGGCGGTTACACGCCAATACATTATGACCTTATACTCTAATTAATATATCAGCTGAGGTCACAAAATGATGAGAAGGTAATATTAGGGAAGATTACCTGTGGTGTTTTGTAGCCTATCACAGGCTACTGCAGGTAACACTTAAGACTTTCTAAGAGTCAGGCTCCTGGAAGATCTTTTCAGCAATCTTCTGTCTGTAAGATCCCTTAAACTGAGGGATGCATGCAGAAGCCTTGCTGCAAAACCTGAATGGTTCCTTTAAGAGCCCTAATTTCAATAAACGTATTAATGGAACCAGCATTTTTCACTGAATAGCATGTTTATAGTACTTGTGCACAGGCTGTATTCCTTGCCGTTCTGGTGCTGTATGTGTTGTGTAGTCAGCAGTTTACACTAACAAGAGTGATGACCCGTAACTCGAGTCCTGCGGGTCCACAGACACCCATACAAAACCTGTGTTTATTTGTGTTTGTGTCTCAGGGTGTGTGCTTTGGCATTCAGTTCCAGGTAGACACACTGGCAGTTAGTTTTCACATAGTCTAAAAATAAAAACTCTGGAGCGAACGAAAAAGAAACGAGTCATTTGTCGCTAAAACACAGGTTCCACAAATTCCCCCTGGTGATATAATATATATAAATATATATGCTAATGGTTTCTGAAATGTATAGTTTTGAATAGGTTGAACACATCTATTTATTGTCAATATCGTCTTAAGAACATATGCAGAATAGGCCTTGCATGTAAAGTGCAGACAGACTTCTTCACAGCTCTGTCTTTACACGTTTTCATTTGAGTTAAACTGTCTGTGACAGACATGCCAGATATTATTCACTACTATATTGCTATTTTACATAATGGACAAAAGGGACCATCTAAAAGCCTTGACACTGATAATATTGGACGTTGGTCTGAATTTTCACACTTTAACCCATGTTGGTGTTCTACACTGGTCTCTCTGGAACACAGCACAAATTTCCTATAGCAATAGTGTACTTTTAATACATTAATTCTCTTAAAATTAAGTAATGGAGCATTAAAACAATCAGATACAGTAGCCTTTGAAACATCGTAATCGTTGTTATTATTAAGCACATTATTTTAGTAATTATTCAAGTTATAAGAACACTGGGTCAAGCAATTTTGGCCATACATTATCTATAGTTGTCAGCAAGGGAAATTAGGTGTTAATTTTGACTAAACAGCACTTATTTGTGTGAATTTTGTTTTACAGGAGAGATCAGGTGCTACTGTGATGCTCCGCAGTGTGTTGCCACAGGATACATGTGCAAATCGGAGCTCAACGCCTGTTTTACCAAGGCTTTGGACCCGTTTAACACAAACTCCCCGTTAACACACGGATGTCTAGACCCGCTATTAAACTCTGTGGATGTGTGCACTCAGAAGAGTTCAGATGTTTCAAATGGAGGCCCGTCTCCTATTGAGTGCTGTCATGATGATATGTGCAACTACCGGGGTTTACCCAGTATTGTTCACACACGAAGTGACCCCACAGGTGAGAACTAACACGATTATATAAAAATAGATATCCATTATATTATGTATATTCAGATAATATATGGAGGTGTGTTCAGTTTTAATTTGTGTTGTCCCTGAGGGCCAGATCTCAAGAGCATGAATTTCAAAGGCTCTTGTTTTTACAGATATTTAATAGGTTACATGATTAGTAGGCACTAGATAGTTAACTTTGAGCAGTATGGTACAGATGACATGGCATGTGGATTATGTAATACCTCACTGTGCAGGAATGTGCTTCTGAGAGAACACATGTTAGATGCACCGATACAAGTGGCACTTGGGAAAACATGCGCGTGAAACAAAAACTAATGAAAGAAACTTGTCTCTTTGCTTTCTCAGATCGTTATCATTCAGACGGCTCAAACCAGAACTTGATCACACGAGTTCAAGAGTTAGCCTCAGCGAAGGAGGTGTGGTTCCGGGCGGCCGTGATCGCCGTACCCATCGCCGGAGGCCTGATCCTGGTGCTGCTCATCATGTTGGCACTCCGCATGCTGCGCAGTGAGAACAAACGGCTCCGGGTGCAGAGACAGCAGATGCTCTCACGCTTGCACTACAGCTTCCATGGGCATAACCATGCCAAGAAGGGCCACATGGCAAAGCTGGACCTGGAGTGCATGATGCCTGTGACTGGCCATGAGAACTGCTGCGCAGGCTGCGATAAACTCCGGCAGGCTGAACTGAGTGCGCAAGGGGGCGAACGCTTCCTCTCGCTCGTGCACTGGGGCATGTACACAGGCCATGGCAAACTTGAGTTCGTATGACTAGTGACTACTTCACTGTGCCTCTGTGCTGGGACTGGACTCACTCGCTGGTCTCTGGGCACCAGTGTGAGGAAGTTCACCATGCTTGAACTGTGTAGCATTTTATTGCTGTACTATAATTATTATTATTATAATTATTATAATTATTTTCTATTTGCATTGTAATTTTATTGTTTTCCTTTGTAAATGGAGAGAGAAATGAAAAGGCCACAGATGTTTGCCTTGTCTGTTTTTGTTTTTTTTTTTTTCCCTTGATGGAGCACTTTACTTGAATTAGAGCTTGAGAGGGCAGAGTTGTTGAAATAAGCCTTTCAAGCCCTGTCCTGTGAATCCTTGACTGACACTGAAGACTGAAGGATTCATCTTATTTGCACATTTATAAAAAAAATCAAGATGAAAATACTTTTTGCATTTTGAAGCAAAAAAAAAATCACTGACACCAGGGTACAAATATGACCTTTTTTTTTTTTTTTTTTTAAATTTCAGTCAAGTTCTGTAAATAAAGGACTCAGTGTTGACTGTAAATGTTTTAACATGTCTGGCTATGCTTTTATTATTTTTTTTTATAAGGCTATGTGTATTAATGTGTGCTTTACGGATGCTCGTTTTCTCTGAAGTTTAGTGGTAGCAGACGCAGGGTAGTTAACACAGGGGCCTTGTTCAAAAGTAGAGCCTTCCACTGCACTGCGTCATTTCTGAAGCCCCTCCAGAGGGGACACATTACATTTCTCTCGCTCTCTCGCGCACTTGCACTCTGGGGATTAATGCTGCAGGCTGAGTGAGTATTTATTTAGCATGTGAGGGAATGTCAGGAAGCTGTAAGCTCCGAGCCCTCAGCTCGCACTCTGCAGGCACAGTAACACTCCTGTATTCACTCAGCCTGGAGATTTCACCTTGCTACAAACCTGCTCCAAGAACTTTGACATTTTCAGAGTAAGTCAGTATAGTGGTGTCCAGGTAACTGTACTCACACACTGATCTGCAAACCGCAGTGCTCAGCTTGACCTAAGGCTCGCATTCCACTGTGAATTAGTTTGCTATGGAGATGGTGTAGTAAAGAGCTCAGCATATTCTTAGACAGGGGTGAAGACATTAGAAAAACCACTGATATCTTTTCAGCTCAATTGTAAATATGATAGATGCTAGACAGATGTGTGTAATGGATCATGACATGGTACAGAAAAACATTTGATTCTTTCATACAGTTCTTTCGATTTTAGTCTTAAATAGCCTAATATTACATAATGATACTACGTAGTGTTGCCATTGTGAAAAGACTGTTCAACAGAAGTGAATAGTGAATTATCCGGTGCCTATGTTTTTATGAATCCTATGTTTTAAATGGAAGTGAAGTGTTCAATGCAGAAATTTGGTGTTAAACCACAGAGACCTGCATCATAACATAAAAACCATGAAGTAATTCAATTTAAGATGACTGAGTGAGAAACATTTGCCAACAATTTCCATTTTAAAGGTGATTAACAAGTCTAAAACACACAGGTGAAGAGTTTTATTCAGTAATATACATTCAAAATAGTCGTTTGTGTTATGTATTTGTTTTAAATATAGTGTGATAGATTATGTTTTTAATTGTTTTGGCCATAGTTTAATTCTAATAATTGTTTTATAACTGCAAAACTATAAAAGTACAATTTCAAAACATTACATGGGCTTCTAGATAGTTATGTTGAAAACAAAGCGCTTCTGCCACCCACTGAAAGGTAATACCTGAAAAATCAACCAAACGTTTCTTCAGTTTCATTCATGGCACTGTATGCAAGTTATTTGCATGATTTGCATTATTCCACAGATGATTGTTGTTGGCTGCATCAAGCAGGGTAACTGAACTCGTATCTAAAAACACACCCTTAAGCTCAACTGCTTTGGGCTGTCAGTGATAGTAATCTCATCTGTGCAAGTTCCAAAGCCTACCCACATCCTGGAAGATTCTGTATGCTGATTTACCACATTAAAATTAATTTCAATCCCCACTATGGTTTATCTGCCTGACACCTCAGTTCTAAGTGCTTGGTCAGCATCAGCTCGGCCATCTCAGGTGATCTTTCTGTGAGTAAAGAACCCCTGTAAGATGCCATTAGCAAGCCTTCCACTTAACAGCTGCTAGCATTAGCGAGGATAGATTCCCTCAGGACTATTAGTGCTCACGTAATGATAACAAAAGCCCGAGAGTTTAGACAAGCTAATGCCCCAATTGTGTTCTGAACTCAACCCAGCCCGAGCCATCATCTGCTTTAACAGCTAATGTGTGTTTAAAAAAAACACATACAAACCCTTTGAGTGATTTCGTTTATGAATCTTGATAATAAATTCTTTTAAAATGATGTTCCTTGTGTTACCTTTCTTCTATATTTGAAAATTTAACAGTGTATGATTTCATATTAGTGTTGTAAGAAATTATATATTTAAAAAATATGTTGTCAGTGAATATATGTAACAAGAAGAGTAGATGACTATTTTGTATGTTAGAAAACGCATGTATAAATATTTTTGGAGGCTGATTATATACCGAAACTATACAATCCAAACCTCATCCCGATTCTTTGCCTTTACAGGATAATTGTGCTGTAGGTTAGCATGTTAAGACATGGAAGGTGATTAAGTCTGTCTCTGCCAATCACATAAACCTTGGGGTAAGTGTTGTGCTTGTGAAACTTTGAAAAGTCTTAAACACAAGTGTTGTGCATGTTGCTTTAATCGTTTATTTGAAATGACGGTATGTGTCTTTACATGCTCAATCAGTTGCCATTCTTCTATTGTTCTGAAACACAAAGCTTCATAATTTCAATAATTTAATTAGACACAAACATGTCCTGAGTTCGTCTGTCCCTAGATGTTCTGCATGGAGTATGTGTAAATGTGTGTGTGTGGAAAGAGACAGCATGTGTACTATTTGCATTGCTCATTTACCATGCCACTGGCCCACCAGACTGCCTGCATTGAGATGTAAATTTGACAGAGGCACCGACTGAGAGTGCTACAAAAGCTCAATTTGTTTTGATGTGACTTCAAACTGCTCTCGTTGTCATTCAGCAATCTAGTTTTATTGGGCCTGAATCTGTGTCTCTTTGCTTCTCGCTCTTTCCTCTCATTATTTTTGGCCTATCAGCAGCTCTGCACTTTAGTTAAATACATACAGTTTATTATAAATTATGATTTGTTTTCAGGAGTGGACAATATTTGAGTAATTTTGCTATATACTATTATGGAAATTTAATACTTGTGCTCTTACTTGTAAACTTCCTTTTTACTCCTTATATTTTTATTTAGTCCTTCAAAGTAGTCATTACAAATCTCTGTCATCTTCAAAAGTCTCTTTGTCTCTCATCCAGCCAGTGACTGTATGCTACAATCAAATGGGCTCAGTTTAATATCTAGTCATTTCATTTTAGCAATCAATCACGTTCATCAACGTAGAAAAAAACTTTCAAGAATCATGCCGGCCAGGACCTTCTCATGCTACACAATGTAGTTAATGCTGAAATTATCAGCGTGTCTTTGAATACAGATACCAGACTGCAGTGTGGAACTTGAGGATGAGCAGCCCTGACTCTACCTCAGGAAATGCGGAGTAAGCAAAGACTTGAGGTTAATCGTTACCTCCATTACCCTGAGGTATGTTTAGATAATTTTCCAACATTATTGGCTACATTTCACAAAGTTAGCTTTCACAAAGTTAGATTTCTTTGCCAAAGCTAGATTAGACTAGTATCAATTCCAGTTCATTTTAAGTCAAAAGTACAAAAAGGTTTGATGCTTTTTTTGATGCCAGTGTCACTTTTCATAAGTTTGAACATATTTACCCACCCATATGCACTTCTAAATCAATAATGCTTTGTTCAAAATAGAAAAATTGTTGGAAGTTAAGACCATTATTAAATTTTCAACCCAGCATTGATGCAACCCCGAGCATCCTGTAACCCCACCTTGCATCTCAGCTACTTGACATTGCTGAAATAAAATAAAATAAAATCACTGCTCGTGCGGACACAGATCTGTGCCAGTCAGCAGAATGGTGGCAGGCTGCTCTGTGTAGTGTATATTAAGGTTCAGGGCTGGATATATTTAATATTAAGGAAAGATTTAGTTCTTTCGAGTTTGGCCAAACTACAGGGCCATTTTGTGTTTTCCCGCCACACTGCGGTACTTTTGTATTGAGCCGTAGGCTCTGAGTTTCCCTAAAGCCTGTACCCTTCATAGTATCACACAAGTACTGCGACCGGCTCACGTAAGACCCCCGGAATTAGCTTAGCGGCTAACGCTAAGGATTGGTCCGCTTAATCTGCCCGGTTTGTGCCCCACTCGAGGCTTTCGCGTTTTAGGCAGGGCCGTTTTGCGGTCCGTCTCCGCACTTGGTTCCACTCCGCCTCATATGTTGTCCTCTCGGACAAGCGGGCCCTGCACAATGCTGTTATACATCCTAGCGCCAAGGCCCGTAACATATATGCATTGTGGATGGCCTTTCCGATTTTAATTTTAGAAAATCCTAACAAATGTCTTCCCTGTCTCAGATGATTATTTATTGGTTTTGCTAATGAAATAAACCCGGGCACTCCCAACAAACAAACACAATCCATCATTCCACAACAGCTATTTATGTGTAATGGCTGGAGTAAAACACTGAAGGACCTTGCCTTGGAAACTCAAGTGATGGCCTTCTGACAAGTGTCCATTTAATAGGTTGAATATGTAAATATTTGCCTGAGAGGAAGGGACAAGCAGAGCTCCGTGCTTTGAAGACAGCAAAACACCAACCGGAAACATGTCCTCATCGTCCTCTGCTCTCCAAACATTTAACCTAATGTCAGGCTAACGTTTAGATATAAATCTGCTCCAGCAGAGAAATTATAATGCTTGCAATGTTTAAAAGACTAGCTATACCTCTTAAACACTGAATGTCAACCTCTTTACATTGGTATTTTATTTTTTGTTTACTTTGGTAGCGTATTTCTGCGCTGCTGAGTGCTCTGAAGTGGGGAAGAAAAGGTCAGCCTGGAGAATGGATGTGGCCAGCTCTTTCTGGAGTGGCAGTATTTCTGTTCTAACGCTAGTCAGAAGTACCGCCTAACTCGTATGCTCAGGGATTGTGGGTTTTACACTCAGCCAACTGTAGCAGTTGTGTGTTAACAATGCCATGATTTAAAAAAAAACATGCAGCATACTCTCACCAAGTAAAGACCCTCTAATCTGTAGACACAGTGTGGCTACAAGCCTTTAAAAGCCTTCTCCGTATGGTAGAGAGCATGATCCTTCCCTGAGGAACCCGTACATAGATGGCAGAACAATGTTGGGCTCTTAAGAGCAAGGCTTCAGCCACTGACCCCTAGTTGCTAAAACCCACTCCACTCTGCAGCTCTAATGCACACAGGTTTATCTAAACCACCAAACAAGGGCAGGCCTAGCCAGGAGCCTCTGGCACTTGTGATTGAGTGTGACTGATCTGTTGAAGTGTGTACGGAAGTGCAGATACGGGAGTAAGAGTTACAATGAGGGCTAAAATGCCTGCCTTGTGTCTGTTGTAAGCTACTGGAGTGATGGATCGATAAACATCCATATTCAAGAAGGTATTTGCTCTCAGGTTGAAGCCAACTGACCTTTATATGCCTAAATAAATCAATCAACTTGACCTCGACATTTTTTTTACTAACATTAACTACAATCTATACAGCTGTGTAAATGTTTGGAGATAACATTATTAATGAATATGTAACATGTTCCTTGACGAGGATGTGAACTTCAGCTGGAATTTACTGCTGCCCCTGCCAATAACCCTTTTATCCTGAAATGGCAGACTTACTTTATTCCAGCTATAATGACATTTTTGGTGGACTTTAGCTGAAAGTTGAACTTTAATCTGGTCACCATTGACATGTAAATCCCCAGTACTGGAACCAAAATAGCCTGAGCATACTAATGTATCAACCGTCTACACAGATAAGGAGCCAAAGTTTGCGTTCCTTTTAATCTGATTTAAATTGAGAACAAATTTTCAGTGTCATGAAAGTTAACATATTCCGTTTCCCTCTAATGAATTTTTCTGTGAAGAGTCTAGGTACAAACCATCAACACAAAGGTGTAGCTAAAGCAGGAGAGAGACAGAGGGAAAAGGGATGGAAAACTATAAAAGGTTGCGTGCATACAGCTTGAGACTAATACTGGATTTCACAGAAGCAGATTTGGCTCCTAGCCCGAGAAGCTTCTTATCTTTTTTTTTTCCTCGCTCCTTTTTAAACTGTGACACACACCCTGGCTTGGCAGCCGTAGCCTCGGGCCTCCTGCCGTGATATAATGTATGTGTATTGTGAGTGCAGAGCCCCGGGATTACAGTATTGAAAGGAGAGAAGCCTGTGTCTCTCCCCACTACCCGGCTTCTAAAAAAATATCACCTCCACTTCTGCTTAGTCTAACTTACTTGCACAATCTATGCAGATCTGGGGTCAGTTTTTAACACAACATTTGTATAGTTAGACTGTGGTTTAGTTTTGAATAGCCTGTAATGTTGTGATGATTCACTTTCTTAGAGCCGTAGACGGAAATATCATTCTTCAAAAAGCTATAATGAGGCATGGAAGGGTCTTATAAGGTCAGCTGAACAATCGTTTAGTAAGATAGCACACTTTTGTCCTCCTGTGGTAAAAATTAGCTGCCTGTCTTATATTTATATGTTGAAATTAACAGTCACTTTGCAGACAATCATCAAATGAAACCAGCCAAGTGATATAGCAACTGCTGGTTATTTTCAGTAGTGCTCAGGTAAAAGGCGCTCAGTTTACTTTGCCTTGTAATCTGTATCTTATCACATTTCTCTCTTCTGGGGCCGAAGCTGTACTGCAGGTTGTAAACGCAAAGCTCTTTCAGGAGAGCTTGTGATTGCTGGTGAATGCCAAAGGCCACACCTCTCTCAGTAATTATGTACAGGGTGGAGTAGAGCCTCAGTACAATGGGGTTGCCTGCAGTGGCCACATAAGTGGAACAAAAAAAAGGTTTTCACATCATTATCATGGGAGAGACACTGAAGTCATTCTCTCTGACTGCTTTCTGTACTTTTGTGCCAGTTTCTGCATGATCAGGCTGGTTCTCACACAAACTAGTCTTATTTATTCATTTCAGTGTCTTTTTATAGAATAGGAAAAGAGCACATGAGCTGCTCAGCAGTACAGCAATAACTTCCACAGAGGTAGTCTAAATGGTTACCTTTGAAACAGAAGTTAATTTTGTGGAAAATCAGGCTAATTGAAATGCTTCTTCGCACGCAGGAGGATCCTCCTGCTAATAAACTCAAGTGTTGTCATAAAATCGTCTGATGAATTGAATTTATCTGTTCACTGCAGAGATTGGCACTGACACCATACCTGGGGTATAATTTGCTGCCAGGGGAGTGAATAATGACAGTTGCTCTTTGCTCTTCCAAACCATGTGGCTAAATGCACAGTAATTAATCTCCTCAGATGGTTTACGGTGCTTCCCTGGCGAACGTTAAAGCACAAGGATTGTTTAGAGCCAGTGTCAGCTTTAAGAGGACAGCAACAGATGCACTGGGAAAGTGGATGAGTAATTCAGACAAATGTTGCAGAACAGAAGCATAATGTTGGCCAGAAGACATATGAGCTATTCTAACCTTTTTTGATGACAAAAAATAGACTTGTGTAGATATTTCATTGCAGGGATTTTAAAACATATTTGCTTTATATAAAAAGTCAATGTGGAATATTAACAGAATTCTTAAACTATCAAGATGGATAATGTTGGAAGTGTGGACGCTGGCCATCACCAGGCAGATAATGTAATGAAAATATTAATGTAGCCAACTGGTGTTTGTAAACAACTTTATGGTGGTGAAGAAAAACTATGCAGAAATAACATCACTAAACAAATAACAAATAATTAGGCCTAATGAGTGTAACCAAGCAGAACCAGTGCAATTTATTTTCAGAAATTCAAGTAGCTGTGAGAAATACTCGTGGAACCAGTTTATACAAATGAAGTTATGATCACTGTTTAATATAATAGTCACGTAGTAGCACAGCTCTTAGTTCTTCAACAGTTTATCAAGGTCCTAGTTAACCTCTTACCCCCTCAAATCCACTTAAACCTTACTGGTTTCACTATAGTTACTAAATAACTTACAGTAGAACAATGAATAACTGAATAATAATCTGGGACATTAAGGCCTTAAAAGAAGATAGAAAAGATTTTTTTTTTTTTTAACGAAATGTACAAAAATGGACAAGTGAAGGCAGTATAGTTGGACTTTGTTTCATTTCGTACAAATTGGGGCACTAGAAAAAGTATACACTAACCATGCCCCTAACCCTAACCTTAACCTTTGTAATTTTTCATACACCTCAATTTGTGTGGAAGACCATGTAGATGACCATGCTGCAAGCAACTTGGAAGGTTTAGCTACTTCATTACACTGCAATAAAACGGCATCTTAGCAAATTAAAATATCTTGAATGTAGTCAAATGTATATACTATTTCATGTTATGAGATTGCAATAAATCAAATATAAGATTATTAATCCTATTTCTAGACATATTTTTCTATTTTTAAGCTTTACATTTTCTTATTCCATTGGCAGATAATTTTGCTTCTTTTTGGAAATAAATCCTTAAAAATTAGTAAAATTATCTGCCAATAGAACAAGATTATTTCAAGCTTGAAATGCCTAGAAATAGGTTTAATAATCTTATATTTGGTTTCTTGTAATCTTCTGATAGGAAATGCTAGATCATTTTGACTATATTCAAGATATTTTAATTTGCTGAAATGTCATTTTTTGCAGTGTATGTACCACACGGTGTGAACAAATAAAGTAAAAAGACTATCTATATCTGTGCTATCACAGAGTTATAGAAAATGGTGTAACACCCTCCAAAAACTTTCAACACATGGTGAAAAAAACAGAACAGGCAAAAGTAAGGAGGGATACATGGTGCAAGTTCATATAGGAGAGAGAGTGATGTAGAGGAAGTCAGAGTGACTATAGAAAGTGGAGCTGTTTACTGCAAGGTCAAGATCTCATGGGACATGTTTATGAGTTCTCTCAGAGCAACCTTTGCTGTTAAACTTACAGCCTATACCTCACACATTCAACACACACACACACACACACCTAAAAAGGTTCAGACTGAAGACCTCTGAGCAGGGGATAAGTCTCTCTTTTCCTCTCCTCAAGCAAATTTGTCAGTATTAAGAGTGAAAAGAACATAAAGATTGTCTACTCAAATATAAAACAGACGTCCACAGCTGTAAAAAGGAAACGGTGCATGAGATTTACTTTGTGCATATACAATAATTCAGAAATATTTTGTGATTCATCATGTTTCCATTTTTAGAGTTATTATACAGATTTTTTTTTTTGAGGTTAGTGTTATGGTCTGAGAATAACATGGGTTTGTCTGGAAGGATTGTCTATAACTACCTCAAATCATTACACAATTTAACAATCAACATCACAAAAGCATTTTCATGTTTGCACATAAGTAAAATTTATTAATGTTTGTACTACAATAAAAGCTCTATTTAGTTATTTAATTTGTCAGTGTGCAAGTTGATATGTAAAACTGACCACAAGACACATCGACTAAAGACCTTCCTTTTCTTTTCCATACATTCCTTCACATTTTAAAGTAATCTCTATCTACAGCTGATTTTCTTAACCAAAACCAGATTCTTTTAGTACTGGGAGAATGTGCTCCTACAGTAGTCATTTTGTGTTTGCTTAATTGCCATGTCTTGTGACTGATATCCTCAATGATTAGGATGTATTTTTCAGAACATTTGCTATTCTTTTGAATGGACATTTCTGCTTGCTGAATATTTATATGTTGCATCTCATCTGGCCTTACCAGGCACTGGTAGTTCAGCAGTTAGTGTTATCAGTACAAATTCCAAGTGTTGCTTTTAACCTTTACATGCACAACTAGAGGCTTGCATGCTGTATAATGATCATTTCCTGCTTCACTTAAAGAGTATATACTGTAATAAAGTATTGTAAATGTGAGGTTCAGTTACATTACCCACTTCTTATAGGAGCATGGAATTGAATGCTCAGTCCATTTGTAATAAAATGATTATAGACCCCCATTCCAATACAGTTTCTTATTTATTAAGTCCACATACCAGCCAAATGAATAACAGTATTTAAATGAGTCAGCTTATAATGATAATTAATGGTTGCTTTTCTCTCTTTTAAATGTAAAGACAAAGTTGCCTAAAACCTCCAATATCATCTTACATGTTTTGACATAAGCCTTTCACAAAAAGTCTACTGAATGCTTTATAAAATATTTATACATTGCTTATGAATGTGTTATAAAGGCACTATGTAGGTACCCTTCAAATAAAGTGTTATTTGTTATTTCAATTTTCTAATAACGTTAACATGAGGAGTAGTGGACTGCTTCATGGGAAAGGGAAAACCATGTAGTATATATATATATATATATATATATATATATATATATATATATAGGAAGAAAACACTTCACGATGGGTTGTTAGCAAAATAATCAACTCTGGGGTGGTATCACATCACACCATCCCAGCATGCAACAGCATGTCTTTACTCCTCACATAATTCTAAGGTCACGAAGAGCAACTTTTAGTTTAGTAGGTATATTAGACTGAAATCTGGTATGCATTTTAGTCTCTATTTCTAGTGTCTTGTGTTCCTGAAAAAACTTTAACCTTTCAAGCTGAATGACTAACGTCTATATGATGTTAGTATCATTAAAGATCAGTATTATTATTTCCTCATACTGTACTGTGCTGTACACACACACACACACACACACAGAGGGCCTCCCCATCTAACCAACACCATCTCAATTTTCAGCCCTGGCAAGCATTACATGTGATCATCATAAACAATGCCATATTTTTGTAATAATGGAAAATCCAATGGGTTTCCCCTAATAAAATAAAAACCTGTGTGTGTGACTTTGCTTGTGGCTCTTTCACATTTCCATCTTTGCCCTTTTTTGTATCTTCGCTGGTGATGTCGGATCTTTGTGAACAAAATAAAAATTAAATTTGCTCAAAATAGAAATAGCTTTCCTTCTCTTGTGTCTTGGAGTCAGAAACAGCCTCAAATTTCTGACACCAGAAGAAATCATGTGCTTCTCTGCATAATATGACATTCTGACTCTACATGTTCTCTTCGTTTGGGTAAAACGTACAGTCAGGACTCACCTGCACAAACAGAACACAAACATAGACAATGTCCTTGACGATAATTCAATTTACAGGCATTACCAACTCCCTTCCCATGTTCCTTCCTGTTAGATTAAGGTAAATTGGAAGTTCAAGGTGATAATGATTCTTAACAAGCAACACCCACCTTTCATATAAACTTCCTTCTTTTTCTCTTTGATTGACATACACGGTATTGTACATCCACCAGCCCTGCCTTGGGCTGTGATTTCTAAATTATTCTAACACAAAGGCTGTCATTCCTCTGGTACTTGGTGCCACCTTTCTACCTCTATTAAAACGAGATGTTTAAAATGCTCAATGCATTTCAATTAGTTCATATTCTTTAATAAAAGGGAGACATGTAACAAGCAGAAAACATCTAACTAATGGTGGATGTGTATATCTGTATGGGTGTGTATGTGTGTATACAGTATGTGTGCGTGTTTGTGTATATGTGTGTATGATGTGAGAGTGTGTATGTGAATGTGAGAGTGAGGGAAAGGGAAGTCGTTGGCAGGAGTCAAAGCTCATTATGCTATCAGGTTACTGGTGGGGGAGGCTGCATGAGAAACAAACTTTTCTCTTTCTCCATCTCTGCGTCTGCTGGTTCACTCCCTGTCTCTCCCCGTGCTTCTCACACTTCCTTTCGTCTCCTGCTGTTCCTCTTGCCATTCATCTCCCAAACTTCCCTCTGTAATCATTTAACCTAAGCAGTAATGTCTTGTTATGCTTGATAAAGACGTATGCTTGTTTAAATCTAGATTGTCAGTGTCCGGTGAACCGATTTTAGTTTTTCCTGCTTTATATTTGAGGCATCTAGAGCATGTAGGCCTCAACATAATCCATACGTTTACAATGTCTAAGTAGACGGATTTAGGCAGCAGGCATGTACCTTGTACAGAGTGGCATGTTTCATTACCCAAGCCATGAACTTGGGAAGTGGTTTCAGCTTAATGCTGAACTATTACACCAACGTAAGTGCTGAGCAGTAGGGAGCTGGCGTCATTTATTTTGAGTGACAGGTAAAATTAGCTCCCTTTTCACTCCAAAAGACCACCCCCCCCCCCCACCCCCCAAAGAAACCAAACTTTAATAAGCTAGGCTGAGCGCCTCCTAATCGCCCACTTCACCATCCACACTCAGCAGCAACATGGGGCGATAGTTCCATCCAGACTCAAAGTTACACGCTGATGAGACGAGGTGGAGGAAAAGTATAACTGCTTTCTTAGCATAACCACAATCATTAACCAGGCAGACAGACCACACAGTGTGAATGTTTTATAGTGTGTGAGGCACTCTCCTGCTATTTTTATTCCCTTTTTCTCTCTATCATGGGTTTCTATTGAGCCTTTGTCTAAATTTTTGGAACTCCTTCACATAGGACATGATACATGTTTAGTGCCTTTTCACTGACTCACTTCTTCATATTTTTACCTGTAATGCTTTATATTACGTTCCCCTCACATATTTCATTCACAATAACAAACTACTGTATATCCAACATTATGCATTAACACACCGAAAGTAACATTACCAAAGTGACTAATGCTTCTATTGAGTTTTTTTAATAAACCAATAAAACACTTGTACATTGACCAATATGAACTGGTGCCTTATTTTATATATTTCCAGTGGCTAATTGGCAAAATTCATAAAAAAGGCTAAAATGTGATCAGAGGTGTTCAACTGATTTTTAAGTAAGTTATAAAACATGATGGGGTGGGCTGTTATAGGAAAATAATAAATGACGAGGCAGTGTGACACAGCCATGACACAAAGCTGAGTTACTGGTACCGCCACAAAATTTATTCCTATTACATTTTTCCTATTAATTAAAGAATGACACATCATACAATTTACTCATTTATAGTTATGTTTAATGTTGCCGAAGATCCATGAACTAGTAACAGCTTATAACAGCTATAAACAGTTGTTCCCTCACCAGTCTCCAGTTAATAATAAAAAAATGCAGCTTGTCATGTTACCAAGAAACTGCAAAGCATTCTGTCTTGAAGACTTTGCTACAGCTGTACAGCTAACAGTGCTGACACTGGTGACTTTTCTTCACAGAAGACCTCCGTTTATGTAGAGCTCCTGCCACACAAGTCCCTGCGTATTAGAATAAGTGCATTAATATAAACCTTGCTGCTGGAACTACTCTCATAGCCATGCTGTTACAGAAAATTAATCAACAGCTTCTAACAGACTGATCAGCATTGAACATTACTATTCAATACATGTTAACTCGGACTGGTGTTTTGTTAACATTTTTAATGGTTTATTAAAAATGAACATTATTGTTTGTAATGTTGACTAATCTCACAAACTATGATAGTTAATGGAACCTTGCTGTAAACTGTTAATACATTTTTCAAAGATGCATTTTCTGCCAAGAGATAAAATATAATAAATAGTGGCACAAAACCAAAGCACAAAAATTTGATAGTGATTGTGAGTCTAGTACAGACTATATAAGGCCAATCTGAGGTTAGGTAAGGATAGAACAGGCTGAACACTGTATGAGTGTTCTTTCCTAAATTGTATTTGAGGACATCTTAATCCTGTTAAATCATTATCTAAATGATGTTACCTACATCAAAGAGAAAGACTGACAGACTTCAATTACAGTGCATTTAATGGATTGCTCCATTTAAAGAAAGAGAACAAGAGTCAAACAGCTGTGGGTAAAGGCTCTCTGGCAGTCCTAGGATTCAAACTCACAATTGTATAATTATTAGCTCAGAGCCATAATAACTGCCCACCCTGGACCAACCCATTAAGAGAATTTTCAAACTTGCTGTGATGGTAGTAATTCATTAATAAACAGCTTATAAGTTCCATTCAGATTGAGTCCAGAGTGCAAACTGTTCCACCATGGAACCACTTTGATCATGTGAATCATGATTCACATCTAGGGCATGTGTTTTTATTTTTCAGATGTGATTTTCTCACATGAACAATTTTCACTTGATCACATATTATTCACATAATAACATGCAAAAAACTTATTAACATGCATGAAATTTATGGGATTTCTCAATAAGGGATGCTTATTGAAACGTGTTCCAGGATAGTGTACATATAAAGTCCCATGAGTGTTACTTAGCATTCCTCGGAATCTAGCTAGGAACTCCACAATGCCATGCATAACCACTAATGTAAAAAAAAAAAAAAATGCCCAAGCAGGTTTTTATTAGCAGCCATATTCAATTTGACGTAGGTGATAGGACATGAGTGTTAGCAAATATATAAATGTACAGTACTGTGCAAAAGTCTTAGGCACATGCAAAGAAATGCTATAGAGCAAAGATGCCTTCAAAAATAATGAAATT
>CM075014.1:14363050-14448007 GCA_037576675.1 Pangasius sanitwongsei
TAAATAGTAGTCTCAGGTACAATTTGTGCAGTTTTATAAGGAAATTAGCTGTAAGTGTTACTGAGCATCTTGCAGAAGCAGCCACAGGTCTTCTGGAGACTTTGACTGTCACACTTGCCTTTTATTTTTGGAGCGAAACCCAGCAGCCTCCATTATGTTTTTTTGTCTGAAAAGTGGTCTCTTATGTAATATGCTGCTTTCTTTACTGACTTACAACAAACATTTTTTCTGTAACATTTAATTTTGTGCTGGAAATCTAATGTTTGGAAATCTAAAATGTTTTCATACTGAATCAATGTAGATGTCATAAAATAAAAATCTATAACAAAGTTTGTACTTTAAGAAATAGGGTGCCTAAGACTTGCACAGTACTGTATATTTTTCTTAGTGTATTTAGCAGTGATGCTTATTGCCTTAACAACCATCCCAGGAATTAAATCATAACAAATTTGTCTACATGCTACCCCCCCAGGACAGTTCAGATGGTTTCTCTAATTGCTTTTTCTTTCTCATGAGAATGTTTCTTGGAGTTTGTAGATAATTCAGAGTGAGTGTTAACACACACCTGGAGATAGACTCATTCCCATGACACACACCTGGAAGGTAAGAACATCTCTAATTTAAGTGCTATGTTTGTGCTACTCTAGTGTTTTGGTTCCCAGAATCCCATGCTGTAGGAAGGTGAAACGTGTGTTATAACCACGGTACACAATTATTAGTTCCTAAACATGACATAAAAGCAGTGTTCTTTCCAAAATGATTTTTTTTTATTTTTAGAAAAATAGAAAAAAACATTTTGAAATAAGCCCAGTGCCCTAGTTTAACTTCAGTCTCACATTTATGCCTATATATTATGCCTATAAAGCAATGACAGCTAACTCAATATGAAAATAAAGTATAGTTATTAGCTTGTATATCTGCATAAATACCTATAAAAAGTATTAAAAGATATGGGATTCAGAGGTTAAATCTTCACTGCAGTGTAGAGAAAGCATTTTACAGATGATTTCTGTGAGGATTTCAGTAATTCTGCACTCAAATAGCTGATGTTAGATATAGAAAATTGTGTTTTTTTTCACACATCTTTCGGTTTCTCATGAATTGAAGGGCTGCATAGTTACTTTTTCCTCATCTAGCACAAGTTGACTGTCCACACAGACACAACTTCAACAGCAGCCTGAGATAATGAAACCCCTAGCAAATGCACCATTAAACTCCTAGAAAGTGGCAATTTCAACAGATAGTGCTTTCAAATTGCATTATAATATTTGGCTTATTGATCCAGGTAATTTGGTTTCTCTCAGATTTGCTGTTAGTGGGCTCAGGTTCATTACAGTGATCTCACCTATAATCTAAAATTACATTTTACACAATATAAATTTTGCTTTCAGCCTCTTGCTAATCGGGCTTAACCTACAAACAGGCCATTCAGACAAAATCAGACAAAACATAGCCACAGACCCATATAGGTACTAATTAGGCAACAATCATGATTTAGAGCACATTTGTGTGATCTTATGATAACATTGCTTTGGTATCTTAAATATTTAGCTCTTGTAATTTTATAAGATTATCAATTGATCTGAACTGAATATTGCCAAATCCCAGTAGCTGAGCCAAATCCAGAGCAAATATTTGTTTATCTGTCACAGTCAGTGTAGTGTCAGAAGGTGAGTACATTGTGTGTGTGTGTGTGTGTGTGTGAAAGAGCACACTGCCATATAATCACCATCCACAAACAAGGGCTAGTCAGAGATTACTAGAAACTCAAAACACACCCTGTAGTCTTTGTGTGTGTGTGTGTGTGTGTGTTTGTGACAGAGGAGGAGAGGGAGCTACATGGGTCGAGGCCATTATTTAATCTGTGTTTACATTGGCCAGAGAATGTCCCTGAGGGAATGATGAGGGAGACCACCAAAGACAGCCTTTAGCAAGCCAGCGGAAAGTCCTCGAACCCCTCTACCCCCATGCACACACACACACACACACACACACACACACAAACAAACAAACACACACACACACACAGGTGCATGAGTTCAGACTTTATAGCATAGAGTATACTGCTTTCTATAAGGGTGATGGGCTTATGTGCGGTACATATTTGTTTTGGTGCTTTACTGCTGTGTGTATGGTTCATTATATTGTCCCTTTTTCATCTTTCATCATAAGCTATGAAATATCTGTGTCTTCGTGTGTATGTATGCATATATAGAGCTTTTTAGCCTCTTTTTTACTGGCTTATTGTGCATGATGTTTACATAAGGATTATTCATTTCACCCTATATTAGCTGCAAAAAGGCCTTGTGGCTCCCAGCCAAAAAAACTGCCCAAAGCAAACAGCATAATGGCAGCAGGGCCTTGTATCAGCACTAAGAAAGACTTAGTTAAACATGGGCAAAAAAGAAGCATCCTCTGTTTTTAAAGGCACTCGCCTTGTGCCTCAACATCCAAGATTAATTAGGAAAGCCCAGAAGTATGTGTGAAAAATGAACATATCCTGATATCTGAAATTACCCACTGAATATCTGTGTATGTCAGTATGCATCTGGCTATATGAGGCAGTTAAAGACCCACCTTCTATATCAGATGCTTAACTAAGGTGAGAGTGTTAACTTACTTACAGTCATTTGACAATTAATGAGTGGGCATAGTCAGGCATCAGCACAAATACATACATCATAATGTATTTCACTAAATAATACAAAATTCTTCAAATGCTACAAAGAACATTGAGGGTATGGATTAAATCAATCAATGCACTATGTCATGAATAGAAATCTGCTGTTATATGTTTCTTCTGTGTGTTTTTGCGAGAGCTTAAAACTACAAGATCACATCAACTTTGCCTGCTGGGTAGCTTCCAGCCCACTAGTTAAAAATATGATGAATAATGAAGTAGGACTAATAAATTATCTATCGCCTGAAATCATTTAAATGCTTATTACTCATCCAACACAGCCATGTTTACTTAATATGCGGAAGAACTATATTGATGCAGTGACCTTTGTCTTTATACCATGATCTGGTGATATAGAGAGTCTGGTGTGAGATGTAAATTCATTGTTCAGTTGAACCACTGCCAAGTGATTTGTTTTCTGGGCATTGAACATGACCATAAATTTAACATCACAACTTGAATTTGAATTACTGAAAATCTTTAATATTATTTAAAATGAGCAATTTTGGAACATTACTAACTGTATACCACTTTGAGGCCCCCAAAATGAGAAGTTAGCTTCACTCACTGACTCAGTAACTGCTTATCCTGGTCAGGGTTGAGGTGGATCCGGAGCGTATCCCGGGAACACTTGAGAGTTAGGAAGGAATACACCCTGGATGGGATGCCAGTCCATCGCAGGGCACCATGTGCATGTCTAACACCAGATATAACAAAAGGACAAATGTCAGAGCTCCTTAAAAAGGAGCATTAATACATTTAATTAATATGCCTTCACAGTGAACTTGATGTTAGATGCAATAAGTTCACAAATTGCAAAGCTATAAAAACAGATAAATAAATAAAATGTTCACGGTCATTAGGAAGGGTTACTGGTCAGGATGTACAGTGAACTTTATTTGTAAAGTCAAGTGCTCCACCCTGTATATACACGCTCATGGCTGGCAGGTCATGGTGCAGGATGGGAGTGGACGTTGTCTCCAGAGCACATTATCACTTTGGCCCTGCCTGTCTGGAGATAAGAACATGCTCTGAAATTCCCCTCCTTCCCTCTCTCACTATTTTCCTCCAGCAAAGTCTGTCTGTCGGTATCCCCTCCTTCCCTTCCCCTTTCCCTTTCTCTGACCCTCTGTAGCTTGTCTTTTGCAGTTACTACATGTCTCATGTCTCCTTATCTCATTTGTCACTTAGTGTGTTAGCATTCCGTCGGTGGATTGTAGTATTTAGTAAAACACATCTGTATTAGTAATCCTTGTTCATTTGTCTTTAATCAGTTATTCATCCTTCCAGTTTGTCAAACAGGTTTGGGCCGCAGTCAGAAGATGGTTTGTCTGACTATATCTCATCCGTGTCTTGTTAATGCAGTCCATTTTGTGTTTATGTTGCAACATCCTCCTCTGGTATATAAATGTCGTTGTCTTGAACAGAAAAGTGCAAGAGGCCATTCAGTAACTGGCAGACCAAACAAAAACACTCCCAGACAAGGTTAACTTTGCAGAATGGGGAAAAGAATGTTTGTTTTGGTGATATCAAGAGATTAACTCTCATCTCTTGAAAGAAAAACGGTTACATGAATAGAGCCTTTGGCTTCACAGGAATTCATGACATTCTGTTCTCCATTAAGGTCCATTTATCTACTAAAGAAAATATTATGAAGACTTATAATTCAGGAAAATGATTTTAAACTTGGGGTTCTGTCCAAAAGTCCTATGTTTTCTCCTCTCGTCTTTTCTTACGTTCTCTCCTCTCTTCTCCTCTTCTCTCCTCTCCTTTCCTTTCCTGGGCTCTGTTCTGCTCCACCGACCTCAATCTCACCTCTCCACTATGTGTGTGAACCCTGGATTCTCAGAGAGAAGCTCTTCTCAATAATGAGATCATTACCACCAGTTAATTAAATGTGATGTGTCTTCTCAAAAGTTTCCCCATATCGTACTGAATTCCAACAATCGGCTCCCTTGTGGACCTCCAGGGATGAAAGGGGGAAGGCGAATGGAGGAGAGTGCCCATTGTCCTCCTCCTGAGAAAATATCTATCCCTCGCTTTTTGCTTTTCAGTGAACCCATTGTGTTTGTCATTGGTCACCAGAGATTGGATGCTGAAATGAATGCTTGAAGAAGATATACATGTAGGAAGACAATGTGATTGACAAGTGTGATTGACTATTGGCCATAATGGACTTGTTTCACTGACCAAGTGAGGTTTTGTTTATTTCAGCCATATTTAAGTCAGATTTACTCCAAGGGTATAAATTTGATTTGAACCTTTTTAAGGACCCATATTAAGCTGCAAAAGACAAGGCATAACATGTGCGTGCACACACACACACACAGGCACACACATTTTACTGGTTTACAAACCATTATGACCCATTACATAATTAAACATAGAAGAAATGTACTAATATAGTAATATAAAATATAGAAGAAATATACTTCCACTAACTGTGGAAGGTTTAAGGCAGTGGTTAAGTTCCAGATGACAGATACATGCTTTAACTGCTTTTAGTATGTAACTACTCATCATTAGCAAATTAGCTCCTGTTTAGCTGCATTTGCTCAGGTTGCACTATTAATTTATCCAATGTTTTAATAATAATCTTTAGCCCTGTACTGTCTATGCACTGGTCATGTCTAATGTAAATTGTGATTCCAGCCTGTAGCTTTGAGTTGCTCAAATTGTTATGGTAACTAAATGACCACACCCATGACATCATCAATTTAGGGTTCCAGACAAGTAGCATTTTAGGGCTGGAACCAGCCAAGAAGTGGTTCTTTTGTAGTGGAAACAGGCAGAATGGTTAGAGAACAAGCACTTTGTCAGTAGAAAAGGAGTAACAGATACAGTATGTAAGAGAAAACAAAATGAACTATCCTGGAACTTTTATCTTTGTGTCCTTGAATAACAGATACAGACTGACATGTTCAACAGACGACCAGTCATTTATCATACATGTGTGTGCACAATTGTGCAATCATTTGCCAATGTCTTGGAAACTAAATCCCAGACGAGTATGTGCAGTTATCAGTCTGTCTGGTGCCATGTCTATCTGTAAAGCAGCACTATCTGTAACCTGTGTGTGTACTGTTTGTTAGAGGAGGGAAGTAGGGGTCTGAAGGACTCCATCTGTTCTATTTTTGGAGAGAGAGAAGTGTGTGTTAACAAAGTATGAGGCCTTAACTCTTTTTAACTGAGGCCAAAAAATGGAATTTCAGCCTTTTTTTTTTTGGTGCCCGTGTTCAGCATTGAATTTATTTGTGATGTCAAACCCCCCACTAGTGGTTAATGGCTCATATGAAAGTAGACACTCAGGCCTTTAAGAATTTGAAGTTTTTCATAAGTATTTCTTTTTTACCTAGCCTAATAGTTGAAATGTTTTCATTTTATTGTGGCACTTGTATACAGTGTTTTACTATCAAAAAAAAGCTTTATTTGTGCTGTCCGTTCTATCTCTGTACCAATGTTATCGTGGAGAGTTGTGAATCGTTTGCCCAGAAGAGGTTTCACACCCTTCCTCTTTCTCATCACCCTGCTCACCAGCAACTAAACACAGAGTCATGATACTCTACACACAGAAACCCAACAGTGTCCTGACTAATCTTATAGCAGACTTGTGGTGATAAAGTAATTCATTTGTTTATACTGATTGAAAAAGTCTAATAAGTCGATTTCCATTCCACCGGCAGAAAGGGTTAAACAATCATCAGAGAAAGGGTTAAACAATCATCAGAGATTATCTTTAAATGGGGATATCTGTTCACTGTGCTAAAGATGCCATACAAACTGTCCACTCTTGTGGTGTCACTATTTTAGAGTTTTGAGTTTGTGAGATGATGTTCCTCGATATAATGGAACCTGTGCAGGTTCAGTCTGCCGTTAACGCTAAGTGTAATTACAGAGTAATTTTCGTCTTACAGAGTATTATCTTAGTACTGTACCAACACATCTGAGAGTAATGTTGACATTGCTGATAGTTTTGTCTAGTCTCCACTATCACTATGCCTTTACACTGTCCATATAAAAGACTTAAATGGCCAGGTGCTAGCTAGTTAATTGTTTGATTCAGTCATAACTAGCTTATGCTCAGCATCCATATTTCCAAATTGCTTAGCTATGGTGTTCTCATGTCTTTAACCTGAGTTCGAATTCACTGTGTACAAAGCACAGCTCCATGATTAATTTAAAGATTTTAATGATTTAATACACCAAAAAAAGACCTCTCCGAGGTTTGGGCTCTGTACGGTTGAGGTATGCATGTGTTTCCAAACAGACAGTTTGATGAGTAGTAAGTTTTTTTTATTTGTTTTATCTGAATATCTAGTCTAGATACTGGAAGCTTGAGGGACAACAATTTCACATAAAACAACACACTCACAAAGTATTGTTTACTTACCAAGCTAATAAGATCACCAGGCTTTTTACTTTTTTCACAATGTCCTCTATTAGATTTACAACACATACATACATACATACATACATACATAGAGATAATTTTCCTCTGACAACTACATATTTTAATGACTTTTATGTAGCCTGTAAGCACTTGAGTCGTGTCTCATTGAAATACATGAAATATTGAATCTCCTATTCATCAGTAAATATGGCATACTTTAAGAAGTATGGACATTCAAGAACTCAAATAATAATGTCAGAAATAACAAGAAAAGGAAAATATCACCAGGAACCCATCTGTTAGGCCTTTTGGTCTTATGCCACCATTAAAACCATCTCATTACATCATTGCACAGTCATTCTGTCCTACATGGCCTCTGTTAGGCACACTATGTAATTGTAAAGAGAAAAAAATATATAAAAAATCTCTCTCTTTCTGTAAACCGTCGCATGCATGTCATTTGGTATTTTAAAGACTATCATTTCCTCTCTTTTACTCGCAGCTTCTGGAACTTCCCCATGTAGGCAGGACCTTTGAAAGCCGTCCAGTGAATCATTTTAAAAGAAATATCCTGATTCGATTCATTTTCCCCTTTCTTCTACTAAAGAGGCCTACTAACGCTAAATCCTTCATCCTACGTACTTATTGCTTGGAACATCTGGTTGTAATGTAATGAACAATGCATTAAGAGCTGGGCACTCCTTTCATGTTTTTTATTTAAAGAAAAGTGGAAGGGACAGAAGGAGACAGCTTCTTGTGCCAAAGCTACAAACTGTTGGGACATAAATCTAAATATCTCATGCATGGACTGCATGGCGTTATTCTGTTTCTAACATCACTGTCAGAGGAAAGAGAGTGACGATGGTTTTATACTAAACAAGTTTAAAGCTGAAGAGTCCACGCTGTCTTCCAGTACCCATAATGATTGTCTCATTATTCAAGACCAGAGCACTTTCTGCCATTTAAATCTCAGTTTCAAACTGAAGTGAAGAGTGCTGCCACTAAGGGACCTTAAAGTGCCATTGAGTGTTTATACAACCAGTTAGGTCCTACTTTTATCATTTTAATGCTGTGTCTTTGTTCAGAAGACAGACATTTTCTGTTACACTGTGTTTAAACACTGCAATCATCTGAGGTGGCAGTTGAAATGATAGGCTGGCTTCTGCTTTGGGCTCTGATGTCTCTGGCTCCAAGGTAAATTTGGTAGGTAAATGACAGAGCAGAAACATTCTCTGCTATTGGACACAGGTGGCCATGCTGAGCATACAGCACATTTAATGACAGATTGTTAAAAAAAATAAATAAAAATCTGTCACTGATTTCATTAACAAAATCAAACTCCCAGGACTAGTCTTAGGGTCCAGACGTACAGTACATTTCTCACTCTTGTAACTACATATTATACCTTTCCTATTAGTTTCATTTTACAAACAGAATAATGCTTTAAGATGAATAACTGTGAAATAAGTCAAAAGTTTAAGTGGTAAAATAAATATAAAATGTGGAGAATATTGTCAGTGAAATGACTGACAATTGTTTGGTGGTCATTAGGACATTACCAATGTTAAATAGCAACATGTTGCATAGTTCTGCAGTTGGGTTAAAATTTTTGCAATTTTTTGCATTAAATTTTAAGTATATAAGAATGAACTATTTAGGTGTATTTGAAAATTGTGTAACTTTTTTAAGACTCATGTAAAAATCTGCCATCTTCACACAGGATGCTTTTTTTTTAAATGGCCCGCCAACTCAGTCAGGCTGAATCCCAAATGGCTTCTAGCAGTGTTTATACTCAATACATAGTGTATAACATAATGACACTATGCACTGCATTGTGAACCCAACAGAATGCCATTTTTTTCAGAGCCAATTCCCCATTTTTTAGAGCCATTTGAAACAAATGGCCATTTAAACGGTTAAGAAACTTGTTTCAATATCCTTACTTTCGGTGGGTAAGTTCAACATGGGCTCTTAAACATTCAAATGTGGATATTTTGCCTTTGAATATGTAAATGTTTGAATATGTAAATATTAGGAAAATTCTAATTGTATTCAAACAGTGAAATTCATTCTGACGGCTGTAATGGGAATATATGCCCCTGAGAATCCTGAAAAGCTGTAACAGCTGTGAAGGTGGCTTTTCCTACCAAAAAAAAAAAAAATTCAGCTGAGATTTTAGAACAGTAATTCTGAGGAGGCACAGAGCAAAAGATGAGGAGGAAAAAAGCAGCACGGTTGAGTAGGGCAGCGTTTCTTTGATCAGAGTCTTTGTTCATTGGGTAAAGAGAGCACTAAGAGTGAAACATGTGAGCTGTTCAGGCTGCAGGTTAACGTCCCTCACGTCTGTAATGAGTGCCCTTAGGTCAGTCTGTCTCACTGGCACCAGGACACACACACACACACACACAGAGTGAGCCTCTCCCTCTCGTGAGCACAGGTAATAACAGTGCGCAGTCAGACAGTGATTAGGCTGCAGAGACACACTCTAAATTACAGGACAGAGCGCAGCAGGCAGCCGTGACAGGCCCTTTTTATTTACTCCTGCTGGAGACTGTCTCTAAGTGACCCAAACAGCCCTACACCACCTGCTATTAAACTCCTACTAATTACACTGATCCTCTTAATGTCATTGTACAGTTCTGCTCACAAAAGATGAAGACAAGAAGTAACATTAAAGTTTTAGACCCACTTATGCTTTGATACTGTATACTTCATAAACATGCTGCTGAAACCATGGGAGAACCCTTTATTTCTTTTTAGATGTGCATACCGGACAATTTAGGGCTATATTATCATCAGGAAATAAATGAAGGCTGACAGTTTATTGCAGATATCCTAAATCCTGCAAACAAAAGGGTGCAAATCTATGTTCTGTGATAAGGTATGCTACTATGATGCCAAATGACCAAGCAAGGTGTGTGTGAGCAGAAGTGCGAGACAAAAAGTGTGTGCCGTGGGTTTGCATTTCATTGCCACACACTGTTCATACTATATATAGTATTGCTAAAAGAACGATAATCAATTGAAATAAAGTTGGCATGGTGGCACAGTGGGTAGTCACAGTTGCTGCCATCTCACAGCTCCAGGGTCCTTGACTTGATCCTGAACTCGAGTTACTGTCTATGTGGAGTTTCTCATTTTCTCCTTCTGTCTGCATGGGATTTCTCTGGGTTCACAGTTTCCTTCCACTGCATGAGAGCATATTAGTAGGTGGTTTGGTGACTCTTAATTGTTCCTAGGTGTAAATGAGTGTGTGAATGTGTGTGCATGGTGCCGTGCGATGGACTGGTGTCTCATTCAGGGCGTGTCTCCTCCTCACACCCAGTATTCCTGGATCAGGATCTGGAGCCACCACAAGTCCAACCCTGACCTGAATAAAGCAATTTCTAAAGATGAATGTATGAAATGACGTTTATCCCAGATGGTTTGACTGGTTGGATATACCCGGCTAGCCTTAAGAGACAAACTGTATATTATTTATGGTAATTCATTATGGAAGATTTACATTCAAAATTAGCAGCATGTGACAAAACTCATATGCCATTTCTTCTGTGTCTCATAGCTATTACATTATAATTAATGCAGGAGAGAGGGAACAAATGATTTGAAGATGGTGCCATCAGTCAATTAGTATTATTAGCATGACATATTTCAGTGTTTCTAGTGGGGTGATTCACATACCAGTTAATACTGAGGTCACTGGTTCAAATGAAGCTCCCAGGAAGTAAGTATAGATGAACCAAAGATAGCAGAAACAGGGGCATACATGTTGGCAAAAAGCACAGAATTCAAAACACAATTTAAAGAGTGAGGCAGAAAGCAAACATGACCCCAGAGGAATTAACAGGAGAAACAGCTCATAAACACACTAATGACAACGACAGGCAGGGCTGAGCAACGACTCTGATACTGAAATCCCTTTATAGTGACCTTTGATGAGCTGAGATTGCAAAGAGGTGTGTGTAGGTGGAGCCGATGATCAATAGACCAGGGAAGTCACTCACTGTTATTTATCCCCCCAGAACGACTCTTTAGTGAGGCACAGGATGGTTCCGGTACAAATGATCATAAAAATTTGCTTTGAGTATAGGGTGCAGTACAGGCTGTTGAACTGACCTAGCATTGCTCATCAGAACTGTACTTCTTCAAGTCCAACAGATTGCCCTTAAGAGCTGTGACAATAGTCTGGGATAAAGATAGGCAAGCCAACATGTACAGCTGATCAAAATAAATAAATAAAATTTTAGACCACAGAATTATATTATATTTTTATTAATTATATTATAATTATATTTTGACCAATATCCTGATATTTCCATATAGCCAAATAAACAAATGCAAAAAATAAATGTATTGAAAAATATCTTTCTTTCCATATTCAAATTACACAAAGTAATAATAGGTTTTATAGACTACCATTTGAAAGTATGTGTATATAAGATACCAGCCTTGATATCAAAGTGTAGTGTGCAGAGAACTATAATTTTCCCTTCACACTAGGCTTAAACGCAGCTCTTCTAGTACCTCATTTAATGAGAAAAAAAAAATGGAGTAAGGGTAGGGTGTGTCATTTGGACCATATTATGGCTAAGAAAGATTACAGGGTTTGGGGTGCATATGATACAGAAGGAAAGAGACAGAGAAAGAGACTAACATGTATAGAGGCAGCCAGAAAGAGCATATATTATTGTCCACTTTTAGAAGCTTTATAGAAAGGCTCCTTAAATAAACAGCAGTAATGACCTGGTAGGCAGTTTGGATCAAACTGCATGCTATGTTGTCTGCGTAGGGTTCTTACAGACAGCTACAAAACTTTCTGACCTGTGACAACAACAGATAATGATTCTTTTACTCATTGTACAATAATGTCATAGAAAATTCAATACACACTGAAGTCAAGCGCTTCCTTCTTCTCACAGAATATAATATTCATCTCTTAAGTGAGAAAGAGAGAGAGAGAGAGAGAGAGAGAGAGAAAGAGTGCTAGAGGGAATTCCCCTGAAAACACCACCCCACACACCTCCCCATGCACAAAGAGTTTAGATAATAGTAGGCTTACAGCACCTTATCGAGAGAAGAGTTTGACGCCTGTGTGTCTACTGGTCATTGTTTTGATGAGCTCACTCGCACTTAGCTGACAGAATAGCGCATATACTTCTCACTATTGCACAGACACTCACACACCTACCTGAGTCACTCACATGAGGGATAATTTTAGCATAATTTTCAAGACTATTGTGTGAAACGTGAAAACACCTGATAGTGTTTCATAAAGAAAGAGCATCTGTAGTCTGTGAACAATATCAAGGGTTAATCTGACTGGACTGGACATGAAAATGTCACCCGATAACATGTATATTCAGTTTAGTATGAGCTGATGAGTCATATCTAAATTTAGCCTGGTTTAAGGCACAGCAGAGGTGTGACATGAAGAGCACTGACAGTTGGCTGAATGGAACTGCTTTTAAAACCTATTTTAAAATGCCATTTAGCAGTAAAGTGCTAATACTGCTTAAGATCACCGGGGTGGTGCAGATTAAACACTAGCAGAAGAGTTGTTGAGCAATTTATGGAGTGCGAGGTAGCCACCTCTAGCCACGGTGGTGGCCATTTTTCCATTTAGCCCGCCGGTGGCATCTATCACACCTACATATGACAGGATGATGAAGGAAACCAGACTTCAAACGTTAATTAGTTGTGTATATCATGGAATAGCCTGTATAGAAACACTAACGACAGAAAATGAAGTGATGTGGAGAAGAGGAAGGGGATGGGGAGGAAGTGGAATCATGGAGGGTGGAAAAGAAAGAAAAGGCTTACTGGTAATAATAATTGGATATATGAGAAGGAAAAAGAATTGATATTGATCATTATACACTTAAAGAACATTTAAAAATGATTAGAAGACAAGTGTTAATCAGTCTAAAATAAATGAATGCATGCACAAGTTTAATATATTATTACATTAAATTATAGTAATAAAAATTTATATAATTTAATACAAATATATAAAAGCATGTGTATGTGCGTATATACTGTTTGTGTGTGCAACTTTTATTTTAAAAAACTAAAAGGGTCAGAAGGTTACTTTTAGGTTACTTCTGGTTACTGAGGTTACAGTTAGGTTTAGGTTAGGTTTAGGTGTAGGCATAGTATTGATTGTCTGCATTAATAATTATATCAGTGGAAGGTCCTCACAAGGACAGTAAGACATTGTGTGTGTGTGTGTGTGTGCGCGCAGATGAATACTCATTTGAGCGGTATATGTTCACATGCTTTATTTATAAGAATACATGCATGAAAATTAGCAACTATGTACATTTGTTTAGAATAGTTTAAGTGAAATTAATGTTTAACATTATATCCATAATGGGTGTTCATGGTGATGTATAAGAAAGTGCCTGGCCAAATACAGCACAGTAATGTGGGTGATCAGTTTGAGTTAGACCAGATGGCCAGTGCCTCGGTCACAGGATACAGCTCCACTACATACAGGAAGACAGAGATGGATAGGAAAGGATCAGAGCCACACACATGTACACCCCCACACGCAAGTACCACAGACAGACCCATCACTTTCCTCTCCACATGGCCTCTTTCCATGTTCTGGACCCACACATGATCTTTTAATGGTAATTAAGAGACAGTTAAAATATTCTCTGTGAAACGGGAATGGGGCTGAATTGCAGCAATGTAAAGGCATATGTAATTTATATGACTGAAAAAGCTTTTAAAAGCAAGACACTTTTCAGCCAAGCTTGAGTGAATAACTTGGCTGTACAATAGGAATCATTGCTCATGAATGAAACATTCTGCATCAAAGATAACCACATTTTTTTGTATTCTGTAAGGGTATACCAAATCATCCTGTAGCCCTTGCCAAGACAAATGAGTACGTTTATGTGACGGATATCACATTTCTGTATACATTCAGAAGCATTAGTAGGCCAGTACTTTGTAAAGGCCAGTAACAGTGCTATCAGACCCTCAGGTTCCTATCAAACACAAGAACTCCCATTAACATGCATGCAGTAGAACAAATATAAAACACACTGACCCTTAGTGGGATTTTCCCATAGCAGCTAGGACACAGAAATTGACTTGTTTACATTAGTTATAATTCCTCTGTGAGCTTTTTCTGTGAGGTTGCATTACATTGTTGACTCATTTGAAAACCAAAAAGGTGGACGCTTACATTAGACGAGTAAAAATTGGTTAAAAAGTTAGCCAGCTAGTAGCCACCAAATAAGTATTAATTGACGTAACACAATTTAAGTGATGGAACTTGGAAATGTCTTTTAAGGATTTAACTGTAGTAAATACAGACATTGTGAAGATGATAAATAGGCAGCATTTATTTATTAGCCAGTGTAAACATAACTGATGTGCAGTCCATAGCCAGTGTAGAGATACTGCTAGCTGCTTGTAGACAGTGGGTAATAATAGGGTTAGATTTTAGCATAATTACATGATAGAATGTGAGATGTTTAGTATGATAAAATGTGAGAAATTAAACCACCTAGTTATAACTACTTAAAAATATGCTCTCTGAATTCTCATAGTCTAGCTTTAGGTAATTCAGAGTGTTCATGTCAGTGCTACTCCAGTGACCATCACCTGACCACACACTTCCATGGATTGGCCTTTAAAAAGACATTACCAATCATCCATTTTAATACACCTGAAAAGACATTAAAAACTTTTACTGTGGCTGAAATCTATTCTTCTCATTAACATCTGGCAAAACTATATTTGTGCTTATTGGGACTGGTCTGATAGAGTTTATATGTCTATGTTATTGAATAAAATGGGCCTGAAGATCGGCAATCATTTTCAGTTCAATGTCACTGTCCCATGATTCAAAACAATAGATAGCAGAAGAGAATGTTAACTTTCTATACAACCAGGCAGATGTCCTGCAGTGTGTCAGCAGTGTGCTAAACAGAGCTGTTTTTTTTTTTTGCCAGCCCTGCACAAAGTCCAGAATACCATCCCCTAGAAGTATATTTACAAAGATTTGTGATTTGTAAATATGTTGTATAATTAATTACAGGCTTGTCTGACCTAATGTTTGTTCACTAGAGAATTATGGCCTATCTATAGCATGTAATATACAAAATTTCATAAGCTACATGTCGTGCTTCTGTGTGTGAAGTAGCTTCTGTGTAGTAAAGCCAGTCTTGTGAAAGGCAGGGCTGGTTTTCATTGCTGTAGCAGGTGGTTTTAGTTTAGCATGTTTGTGACCAAGCAGCACACACGATTAGTGTAATAGAGTATGTGACTAGCCCAGTGTGCAGAGTTTAACTGTAATAGGCAAACTGGCAAACACAGTTACTATAATGACGGGCATTCCTGTTTAGCTTAATATGCTTAGTTTAACCTTCAATTATAATTATTAATAAGTATATTGACTTTTACCTGGGAGTTTCACTGTAGCATCATATAATATGAAATAATAATAAAGCATCAAATTGTGCACTCAAATGCAAGTAATTGTTTTAAACCAAAGTAACTGCTTTATCTTGGTCAGGGTTACATGGATCCAGAGCCTATCTTGGGAGCACAGCAGGAACTTGCTGTACATCATGGTAGTCAAAACTACATGGTCAAACTAAGTGTTATGAGCTCCACATCTGCTATATGTAGAAGACTATCTCTGAATTGTTCATTAATCACATACTATTAGTATAATGGCTATCAAATGCATAAATTAAGGAAGATTGGTTTATGTTTGTTCTTTTTGTGTAATGAATGTAGTACCTTGATGTTGCTGTGTGGTGAGTAGACCACAGTGGCTTTGTCTATATCAATGCCTTATTGTCCAAATAGCTGATGAGGTTTTAATGGCTTCTCCAATCCACAAAAGACATGAGTTTATGTCTGATTATTGCAATGGTGTAGTGAGTAAGCCATGGCCCATTTACTATAAGAGTTATCTGATTAGTATCTGCCTCATTGTTTGTAGAATAGCTTACATAATGTGTTTAGAAAATTGTTTACCTCAGTGGACTATTGGACAATCTTTACTTTCTTAGCACAGAAATGGTAGAGATTGTCATTATTCAATGCTAGTCTAACTATACAGATATCTGCTCTGTTTTCAGGAGAAATGAAGGAGAAAATTCAGGAGACATGCATATAAATGAGAAAGCATATTGAGTAGGAGGGTATTGAGTGGATCTAACTGAATTTATCTCAATGTTTGTCACTGGTTTTGTGAGAATATCTATAATTCACAGTCTGCTATCATTATTTTGCTTCCTTGCCTTGATTTCTGGATCTCCTGCACTACTAAACTTTGTGTACAAAAATACAATTTACAAAATAACTTTCTTTGGATCTTTGATTTTTTTTGTTGTTGCCTACATTCAGCTATGTAAGGGTAAGATTGCAATATGTCCAGGAAGCCAAATAGATACAAATGTCAGACATGTATTCTAGCTATTTCTCAGTATCATAATTTGAGTGTTTAGACTTCTTTTTAATGTTAAATTGCATCAAAAGCAAACGAGTGGAATTAAGGCTACCAGCTTCCTTACCCCATACCACATATGCCTCTCCCCTTTCTGTCTCTCTCTCTCTCTCTCTCTCTCTCTCTCTGTCTCTCTCTCTCTCACCCACACTCTCTTTCTTAGCCCCTTCCTTTGAGTTCCACATTCCAGCATTTCACAGCCATAAACAACAATCAACCTAATGGCTAAAAAATCATTAAAGACAGAACATCTGGGCAACATAGACAGCCACTCAGAGTGAACAGGGTGGGAGGGGACCCACAAAATGTGACCTCTTATTGGTCAAGCCTGGGCCTCACACCTTGTTAAGTCACTTCCTCTTACATGCATGTGCTTTATGGTGCCTTCAGAGAGGGTAAGAATCAGCGGGATGCGGATGGAGAGACAGGCAGGAGAGGGGAGGGAAGAAAAGTCAAAGACACACACACACACACACACACATAAGCACACACGCACACACAGATGGTAACGGTTAGCATCTCGGTGGTAGCAGCAGTCGGTCTCTCTGTTCTTGGGCTCTTTATGTTTTAAATCAGAAGCAGGCGGCAGCCTGACCTCTCATTTAGAGAACTCGCTCTACAGTTTAAAGATGTCACTGGAAACTGAGGTAGAAAAAAAGAGAATGAGCTGTGGTAGAGGCAGAATTACATAATTAAAGGAATAAGAGTACAATTTTTCATTCCCCCTCTCTTTCCTCTCTTCCTTCCTCCCACAATTCTCAACATCTTTCCAGAAGGGAGGACATGTTATAAATCACACTGATTGAGTTTGTGATGAGTGTATGCCGCTGTTGAGCTGCTGAGATATAGGTATAGGTATAGATTTCTGCTGCAGAAGGTCAGATGAAGGAACAGAGAACTGACTAGTGTGTGTGTCTGACTACTGGCTTTGCTCATATCAAATTGGAAACGACTGAAGGTAGAGACTAGACCTCTGACTGCAATTCTTTTACCAGGCCACTTTTATCAGTGTGTGTTTTACTGGTGAATTATGCATGTCGTTGAGTATGGCATGTTGTGTGTTAGTGACTTTATGCATCTCTAAACTTGACACTGAGGTTTTAGACCTGATGAACACACTGCAGTCATTTCACTCTTATAGTGGGGTCTAAAAGTCTGAGACTGTTTTGGATTTTGAATTTCTTAGTATATGGTTTGTCCCATACGCTTTAATAACTGCATGCACTCGAGCTGGCATGGACTCCACAAGCTTGTGAAAGTGAAAAGTGAAGTGACGTGTGGCCAAGTATGGTGACCCATACTCGGAATTTGTGCTCTGCATTTAACCCATCCAAGTACACACACACACACACACAGACCGTGAACACACACCCGGAGCAGTGGGCAGCCTTTTTTGCTGCGGTGCCCAGGGAGCAGTTAAGGGTTTGGTGCCTTGCTCAAGGGTCTCACCTCAGTCGTGGTATTGAGGGTGGAAGAAAGCGCTGGTCCCCCCACCTACAATCCCTGCCAGACCTGAGACTCGAACCCATGACCTTCGGGTTACAAGTCCGACTCTGTGCTTCAGTGGAAATGATTAGACTTAAGGAAAATCTCACCTTTTGTAGATTTTGTTTGAAATGTTGAACATTTCCTTTCTTTGTATTAATTTTGTCAAAATTCTAAAATGTCTTGTTTATTTCCAGTTCCAATCTCAGATATTCAGTGTGCTCTCAGATGTTTGAAAACCACTGCACATTTATTGCAAATATTGCAAGTGCTTGTGTATGTGCATTTTTGCTAATTTGAAGAAGGAATTTGTTCACACGTTTCACACAAGCTGGAGTTTTATGAAGTGGCAAAGTTAGTTGTGGTGCAAACAGCCCTAAGGCATGTGTGAAGCATGCATATGCGTATGTATGTGCGCATCTTTGAGCAGGTGTGTGTGTGTGTGTGTCAGGCCAGGCAGTAAAACATGATTAAGTATAGAGGTGCTGTTGTAAAATCTAAAGCTGGGTCAGCCAAGGATGACAAATGATTTTTAAATTAGAGCTGTAGACGTAAGAACATATTTGGCTGCTTTAATCATTAAACTAACTCCTGTAATTATTTTAGTTTTACTGGAAAATAAGAGACAAAGATCAGATCTTATATATGGTACATTTCCTCTAAAAATAATTCTTATTAAATGAAAGGCCCGGATATAATAGAGCTGGATTAAGTTAAAAAAAACAAAACAAAACAAAAAATGTAAAGACATCAAAATTCTTAGCAAGAATTCTTATCACTCTTTCCCAGTTTTTTTTAAAGCTGCTGGATGTAAGATGGAGTTCTTTCCTCTCTGGTAGAAAAATGCTATTGCAGAGAATTTTGTAACCTGGGTTCTTCTGCATCCTTCATCTCCATGATGTTACCAGTGCCAAGTCAGTACACATACAAGAATTCAAATTTATGCCTAAAAGGAAAAGACACAATGAAAAGACAATGGTCTTCTGACATACTATTTAGTATGGTAGCATGCAGTTTTGAATATGATTTAAATATTTAAGTATATATAACTTTGTATATAAGACTATATAAGACTCTGAGGATATTATTAATCTCTACCAACATTTACTATACACATTATCTGTCACATTTACTGAGTATTAGGTATAAAAAAGCAAAACCTCTAACTTTCAACATGAGCTTGTATTTTAGCTCCTGTCAGCCAGTTAACTTCCTGTTCCTGTGACTGCCAGATCTAGCAGCAGTGCCTGTGCATGGCTGACCTGGCACAGTGTAGAATCATAAACATTGCACATCTTACAGAATGAACTAGTCACTTAATGTTAGTTAACTAGTATAGATGAAAGGGAAAAGTTGCTCCACTCACAGTGTGCTGCAGGATGAGTATAGGGGATTTCTTCATGTCAATATGTATCTCTGGGCCTGGGGTAGTAAGCTAGCTTGTGCTAGCTACCTGGTTAAAATACAATATAATACAGAGAACAAACTATTATATCTGTTCACTAAAGACACAGATTGGTGATACAATTGAAATACAAAAGTTTGAAATACAAAAATACACAGACTTTTTGACCCATTGTGTTGGCCATCACTATTTCTGAAGCTAAAACAAGTATACAACTGGGAAATGATAAATTCATTTCCGTATTGACTATAGTGACTCTTTAAATCTTTGTCTTAAATGACTGGCTGCCTGTCACCATGTAGTTGGACTTGCCTAAAGTTGGGGCATGATGACCTTTGACCCATCTGAGCTGGCGTATGACGTGTGTATACATTTCCCACCAATTCCTACCTGACACCCTGATAGAGCACAATGAATTACTATTATAGGATTGTCAGGGCAACTCACATCAGCTCAAGAGCATCGTATTAGAGCATTTATCTCCCCTGACTCGACATCATAACACAGATTTAGGTATAGCCTGATTCTGTACTGAGGAAACACAATAAAATTTCTCGGTCTTGGAATCAGCCAAGAGTGCACTACAGCTCGTATACATTTCCTTATGAAGACAAAAATACTGATATAGCAAATAAAACTAATGAAGCTGATATATAAACTATCACTGGGAGGCTGCACTTTAAGTCCACTAGAAGCTGAGGATAATACCAACATTGCATACATTTTTCAAGTTAATGTTGTTCTTGTATCTACTGCTACTGCTACTGCTCATACTTCCAAACTGGGCCAATCTTTACTTTTGATATTGGAGAAGGGTTCTTTGTCCTGTCCACCATACCAAGCCAGCTAGCAAAAAAAGTTTGCAGCCAAATTTTTGACCATGTGCAGGACTCTGGCGTTAAATTACATTATTCTGTCAGGAAAAAAAACTTAAGTAATGTTAATCTATGAAGCCTACAATTTGATGTGATTAAATGTGTCAGTGTGTTTATGATTTTAATTTCAAACACAACACACAGTCAAGCCTTAATTTTCAGTAACTGCTTTATCCTGTTCAGAGTCATGTTGAATTCAGAGTGGATCCTAGGAATGCTGGGCATGAGCCGGGAATACCTGACTGATGGGATGCTAAAGCGTTGTAAATACAAGAAACATACAAACACAAAATGACAATGTATTAATCTATTGTGTGTTTCTGTGTGTGTGTGTGTGTGTGTGTGTGTGTGTGTGAGAGAGAGAGAGAGAGAGAGAGAGAGAGAGAAATTGTGAAAGAAGCCCATTTGCTCCATTAGAAACTGGAAGAAAGTGGTGTGCTGTTGGCTGGCTGAAGCTGATGCTGCGAGGTGTAATTATCTGTAATTGATGGTGACACAATAAAGTGATGACAGATGCAGGGATCTCTCTCTCTCTCTCACACACACACACACACACACACACACACAAACACTTGGTCACATCTGCAAAGAATAGGACCTCCCCTTGCTGGCCCCTGACCTGCACACTCATTCAGTCACTAAAAAGACTCATCATCCACTTATGCATACTCTTAATCTCTCTCTCTCTCTCTCTCTCTCTCTTTCTCTCTCACACACACACACACACACTCATTAAACGTGAAAAAAAATAGCTAAATACTCACACAATTTCCAACACCAGCATTTTAGTGTAGTAATTAAAGTCATAAGATCTCAAGTCTAAAGGCTTGAGCAGACTTCCATGAACAATATGATGTAACTGTGGTGTGGAGCAAACAGATTTGTGTGCAGGCTTTGCTGTGTCACACATGGCAACTGGGCAAACTCTGTGGACAAACATGCTACACAATATAGCCTGTAATTGGAGCAATGCTGCATTCAACTTAACTTGGAAGTGGAAGTCAGAACTCAGAATTATGTCTTTTTTTTTTTTTTTTTACCTCAGTATGTACAAGCTGCAAAGTGGAAAAAAAAATCATGGACGCCTCCATGTTTGCCTTCTGTTACGTAAAATCTAGGAAGCCAATTGTGATGAGTGATGTATATGTACCACCTCAAAACAGTGAACTGTTTAGTCAATGTTATAGATTTAACAAGCTAATGTGTCAGCATGTTGATTGATCTAAAGCAAATACTAATAAACAGTGTAACTCATTTAAAAGGAAAGAAGCAGCCATGTTGATTTGATGTCACATGCTGAACTCGGAGTTGAGGTGACCTTCCTGGCTTTGCATGTAGGAATTCTGAGTTGAGGGGACATTTACTTTGTTTTTCTCAGTAATTGTTAAGGTGGTTTTGTCTTCATACATCCCTTGCAGGCATTGTCTTCATGTTAGGTAACCTGAGGCATTAAGTCAAGTCCAAAGATTAAGTCATTGAGTATGTTGGGGGGTTTTATGAGTATGATTTATGTTATCACAGGTATTCTGGCCACCTTACTGAGTAGGTTGTAGTTTGAGTAATGATAGTGGTACAGTTATCACAAATAGGAATTGACACTTCTCCCTGAATTTATAAGAAGGGTAGTTGTTTAATTCCATCAAGAAACTTTTAAAATATGCAACTACATAATGCAAATTCAAAATTACGACTGTTACACACTGTTAACAAGTCTGTAGGCAAACATGAGAAAATGTTTCTGCAAAGCTGCTGTTATATTAGTTCATTCAACTTTCCAACACTACACTAATATAGTAATGAGTTAGGTTGGTATGGGATGGTAGCTATATTGATAATACATAAGTCCCATGTCTGGAAAATATAAATTATATAAATTATATAAATCTTACTATAGTAATATATTTGACGGTAGTATTAATGGAAATGTTCTGTTTCAATGTTTATTGGCCAACTGCCCTTAGACTCCCATTATAAGATTTTCTAAACAGGTTTCTTTTACTCATCACAACGGAACATAATTAATTAATTATTGTTAATGGTAATCACACAGCCGTTACATACATACAGCAAACACTGGAGTACTGGAGAGCTCTGGTGCCCATATGTAGGACCTATTCATCATTGTTTGCTCCGTTTATTTTATATATGGAATATGTGATTGTATTTTGGAACATGTGTATATTGCACACTTTACCAAATTATATTATGTTACGTTTAACATCTTAACTACACTTCTGTCCAAGATGCGGGCACACACACACACACACACACACACACACACACACACACACACACACACACACACAGTGAAAGTAAGGTCAGGCATGGCTGGTTTGGTGTTATCTGTGACTGTTGGGTCTGTGGGAAAGAAAACCACTGTTGCAGGAATGTCCCTGTTTCACACACACACACACACATACACACACACACACACACACACACACACACACACACACACACACACACACACACACACAGATAAAGTTCATTCTCTTTCCCACAAAACATGAGAAACTCTCCCAAAACACAGAAGAAAGTTTAGGCATGATGATCTTCTCTGCTGTGTACTCTGTGAACTCACCTGTTGAAATGTATTCATTGCTTCAATTTATTATACTAAATGAAGCAAAGCTGATTAATAATTTTTAAACTGTTGTCACTGGGAAGGCTGTTACACCATCTGTCCTGTGAGGAGAAAATGTGAAACTGCTCTTTATGTCAGCAGACTTCATTATCATTCTACATCTTCGGGCACAGCAACACACACATACAGATCCTGTCTACACACTCCACTCAGTGTGAGTGTGTAATGGCTGCTAAACGGAACTCAGGGTCCAGTGTGACCCACAGTGACCTCCATGACTGCTTTTAAAATTCACCTCATTGTGCAACTCCATCTTTCATCTCTTTAATGTCTCGCACACACTTTCTGCTGATTACGAGGAGTGGTGCAATCCAGCAGCGTGAATATGAATAACTGGCAGAGAGAAAGAAAAGAAGAAAATGAAAGAGAGAGGAACAGAGAGGCTTGTGCTTGCCTGTCTAATCACACAAAACAATCAGCAATATTTAGGAGAGGAATAGAAACACAATTAACTGGCAGAAACAGTCTGCAATATTACACACACTTATTATGCACATTCTAAAAGACAGACATAAGGAAATAAAAAAATCTGCTTATTTCTTTTTAATGCAGTGCTGTGTCTTTTGTCTTTGTTTTGTGTTTATTCAACTGCATCACTATTCACCTATTTTCTTTATACTGTGTATGAAGCTGATAGTGACAGACAGACGGACAGACAGACAGACAGACAGACACAGACATAGACATAGACTCACACTCACACAGTTGCCCCTCTCCTCAGCTTTTCTGTGTGTCCTGTTTCACATGGCTGAATGAGCAGTGAGTTAATCATCTAATGAGGCCAAAGGACGTTCCACTGAACTGAACTGAACAGAACATACACACACACACACACACACACACACACACACACAGTCCCTCAGACTGTTTCATTTTTTTTAATGCATCTCCCTTCTTTTTGACCATGAGAGACCAAGAAATCGGAAAACCAAGGGTGCAACCTACATTCATTCATACATTCATTTATTCATCTTCAATAAGCGCTTTATCCTGTACAGGGTTACAGCAGATCCAAAGCCTATCCCCATAACACTGGGGGCAAGGCAAGGAGAATTCACCCTGGATGGGATACAAGACCATCACAGGACACCATGCACATACACATTCACAACTAGGGACAATTTAGTGTAGCTAATCCATCTAACTGCATGTTTTTGGGTAGTAGGATGAAACCAGAGAGCCCAGAGGGAACCCATGCAAAAACTCAGAATCAAACCGGGGCCCCTGGAGCTGTGAGGTGAGGCAGCTGCTCTACCATGCCACATAATAATAATAATAATAATAATAATAATAATAATAATAATAAACATCCAGATAACTACTTGAGTAAGAATGAAAAAAAAAAACACTCATTAAACAAGTGCAGATTTACATTTCAGAAGAGTGTTGATGAGAATGGAGTCAAAAATAAGTGAAACCATTTTAATTGATATTTAATTGATAACTTTGTGGCATGTTAATGTTAGCAGTTAACGGTGATGAGGCCCACTGAAGTCTTAAAAATACATTTAAAGAATGTAACAGGCTCTTTTTGTACATGAAATGTTTAATAGCAAATGCATTTAATTTTAATTTGTTTATGATTTTCTGCTACCAAGCATAGCACCACAGCAGTGTCAGGCGTGAGAGACGGTTGCAGGTACAGATTGAAATGCTTTATTTTTAAAACTGGCAGACAAATCCAAAATGCATTAACAAGCAAGGGTCTGGCAATCAACAAACAGGTTATGGCAGACAAGAACTATAATCAGGGAAAGGAAACGAGACAAAGATCAGGAGAAAAAGTTACACTGAGTGATTCTTCACATGGAGTGAGTATTTACAGTCTGTATATACAGTATAGTGTGTGTGAGATCAGTAATCAGGGGAGCTTGAGTGTGACAGTGAGCTTGTGGGTTGGGAACTGTAGTCTGTTGAGGCCATTTCTGTAGGCCGTGCAACAGTGTGGGAACTGTGGTTCATAGTGGCCATGTTGGTAGTCCGTGATGTGTCTTGGGAGTTGTAGTGTGATGCAGATTCTGGCGTTGATGTGACATTGGGGTGAAAAATGTGCCACTTTTTTTTTAAGTAAAGTTGGCAACCTCATCACTTTCTCTTCCCATAGAAAGCTACGATCTTCAGTTTCTTCAGGTCAGTTTATAATTTATCTATTCATTCATCTTTAGTAACTGCTTTATCCTGGTCATGCTCATGGTTGTTCCAGAGCCATGAGGTGGGAATACACCCTGGATGGGACACCAAGGGGTAAATGTAGCATCTTACTACAATAACACTATATTAGGAACAACGTGACTCAAACTAATGCATCCTTTTGTCAATAATGATGTCCATATAAAAAAATGTCCTAGTATCTTCCTGGCGGGTTGACCATTTAGGCATAGAATATAAATAGTACTAACTGAGCTCACGGGAATACCTGTAGTGTGCAATAAAGAGGCAGAATAAACCCAGCACATTAACTCCACCTGTTGCTTGGTCACAGACATAGTGTATATGTACTTATATGGTGTACAGATGCAGTAGCTGTGCAGAAGGCACACCTGAGAAGGTAGATGACCTGTGAGCCAAAGGCCATGTGTGGGAACGAGATGAGATTCATAGATTAGCTTCCTATGGAAAGAGAAGCCTGCCGAAATGCTGTGATCTCACTGCCAGACAGCAGCATTGGGACAGACAGAAAGGGGAGGAGAGATCGAGGGCTCACCTTTGAATGATGCACAGAGAGAAGGAGAGCGAAGGAGAGAGGAAATAAGGGAAGAGAATGAGAGGTATGGGGTAGAATGGTAGGATGATTGTTGAATGACATACCATCATAAGCATCTTGGGTTACATAGAAAGGCAGGGAATGGTGGGTGCTGTGTGCATTGGCACTTGCTATGTGAGAACACTTGATCAGTTACCAGTTTCTGTCTTTGTTTTTGTCCTCTTTGTCTTTTGGAATCTTTTCTGTCTTTCCCTATCTGGGTTTCATTCTTTCATTTTTTCATTCATCCCTCCTCATATTCAACTGACACCTTGTGGGCCACAGAGCATTTAGAGAGGGAGCGAGGATGGATGCTTAATAACTGGGCAGAGACGCCACCCTTTGACCTCAAACTGTTCCAGACTACAGTGGTGATAGTGGAAAGATCAGCTGTTCCTCCATCTTTCATCTTTAATGAGTAGCTCTTTCCTAAAGTAGCACTGTGCAGCAAGATGCAGATTGACTAGGAGAAAAATTGGCTTATTTTGTAAGCTCAGGTTAGATAGGATGAACTTCATTTTCCTCTGCGATTTAGAGGCCCACCAAAAATTGCACACAGCAATCGGACAAATATGGAATGGATTTGGTTTGTTCTGGACTGGAGGGAAATGTGTTATTGTTTCTCTTTTTTTCCCCCCACAAACTCCCACCCTCCTATAACCCATGCCAGTCCTCATCAGCTCATATCAGCATGAGTTTGCAGCTCCTGTAGCTCTTAATTCTGTCTGATGGCCAGACAAAAGCTGAGCGCAGGGCTGGAGGGGACGTGAGGGCTCCATGCAGTGCATTCCTGGACTTGGTAAATAGGTGGCAGGCGGGGAAATAATCCACAGAGATAGGCATAACAAGTGAGGGAAGCTGGGTTGATGAATGGGATATCTTTTTGCATTTTCCTGTTTTCTCTCTGCTTTATTTCCTTTTTACATCTCTTTCACTCCCACTCTTTCCCACTCCCTGAGCTTGACAAAGTGACTGATAGTATGACTCTCACAGCTTCACTTTTTCCCTGCCCATTCATATTCTTAGAAAAGCTACATTTCCCCCAAATCCAGAAATTGAGTGGGCCTGTGATCAGATTTCTTGACTCTGGATACTTTCCAGTCTCTGTTAATGGTGGGATAGCGCTTAGCATTGACCTCAAGCTCTCCATGTATGAGGGAGGGTGAAAGAAAAAAAGGAGAGAGAGAGGAAAAAGCTACCCCGCTAAGCCCATTATTTTTGATGAATCGGACCGCTGGTATTTGCCATGATGAAGCGTTTTAAAGGGTATGTGTGCTTTACATATTAAGCTTAAGGTTGGCCAAAGGTTACTCACTGTACTGAATGGGACTTTTGAGAGATTGTGGGAGAAACAGGGAATATGAAAAGAGAATGAATTCTCTCTCAAAAACACTAAAACCCAAATACACACACGCGCAACACAGAAACAACTCCCTCTGCTGGCCATTCTCTCTCGCTCTTCCATACACTTACACACTCTCTTCATTTATAACACTAAGTGTGAAATTTATAGATTGCGAATAAACGTCTCCCATGTTTTCCTGGTTTCTCCTGCTGTAGGAGAAGATAAAGATAACCTCACAAACAGAAACCCCAGAATACATCATTAGACACCTTTCAGCAAGCTTTATTCTGAAAAGAAATTATGTAAGTTCAGATTTAAAATCTTCACTTTAATGAGTCTGAAGCGTCTGAACCTCAGGCACCCGCATACCCCTTTTTCCACTGACAAGATGCCGGTTCAGGAAACCAGTGAGCTCTTTTTAGAACCATCCCATGTTCCCACCAATTTAAAGGCCTTTATGTAATCACTTGTGGGAGATTCCAAATACACATAGAGGAGTTTACAAGTAGTACTTTTGGCTTTGAGAAAATATTTCACTGTCCAGTCAAATTCTTCAGTGATTACACACAGCACAAAGATGGACAGCTTCATAAACAATGATTACATACATAATAAGAGATTCATGGTTTTATTGCTTACAACTGAGTGTGTAGGCATGTAAAAGCAGTTTGGTTCTATGCATTGAAATGGTTATTTCTTTCTCATACCCATGACAAAAAGAAGAAAGTAACACACTGCATATTAATGCTTTGTTTAAATGATGGTCTTGTAAAAAAAACTTCAGATGCTGAGAAAATGACTAGGTCTAAAGTCCCTGATATCACCAGTTCTTGTCTCTGATTAATTCAATTTGGTGCTGGAACTTAACTGAGTTTTCCAGTGTGATGATCAAGACAGTCCTTGAAATATCATCCTTCCAAAAGGACCCTTGAAAACCCCATTTTACAGTGTTTGTCCAACTAGCTGTCTAGCAACTAGCAAGTAACTAGCAAGCTATTTGGCTATTTATTTTTGGCTATTTGTGTATAGCAATAGTAACTAGCAAGCTATTTGGCTATTTACTTGTGTATATTTACATATCACCTTGGTATACTCCACAGTCTTTGGTATACTGTATTTTATTAGCTAGCTATTTCTGTTTTGCTAGCATATTCAAATAACAGCCCCTCATTGCTGTATATTATTAGCTAGCTACCAATTTGATTAGCTAGCATATGCCAGTAAAAGACCCTCATTGTAACTAATTTATTAGCATGCTAGTTTTAACAAACAGTTTCCAATTTTCTTAATGCTTAAACAATATTTATTTATTTCAATTTGGCACATATGAAGGATAGTTTGACATTAAGGTGGAGCAGCTCAGCAAGAGAGACCACCATCATCGCCACCACATACCTCCTTCGTGGTGGAAACATGCTGAATGGTTCAAGATTAGGCATCGACTCCAGAACTAGTACTGCCGCTTTGGTTGAAAAAGGCTAACAGAGCCTCAGGCACACACATTTGCACTCTTAATAAACACAGTTCTGAGTCTGTAGTCAAAAAAAACTTCATATCTCAGACTGACGTCTGCAATAAGCACTGATTTGACATGACATCTTTCCAAAGTCTATCATTATAGAAATGATTAAGATGCAAACCTTAGAAACGGCCCTACAAACCTCTTCAATCTGCATTCTTCTGACAATGCTCTTCTTGACATTTCATTACAAAGGTCATTTTCTGTAGAAGCAGTTGGCTGTAAATTAATACATTCAATAGTACATAATATTGGAGCAGGTTTGTTGAATCTGGACCATGGAGTGAAATAGAGAGTACATTCGACAAAGAGGAGAGAGAAGGACTGTGACTGCACTTTATTGATGGAGGGTTAAAGAGGAGATAAAATCCATTTGATTTGGATTCGGATGAATTTTTAATGTGTCTCCAGACTGTGAGTATGGGGGGTCTGGGAAACGAGGTGTATTGATCATAATGTTCTATAATGCTATCATAGTAAGCATGGTAAGGGCCACTGTTACTGAATGTTGAATTAGATATCTTTGTGTATTTTTTTATTTATGTGTGTGTGACTCCTCAGTACCAGGGCTTTCAGCTCACCTTTAATTATGAGTCAAGAAAGAAGAATGAGAGAGTCTTGCCATGGCATCCCTAAGACACACACACACACACACACACACACACACACACACACACACACACACACACACACACACACACACAGCCAGTACAACAGACGCCAGAGCTCTTCAGAATCAATGAGACTTGGAACCAGGTCTGTCTAATATCTAGTCTCTGCTTGGTGTTTTTTCATGGATGGAGCCAATAACCACGATATAATGATTCATATTTCAACTGTTTAATGACAGTTTTTAGATAAATTAATCTGAATTGTGAACTTTAACTTTAATATGACATTTCAACTGAAAAATGTAATTTCAAGATATGCATCCATAACAATCTGCACTATATGGAACATGTGGAAAGATTTCTGTGCAGACTAAATGTAACGCCCCATGTCTCTCTGTTAATTACTCAAACAGTTTCTATTCATATTAAATAGAGAGGTCCTGCACTGACTAGTGGATCAAACTCCCTAACCTTTATTGATATGGCCGTCTGTGTGTATAATTGATTTGAACAGGAAGTCTAAAGAGAGACAAAAAGAAAGTGACACAGAAATCTATACCCGTCAACCCAATAGCGACAGGAATCTTGATAGCAGAGATGCCGCCGAGCTCGCAGCCTGGCTCTCTCAGTCACTCCGTGAGGCGTCAGTAGGCAGTGTTATTCAAAGTCTGCTTATTATGGATCTTAAGCAAGTTAACAATTTTATTAATATCGATTGTTTAGGCTAGCACATCAATATTAATTCTCATATTGTTCATTGTAAACAGTGCACCACAATTCATTCATTCATTCATTCATTCCTTTTCATTAACCGCTTTATCCTGGTCAGGCCTGCAGTGGATCAGGAGTCTATCCTGAAAACAATGCATGCAGTATAGGAGAATTCACCCTGGATAGGATGCCAGCCCATCACAGAGCACTATGCACATACACTTTCATATACACATCATATGAAATGCAGGAGTTAGTTGACAATGAACAAATCTTTGAGAGTTTTAGCATTAAGATTAAGAGAGAATTATTAGATTCGCAAAGGTAGGGGAGAATAAAAATATGCTGTAACATGTAAGCTTGTAAAACTTTTCTGTATAGAATACTGAATATTATGCCCAGTCCCACCCTGAGAAAATTCATCATACATCAAAACACATTAGACAAAACCAGTGGCTTATATGGGCACAGAACAGGCAGCCATCTTGGAGACCTTTTCACCTTTCATTTTCCCAAAAGTCAGCCGCCATCATTGTTCTTTGAGTAAAGTGAGAGGACGTGATGAAATCACAAGGAAAAATTATATCATAATTACTCCACCATATCATAATAGAGTTTTTTCCTCCATCTTTTATTATCAGCAGTGAAACCTTTCCATTAATTCCCACAACAGCTAGCCATTCCGTTTTGCATCTGTGGGCTCGATATCACACACGCTATTGTGTGTCTGCTTTAAAGTAATGAAGCATGTGATGAGAGACAGTTCATTACTCCCTGAAAGAGCTAGTGATCAGTTTCTTTTCTTTTGAAACAGAGCGCTTTCAGAGTGGCTTGACTCCACAGTGCTGAGAGGAAACGCTTACTGCTGAACTGCCAACTTTGGATGGTGGGGAGAAGACAGCTTTGTTCAGAGAGACTCATTGTTACCCACTTTATGAGATCTGCCACACTACAGTATGCTTTTACAGATGCTGGTGTGTTAGGATTGAATAGGCTTTAGCAGTGTATTGTAGAATGATTTTTTTTTTTATTAAGCTAACATAACACAGGACTTTTATAAAGTGTATATTTAAACATTAAGAACATGTGTTTTAAACCAGAAAAATCCCAGTTCCTATTTTATTGAATTTGGCTCAACTTGGGAAATTGGGAAAATGCTCTTAAAGTGTACTATTAAAGGAGTTTAAACTGCATCAAACTGCTTCCTCTTTCAATATCATTCAGACTCCTGGGGCTTCCAAGGTCAAATAAACACTGGCTGGATTAAACATTTGTAAAATGACATGTGAAACTCATCCTTTAAGCATTAAGTCCAACTGACTCCTGCAGTTTACAGTAATGTGTACATGTGTTTAGGTGTAATTTGCTGTAAGTGCACTTCTCTTGTTTCTCTCCTTTCCTTAATGGATTTAGAACCTATGTAAATTCCTCCTTTGCAATAACAAATAAGGGAGTGAGTCTCTCAGTCAAACATTGAAATAACCTTGTGCCATTTTAATATTTGGCTTTAAATGATGAAAGTAGGTAGATTTCATGTCGTCAATTTATATCCTTTGGCATTATATTATCTGAATTTGTGTCATATACTCAGGGCAGCTGAAGTTAAGGATTGCTGAAAATAAAATACCAAAACCTTCTTGGCACAGAAATCTATTGATCTGTGGATTTATGTGGTACATACACTGAGAAGGCTTTAAGAAACTGCACCAACAGTAGTTTAGTTTGATACTTTGTGCACTTTTGGGGTTCAGTGGAAAATGGGAGAGAAAATTGACAGGCTTTTGTTGCATGCTGGCTCCAGCCATATTTGATTAAGACAGACAGACTATGATAGAGAAGCCAGTGGAATATGATTAGCTAGTGATGGCTACTAGCATAGCAGACTGCTCTAAAGTTTGTAGATCAAAATTAGCGAAGTACGAACACCCAAAGTGATCTAATGGGAAGAGAGTAGTGTATGTGCCTTGTATAGTGATCTTGATACATCTATTTAATAGCCATGTATACTCAAGTCCATGTCCATCTACAGCAATGATTTTTTTTATAGCATAACAAATATTTAAATATCTTTAAAGATCCTGATAAACAAGCAGTACACCATAAAAACATATCTGTTTGTATTGTGATACAAGAAATGCTATAAATGATAAAAGTCCATGTGAAAACATATTTGGCAGGGGTCACCATGACTTAACAAGGAAAATGTACACATACATGTGTGACGTGTGAAAACATATAACATTCACAACCAGTCACAAGGTAGCAACTTGGGAATAGCAGACAGGTAGTTCTGATAAGCCTGTCAGTAGTAGGGGATGAAATAGGGCCGTGTAAATGAAACCACGGTGTAAGGAGTATAGTCTGTATTGGTGGTCTTGTATAAAAAGATTTCCACAGCACCTAGAATTCTGAAAAGGGAAAATGCACTAGAGATTCAATTCAGTTCAATTTTATTTGTATAGCGCTTTTAGCAATGGACATTGTCACAAAGCAGCTTTATAGAACTATATAAGTTCAGGATATAAATTTTAAGTTTGTGCTAGATTGTGCTGCTTCCAGTTTATGTTTGTATTTATCATATGATAAACCTTTTCTATCAGAATTTTGTGGGAGTGCAAATCAAATCTGTATTAAGTGCATTATGTAGAAAGAGAAACGATGATTGAGAAAGCAGGAATATTCAATAGATCATTGAGACTTGAGAAAAATGTTGTATGAATCAGCAAGCAAGCGTAATGTGATTGAATTAAAATTAACCTTCACAACTTGGTATATAAATCATGCAAAAAACAATAATAGCCTAGGCGTGACTGGAAAGGCAGTATAACTAGTATAGGAAACAAAACATTTAAAAAATGTTTTATCAGGATTGGGAAATATTTGGAGCCACCATTCTGTTTCATGCTTCAGGTCTGTATATAAAAGTTGGCTCGATATAAAGGTTTCTGAGTGGATTAGGCTAGTTTCCCTTCTCTCTCTCTCTGTCTCTCTCTCGCTCTCACTCACATACACACACACACACATACACACATATATATATACAAGAGCGCAAGCCAGACTGACTCCTCTCCAGCAGAATGTTGTCTCCCTATAAAATATCATTTACTGCCCTCATCCTCTTCATGCCTTATGCTGTTCTCACTTCATGCTCTTCTCCAGCTTTCTCTAGGAAATGAGGGAGCAATTCTAGCATATGAAGGAACATTATTAAACAAACAAAAACAACTATTAAAAATTTAACAAAAACACAACAACATAGACACAACGAAAGCTTAAAGAAAGGGTTTAAGCATTGCAGGAACAGGCGCTTGTGTTCATGAGCCTGTAACTGACAGCAGGTGTTAGTAATCAGGTTTTTGTCACCCGGTCAAGGTCATGATAGTTTATATACCTGCCTGAATCTGTACTTCCTAAAATACAATCCTAATGCAATGCTGTTTTGTTAGTCAGTGGTTGAATATGTTAATATGAATATGTTAACATATTTATCCATGTAACATATTGAAAATAATATATAAAGATTTTTATATAAAGATTTTATTTTTAACTTCAATTTCGAATCTGTCCAAAATGTGCAAATATACATGCATAATATTATTTATATTGTTTTTGTCTTATCTTGATGCAGCTAAAAACAAAAGAAGTTTATTCAAATTTCCCCTGGGTTTTAGGATGTTTAAAGTAGTTTGGGAATTTAAGTCTATGGGAAAAGTAGCTGGATCCTTACAGATAAATGGAACCAGTTTAATACTAGATCTGATAATATCAAAGAATAATAGCATATACTTATACCGAATGTCCGTGAGAAAGGATGTTAGTTTTTTCCAGCAATTAGATTGTATTAAGTTTTATTTTTCTACGCATGTATTTAATATGAAAGATATGTTACGACAAAAGTTACTCATACATTAATTTTTTCTCAGATAAATGCTTTGATCTACTATTTGTATTTTGGAAACTTGAATTTGTAGCAGCAGCACTGCCTCATATGTGTGTGTTTGACTAGGTGATGGGGAAACACGTCACTTTAAACACTTCTATGTTCTAATGGCTTAATGTTTTTGGTGGGTTAAAGCAAAAGCTTCCCTTACGTCTAACGAACTCAGATCATGTAAATATTTAGACTCGACTTTAAATAATATCCAGACATTTAAGCACAAGGCCACTGTGACCTCCTAAAAGGCCCACCAAACATAGACACACTATTAAACACACTGTTAGACTCACAAAAATGTTCCAGACTAAATTAAGATATACGCATCTCATATGTAATGCTTTAAAATATCTGAACCTTAAGGGGTTCTGCTTTTGGTAGAAGAGTAGGGTATAAAGTGGTATCCAGATCCAATCTATAATGCCCTGTGTGTGTGTGTGTGTGTTTGTGTTGAGAGGATCAGATGACAGTGAATGCTTTGAGCAGTGTGTAACAGAACATTTCTTTTGGTCTGAGGCTCCTGTCGCCCAGGCCTGGTGTCTCCCAGTGCTCTGGGGGAAACAAGAATCTCCTGCAACTGCTGTGTCTAATCTCGTCACTAACCGCACAACACGCACGCATGACATGCATACACACACACACACAAACACGCTCACACTCTGCATGTCAGGGCTGGTCCGGAGGCCCAGTAGCCAGAGAGCTTCCTTGTGTCTTATCTCCCTTACCCATCAGCCATCTCTTCAAAGCAGTCTCCTGTCTGGCAGGGTGGAGGGGGGAGTTTAGACGGCAGTTGGTCATCAGTGAACTGAGGTCAAAAGCCGACACACGGCCATACACGCATCACACTCTTGATTATGATGTGAAGCATGTTTAAATCATTCAAGTGTGTCTTATACTTCACAATAATGAGTGCTCCACATTAGATAACTGCTGACGTTAGAGGAATAATGCTGTGTAAATGTGTAAAGCCCATTGCCAAGAGTCTGCTGGCATTCAGTTGTGTTTTAAGCATGAGGTTTCGTGTGTGTATGCTAGAAAGAGACTGAGAGATAGCGGCAGTACAGCAGATTAGATATAGATGGTAAATACGGAAACAGCACGTATGCTCAGAATAGCTGGAGACTCTGTTATCATGATAAACACAAAAATGAAAATAAAGTCCAGCACACAAGCACTGACTGACAAATAATCAGGTTCTAGTGAGGTTCTCACTGCCATTCCCTACCCCCCCCCCCCCCCCCAAAATCCCACCAATAAATAAATAAATTAACACTGTGTTACAAATGTGTTAATGAAAGCATAAATGTTTTATAGTGCAACTTTTACACTGAGGTGAAGTTTTTAATGTCTATTTTAATGCATGTTTTAAAAAAGGATTTCATTTAAGCCATGTAAAGGCAAATTCAGCAAATTCATATCAGATTTGAATTGTGTAGTGCTGTCTCAGACCGTATGAACACAGGACCCAGGAAAGCTATTCTTTTCTGTTCGGCTGCCTGTTGTGTAGCTATTTGGACAATGTATACAGTGCAAACATTTTTATTGGGAGAGCATTGTGGTCAGCTTTATGGACAGTTTTTTTTTTTCTTCAACAAAGTGACTTTGTAGGTAAATTTGATCAGGTAGATGTGGTATACTGTTTGGTTTTAAACAGCATTCAAAAGCAATGTATGTGTGGCAGCCTTTGAAAAACCCTTTGCATGGTGAAATGTTGACTATTCTGAAAACTACAGGTTTTCCTGGACTATGTTTCTCTTTTATATGTATTTTAATCATAAGTAAAGTTCTAGCATTTTAAAATCTGGCTACCCCCCAAAAGTGAAAAGAGAGAAAATTACATTTAAAGATTTCATTTCCACTGTGGTGGAGGAGCATTGTGGACATTTTGACAGACAGTTGGTATACGATTACAAACAGAATTGAAAACACAATTTTTCCTCTTTATTTTGGCTGTTTGCCAGAATCCAAACGGGTTTTCCCAGATATCCACACATAGGAACAATAGATTTCTCAGTTGTTAATATGAACCTGTCCTGTTTATTTAAAAGGAATATGTCAGGAAATCACAAATGATGCACATATGGTAACAGACAAAGGTTTCTACATGATTTTTCACACACTTTGGACATACTTGGTTTTCCTCCCTGCCACCACTTTTTTTTATTCCATATATGGTACATTTTAATTGACACTGCTATATAAATAGTACAGTTTTATACCTACAGTATATATAAATTTATTTCCAAAACATGTTTTAATGTAAAAATATTAACAAGTAGCTTTAATTTAGAATGTAGCACATGCAGCCGGCAAATGCTCAGTTCATATGGAGATTTCTGTAAGACTGTTGGAAAAGTGTCTCATGAAAATAATTTCAGTGTGTGCAAAACTGTCATTAGGGCTACCATGAAAAAAAAAAATCTAAAATATGATATTTTGATTTGCCCAAAACCTTTTGTTCACTGTCTAACTGAATATTTGTTTCAAAATTTCGATGCTTTCTCTTTTATTATGAAATGTGAAAAAAGTAATAGTAATGAAAACCCTTCTGAGAGTCTGAATTTTTGACTGATACTGTACTTATCATTGTACATACAAGTTTTGACTGGTACTATACTGTTAAAATAGAATCTTTTGTTGCTTTGCAAAACACCTTCTCTAATTTATTATTGTGAGGTTTTCAGTTGGTATTACGTACAACCCATGTCACTAAGCTGATGACTGATAGAATATTAATGAAACATACCATCAAGCCATAAGCACACAGTACAGTCAGGCTCTGATATGTCACCCATGTGACTGAGCATGTGACCATGACCTCCGTTATCTCTGAGCTCATGTGCTTTTCTGGCATCACATGTGAAGGACAAGGACTGCTGATGTTATCAATTCCCATGAAAAGATGATGTGTTCCTGTTTTTCTGTTTATGTTTGTGGATGTTCAGTTCAGTTATGTGGAAAAAAAGAACATTTCAAACTTTCCTTCTTGGAAAAGATATTACAACAAACATTGCTATAAATTGCACTATATTAATGTTTATAATTTCTTTTGCAAGCACTATAACATGAATGTGTTCTTAGTTCATTATAAATATGGCCTTCATAGAAAGTAGTTATATGCTACACAATGCCACACCACTTGTAGGTAGTTATAATTGATGATGTATGAGATGAGCTTAGTACAAGTTGATTTATTTATCTTGATTTATCCTTACATCCTTTAATTTCTGTAAAGCAAATCTTAATACTACAGCATACAAAGACATACTAGAAAATGGTGTGCTTCCAAATTTGTGGCAACAGTTTAGGGAAGGTTGTTTGTATTTGTGTGATGGTCAGGTGTCCACATAGTGTATGATGGTACACATCATAAAGGTACAAGATTACAAAATCAGGTCTCATAATTTAATTACAATGTACATTAATAAACATTTAAAGTGTTATAAGAAATGAACCCAATGCTACTCTGTCAACCTTTCATTTTATTCTACAATATTGTCTTTATATATATATATATATATATATATAAGGTATATGAGAACTAATAAAGCATTTATTGCCTGACTTTTACAGGCCTTAAGTGAAATGAGGTTACATAAATGTAGACAGCTGATTCAGCTCATTGAGTAAAGTAAAGCTTCTATTAAAACAAAACTGGGGTAAACTTATAAATGAAAAGCATATAAGGGAAATGTGGCAGATTTCACATTCAGCAGAGAACATTTGATATAAACATAACACACAAAATACACAAACACTATATCTCTCTTCATCTCTCTCTCTCTCTCATCACCACTCATGACTGAGTCAAAATGGATTTTCCCCATAAGGGTGAAAACAACAGTGGAGCTTTATTTCTTTCACACTCTCCATGTTCTCTCCTTCCTTTTTTCTCTTATTGATATATATATATATATATATATATATATATATATATACCTCTCTGGAAATCCCTCAGCATGGAAACAGACAGGATTCTGGCAGAGACCACTGTCTTTCTTTCCTGTTTTCCCTTGATGTAGTGTAGCTTCTTGACTGGCTCTACTGTGTTGTTTTGCTACCACACACATCGCTGTAAGGCGTTCCCTCAAAATGCTATTAAAAAGAACGGATGGCCGCAGAAATGCCGCAGTGCTGATGAAAAGGCCTACAATTGAATTAGCTGCAGTTAGTTAGCTTTGGCTCTCACTTCTGTAAAAGAAAAGCTGAGCTTCCAGATTTCGACTGTTGTCAGGAAAACTTTATGAGCTTGTTGAAGTTCAAATAAAAAAGCAGTAACATGTAAAAATTAATAAAAAAAGAACATAACTGAGGATAGTTCATTGTGTATGTGTATGTTTGTCGTCTAATGAAATGCCATGACCTCAATTAAATGACATTTCCTTTCTTCAAACACATTTTATTTCAAAAATGTAAATTAGCCAACACAGATTTTTCAAACACACAACATTTAAACACACAACTGTTAAACCTTACACAAGTGGAAAAGACTTTGTAGTTGCAAAATAATGCATAAGTTTGTGGGGTGTGTGAGTGTGTGTGTGTGTTTGGGGAGGGGGTATGGCAGATATACGTATTCTTGGTAGCATACTGCAGCGTACAGCATTCTGTAATTGTGAAAAGCAGTTGGATTTAATTGAATACATTACCTAGAGATGTGGTTAGGCATGCTGCTGAGATATCCAAACAAAGCAGCTTCTCTCATTCACTTTAAAAGCCCAATGTACACTCCAAAATCATATAAGATAGCAGCTGGCTGATAACTGACATCTGTTTTCTTGTGCAATATTGTAGACTTTCACTCAAAAGTTAGACTCTAGTACATAGTTTATATTGGCCAATTCCTCATCTTTAAGATGACAATAAATTTGGTGAGTCTGGTATTTAATCAGTTTTGGTAAATATTTTATTCATTTTGTTAATCATAGGATGCTCTGTTTGTAATGACGCATCATATGTCTGATTCACATTTAGTAGCCACATCTGATTTGTCTTATTAAGGATTACATCACTTAGTTAATAGTTGTCTATTTTGAAGTGAGGTGACATAAATAGTTGTGGGACCTTTAAATCTTTGCTTAGTCAGGAAAATATTGTCATGACATAGCATCTGTACTGTAAAGTTAAAATAGATTGAGAATATCACAGTGTGCACAGATATTTTGAGGGACTGTTTTCTCCCTAATTTGGTCACTGGCCAAATCCCACCCATCAGCCAGCTGTCCCCCATCGTATGCCAGTTACCAACCAGGGAAGGTGACCGTGCCAACAGCAGCTTTTTGAACTGCTGCTCATTCTGCAACGTGCAACATAACAGACTTAAAAGCAAGTGCTATCTGCCTTCTTCCACATACATGAGCTCACAGATGCCAGCGATTGGCTAGTGTAGCTATGATTGACCAGGGAGAGAGTATGCCATCCTTCCCACCTGTGGCATTGTTGGGATTCAAACTTACACTCATCTCTTAACAGCAGAGCAGTATCCAAGCATTCATGTTGCACTTGTGCATTCACATCGGTATAGGCACCTTCATTTCTGAACATGAAAACAATTTAGTGAAACCAAATGAGCAATATTCTGGCATTACACCACCAAATTATGGTTGTTCCTGCATGGAAATAGATCTCTGACATCATTTACTGTAGTACAATACTACTACTACTACTACTACTACTACTACTAATAATAATAATAATAATAAGAAGAAGAATAGAAAATCGCGCAGAAATACTGTAAGCAAGAGTGCTCATTCTCTCATTATTACTATTTCTGCTTTAGTCAAGTATCTAGCAGTAAGTGGGGTAAGCAGATTGTCTAACAGAGCCAAAATGCCGATGCTCCTCTTCTTTTCGACATCCTCCATCCCCACTGTTGGCACTGGTATTTGTGCATTGGATACGCCTTTAATGGTTTGCAACTCAGGACCCCTGTGATGGAGGGGCGAGGCACACAGAACCTAATAAATAAGATGAGACACTGGGGCATCAGTTTTCACTTGCTTGTGCAGAAAAAGGCTGAAGGGGCTTTTGCAAGGTGATACACGATCCTATTGTCATCTTTGAAGTCCATTATATAAAACCAGTAACTGTGTCTAATGAGACCTTAAATATAATTTTATTTTTTCTATTATAATTTCTCTATTGTGTAACATATACACACAAGAAGGTCTTCTCTTTGCGCCAATAGTGAGGAGAAATTTCTCTGTAATTATGCTCAGGTCAAATGAAAGCTTCTTGGTGTTAGAAACCTGATGACGCAGAAATAACTAGCTGTGCTATATCAGTGTCTTAATTAATGTCTTCAAACTATACACAATTTTGCTAATGATGGACACCTTCCATAATATTAGCTGGGTAAAATACACAGGAATGTTTAAAGAAATGTAAATGAAAAAAAAAAAGCAATGAAACCTAAAAGGCAACAAAATGCATACAGTCAACTAAGATTTTATTTGATTTCATTTGTTTCTGTCCTTGGGCAAGACCTTCCTCCTACTCTTCCTTAACCTCTGTATTTATCTCCTCTACTGAGATGCTTGTCCTCCTCCTGTTTCCTCCATTTTCTCTATTTTGCAGCAGTTAACAACAGGCTTCTTTGTTTATGGGAAAATTCATGTAAGTAGCCTTCTCTGGCAGCTATTTCATACAATGAATTATTGTGTGGTGTTTCTGCATAACAATCAAGTAATTAATAACAAAAAATGCATACCATATCCTAGATATCTTCATCTCTCTGACCTTTTACCTTTCTTCAGAAAGTTTTAAAGTAAAGCTCTTTAGTGTTTGTTCTGGTAACTTTTGTTCTGGTAACTTTTATTTTGTCACTGTACGCATAGTACTCTATAATGTGGAATGAGTATTTGTCATGCAATTTATATTTAGAATCGTTTGAAGAGTTGTAATGAAATATGTTTCAAGTATGTCCAGTGTTTTGAAGTTATTGAGAAATAACACACCATGCGTGAGAAATTGTGTGAAATAACATTGTGTAAGTAATGAAAAAGAGATATAATACTTTAGGCAAAGTGTCTCACTGGACTTCCCCATGGATCAACACACCACAGAGAACAAAATGTTCATATAAACCGTCTGTCAGACTGAAAATAACAGTGACCATTGCAGAATTTGACCAATTATGAAATCTAATTGTACTGACTATATAACAAACTAATTTAATAATCTACCCGAATATCTGTTACTGTCTTTTTAGGCTTTTACTCTTTTGGACTCCTCTCACTGTCTCATGTGGCATGACCTTGGTGTTCTCATTAAATCTCACCCTTGTTCCAATAACATCTGAACACACACACACACACACACACACACACACACACACACAGCTATTAGTCAGTGCTGTGTGGGGAACATTGAGAAGAGAATTAGGGAGGAGACACAGGGGCTTTCTCAGGCTGAATCAGCATGCTACCTAAATAGAGAGACCCCCCCTCTCTCGCTTGCTCCCTGTGTAAAGGCAGAGGAAGTTTGTGGTGGTAAACAGCAGACACACAGACGTCAGCGTGGCTTGGACGCTCGCTTTGGAATGCTGGGAATTGTAGCCTGTGTGGCGGCCTCTCCTCACACCAATGCCTTTCTTTTGTGTGTGTATAAGTGTGTTTGTGTGTGTGTGTGTGTGTGAGTGAGAGAGAGAGAGGGAGAGAGAGAGAGAGAGAGAGAGAGAGACTGCCCTGCATATGGTTTAGTGTTTAAGGTTCCATTTCCAGTCTCTCACATTTATGAATGAATGAAGTTTATTCAGCAGACTGCTAATAGCCAGAGCTTGATGTCTCCACATTGGCAACTGAGTGACACGAACTGCTGCAGTTCATTTCTCCTGATCCAGGACAAACACAGATTCACACATAGAGAACTTTCATTCACTCGCTTAGCATGCGGGAGGTAGGTGGATTGATGCCTGCATTCTCCAGAGCGCACAGGAAACTGAGGGATGTAATTTCTCTCTTTTCATGTTAAAATCACAGCGTTGTCTTGTATACATATATGTTATGTACTCTGTGATCTCCAACCGAACCCACTTTTAATCAGTGTAGGTGTCTATTTCCACTTTATTTTACAAGTGAAATAATGTAAACCAGATTTTTAATATCTTTGCTGTATGGTTTGGACTACCGGCCAGAGCTACTATTCACAAGATTGTAAAGTAAGAATCTAAACTTTCTGAACACATCACATTTGAGTTGGGATCGTAACACACAGGATGATGCTGCTTGTCTCATGAATCTTTTTTTGATTATTATTTAATTCTAAAGAGGAAATCTAGCACTTGTAGCTCCTGATTCCTGGTATTATAAAATGTTACTGCTTACTGCAGTTTAATCTCTTTTTCAGGTATCATTACTGAAGCAAACATCCTAATAAAAAGTTCAAATCAGTTTACTTCTCATTAAGTACAGATACAGGGATTTAGAGGCAAAAGGATAAGTGAAGGATATACAATGCTGGGAAACTTTTCTATAAGTAATTGGACGGTGGCAATTTCTGTCTTTTTGGCTCTGTACTCCAGCACAGTGGGTTTGAAATGAAACAATGACTATGTGGTTAAAGTGGAGAATGTCAGCTTTAATTTGAGGGTACGTACATTCATAGTGGGTTAGCTTTGTAGGAATTATAGCCCTTACCAAAAGTAATGAAAGGTCAAGTTAATTGTAGAGGCAGCATTTTCATTTTAAGTTTGTTGCTGGTCTTTCTCAACATGAGCGACTCTAAACATTATATTGTAAGCCAAATAATTTTAAAAACATTCAGGATAACAGACAAAACATTTCTTTTCAGCAAAAGAAGTTTGCTGTGTGTTACATCACATACAATGTTGATTTATCTTCAGTCTCTTATGCACAAATCATGCGTGAAATGATATCATTTTATCTTCTACAATCACCTCAATCACTATTCTCACTTTAATCTTCTTTCGTTATTTCCAGTCTTCCTAAGGTATAGCAGTTAGACATTTTCATTACTGATTTTTATCTACAAATTAAGCTGATGGTTTATTAGATTTAACACACTAGTTACAATACAGGCTTTTCCACCAATTGGATACACACATTTCCCAAAATTACAAAGACAAATTCCATCATTAAATCCATATTCCATAAACTAAAACCTTAAGCTTTTCTTGTTCTTCTTTCAGCTGCTCCCATTAGGGGTCGCCTCAGCAGATCACTGGTCCGCATATTTGATTTGACAGAGTTTTTACGCTGGATGCCCTTCCTGATGCAACCATCCCCAATTTTGTCTGGGCTTGGGACTGGCACTGGGAGTGCACGGTCATGTGCTGGGGTCGGTTCCCTGGCCAGGAATCGAACCCTGGCTGCGGTGTTGAGAGCGCCGAGGCCTAACCACTAGTCCTCCAGGAACTCTAAGCTAAAACCATAAGCTAACAGAGAAAAAAAATCACTTTAAATCATTAAACATAAAAACAGAGCCATTTTCTCAGAGCCAATGGTGACATGGTCATGTAAGACTGCTATTTGATCTGACCTTCTTTTTATAAGCACTTATCCTAGGTGCCTAGTTTTAACGCTTAATAACCAGCAAGTCTACAACATGTAGATAAGATACTGGTTTGACCAGAAAAGGCAGTCGTCAAGATTAGCCTTGATTAAAGATAAATTTAAATACAGTTATTGTTGCTGTTATTTACAGTTTTAGGGTGAGGAAGCTGGTAGTATTGCTTTCTCAGTGCTCTGGGCCTGGGTTCGATCCTGAACTCTGGCTACTGTCTATGTCAAGTTTCCTCCATGTACTGCGGTTTCTTTCCACCTTCCAAAACACGGGTGTTTTGCTGGAAAAAAAATTTCAACACATCAAAAACAAATAATCCAGTCAGAATTGCATATACAGCATGTACTGTAAGATCACACAGAGACACATAAAGCACACATCAAAATACACTAGTGGAAATAGCTATAAATAACCAATTAATTTACATTCTGATACCTGGTGTCTTAGTAGTTAGCAGGTTTTCCTCACACCTCCGGGGTTGGGGTTTTGATTCCCACCTCTGCCCTGTGCGTGTGGTGTTTGCATGTTCTCCCCGTGCTTCGGGGGTTTCCTCCGGGTACTCCGGTTTCTTCTTCCAGTCCAAAGACATGTGTTGTAGGCTGACTGGCATCTCTAAAAAATTGTCCTTAGTGTGTGAATGTGAGTGTGTGTGTGTGATTGTGCCCTGTGATGGGTTGGCACCCTGTCCCTCCTCACTAATATGAATGACTCAGGCCTCATCCAAATTGTCTCCTATTGAATGATGCATGGATACGTCAGCATATGTTCCATCCAAAGGTCAACATTGGTTAAATTATCACATAACAGCTTGCATTGTGGTGCGCTGTCCATCAATGCATCATTCTCATTGTAATAAAGGATAGTGATGTTTTGTTTCAGGGATACAAAATAGTCCTTGTGTATGTGACATAAAACTCAGCGAAGGGGTTGCATGTGTGTCTGTATGTGCATGTGTTTGTGTGTGTGTGTGTGTGTGTGTGTGTGAATGATGGTGAGGTACTAAGATGGATATGCAACCACAGCTGGAGCCCTGAGCATCATGAGAGAACTTAAATCCAATGAAATGTCAAATCTCAAAATATCCCATCAAAAAAAAAAAAAAAAGTTGCCAATTTCAGGCAACATCCTAGGAAACCTCACTTCATTTAGCATGTCTTGTCTTTGCTTTACCATGAATTTGTTTAATAATTTAGCTTTCTTGGTAGAATTTGTTATTTTGTCAGCAGTGTTTGCTCAGATTCTGAAAGTCTATACAGTACACGTTATGAAAGAAAAGGCTAAAATGTTAGCAAAAGATGCTGTTTTAAGCCCATGTAATATAATGTAAGGCTTGTATAAAATGAGTAACAGAAATATTTGTTCAGACATTTTTGGTAAGCCGTTATCCTAGATGGCTAATGAATGTCATGACTGTTACTATCATAAGTATTTCTTTTTCACAAGCTTTTGGACTGACTTCTAATGATTCAATAAGATTTTATGAATGTTGGTCAAGAACAATTAACTCGTATTTTTCCCCATGTGACTAAGGGCCAGAAAATTCCAATGTGAACACACACTCTACTCAGAGTGAGAGAGAGCGAGAGAGAGAGAACAAAAAACATTGTCAACCACTGAGTCCCACAAAGTCATACCCATACATGTAGAAAAACCTCAGATACATAACACACATATACACACTTGACAAGCTTGCGATTTTGCACAGGCTGAGTGTGATGCATTAGCAATATCCTGAGCAAACAGTCTGCTATGGACTTGTTTGAATATAATATTTCCTTGGCAACTGGAGATATAGTTCAGGCAACATTCAATCTCCGAGAGGCAACAGTGAACTTCCTGCTCAAATTTACTGATGGGGAAAAGAGTGAGGGAGAGAGAGTGTAATTAGACTCAAAGGTAAATGGGATTATAAATGTTTGCATTCAGAGAGAGAGAGCAAGCGTGAGAGAGAGAGACATGGTGGCCGTGTCTTTTCTGAAATTGTTGACATTTGTAAAAAAAAAAAAAAAAAAATTGGAACAAAAATGCTCCAGTATGAAATAAGTATCATGTGTATCATTGTTTTCATTAATGAATTTAATCATACTAATTAAGTCATGATCAAATTTCAACAGCGTACACATAGCAACATTCATCATAGCAAAATATTTAGAATATCCACAGCAGTACAAAACTGTTTGAGAACTATGTGACAGGTAGTCTAATGACCATGTGGCTGCATGAATGGGTTAAGTGATGGAGAGATGAGTGACTAAAGCACTGCAGGCCAGTTTCATATAAACCCAGTGGTTACAGGCTTTCACTTGAATTTGCATGGGTGGGAGAAGAGGGAAAATGTAGCATTTCTTCAATATTTGCTCAGCGTAATCTTTTGATTCGGCTCAGGAAGTTTTTAACATGTAGGACTGATATATCTGAGTAAGAGAATATTAAAACAACACTTCCTCTGCTCGTTACAGTAATCAAACTAAATCACTTAATAACCTCTGCCGAGTCCAAGAAAAGCAGCACAAATCATTTGGGTCTGTCCTGGATAGAGTTTGACTCCAGAGAGTTGATTCTTTGAAAAGCTTTCTAATTTATTTTAAGACTTTCCTTCATTTCACGGTGCATATGTAATTGTAGTTACATATATTTTCACAGCATTTATGCAGCAGTGTTTCATAACAGTACGGCTTCATACACAGTAAAACAGGCCAAAAAAATTTAAACAGTGTCTCATATTCTGTAAATAAAGTAAATAATTATACATAGCAGCAGAGTGCTTTTACATGAGTACAAGATGAATGAAACAGTTTACTCCACCTAATTTGTTCAAATTCCAGCAAAAGTCTAGCAACAACAACATCTGTCTATCAACAAAGAGCCTCATGAGTACTAGCTTGTGATCTCAAATTCCCGCAGTAGGAAAATATAGACAAATGATCTGAAGCTGGAACTGGGCTGAGAGACTGTGTGTTTGATTTGGGTTTTTGTTTCCGCTCTACTGTGCAGTGTATTAATACAGTAGTCTGACATTGTAATAATTCTATAACTACGTGTAATCCCTTGGAAATGTTTTTTTTTAAATGCAATTTTTAGACTAGGTCTTTGCATTGCAGATTCTACGTGATCAAACTTGAGTTGTCTGGGCAGAAAAACTCAAATTAAACTTGTCCAGAAATCCCAAAAAAAAAGGGCTTTCATGTGTTTGGTGGTGTAGAGACATTTGTTATATTATCTACTATCTACCGTCAAGATCTAGCAATGGGGTCTGCTTTATATAGATGCATGATCCAGTGAAGATTCTGAATGAAGAAAGCAAAAAAATAGATGCTTTTAAACAAAGCAAGGAAACAGACCTTCATGGTTTTTTTTTTTTTTTTTTTTTTTTGCTCATTTGTTCTTGTCACAAAACTCTGATGTCAAGATATGCCACTCACGAAATGACCAATAAATAACTATAAATAAAAAATCAAACTAAACCTTATGTCCAGAGTCCCATTAATCCCATTTTAATCAGGAGCGCATACCGATGCAGCTTGAATGCTACTGGGAAAAAGTTTTTTTTCAGACTGCAGAAAATCTTTCTGTAAATCGGATATGGCAAAAATCTGATTTGAGCTGTTTGTCTGAACATAGCCTTAGGAGATGAAGAAAACCATTCACTACCACAATCATGTATACTGATTAGCATGAAGATAATTACTGCTCTAGAGGAGAGGTGATTACCTACTCTGCAGTGCACTGAACGGTGGTATTCATTCCAACTCAATTTTTTTTTTACAGGCACCAGCCACTAAAGTGAAAGCAGGTTAAAGGGCGCAGGATTACAGGGTAGTACAAATGCCCTTAATGTTAGGCTTTGAGAGCAGTTTGCAAAATGTTGACATTTACTTGAACTCTTGAACCACTTTGTGAGGCCCGGCTCTTTTTGTACACTGTCATGAAACCACGTTCACACACACACACACACACACACACACACGCACCGAATTGCTCCTATGCACATCTATTCTCCTTGTGTGAGGGCTTCACACAGGTATACTATAAAACAGTGTTTATCCGTAGAACAGTGAGAGGCCATCAGAAGCGAGGCAGCCCAAATGGAGCCAGACACTCTAAACAGTGGGAGCAATGGTCCAATCACAGGCTGTAATTTCAGCGCATTTATCTCATTTCCTGCCTGCTTTGTTTTACCCCAGAATAATGGGGCAAGAAATGGGAAAGGACTACAGATAATGGGTGGATTCTGACCCTGTGCTTCGAAAGCTGATGATTTGTGGTGACATGGCAGAAAACTCGGGCAGCTTGTGGTTAATTAAAAACAAGACTGGAGATGGTAATGCCGCATGCTAGTGCTGGATGCACTGTGATTTCACTTTAAAGAATATTTGGTCAGGCTAGGAATGGAATCATAGCAGGGGAAAACAAATCCAATGAGGGACTGTTGAAGAACTGATGAATGGAGTGCATTTGATGAGAAACCATAAAGAATCAAAGCAATGCAAGCTAGTTGTTAAGGAGCTATATAACGACCTGTGATTCTTCTAGTTATGTATATGCATGAAAGACACCATTTTCTCAGGATAAAGTTTGAACAGTAAAACACATTTTGCATCTGGAGTGTAAAATATAACAGTCAGGTTAAAGAGCTCCGTTTCAGAGCTAAAAAAAAAAAAAAACATAACAGATGAGAATAGAGCAGTATTTCTTTGTGGGCTTATTATAATATCATCTTCAGTGCTTTGGAAACAAAAGAAACAACCACCATATTCAAAACATCTGTGGTCAGGAAATACAGAATGGCATTTTGTTTCGACTCCTTCCAGACATTCAGTAGGCATTAGAAAAGAGAACTTGTGCTAAATATTATTTAGACATAATTTATTAGCAATGTGAAAAAGACTTTCAAGCTTGAATGTTATTATTTAAGATTGGCATTTTATTGCCCCAGTAAAACCACACTAGATAAAACCGTTCGAAGTGTAGTCATTTGCTCGAGGCTAAGGATTGTAGAATGAGTCTTTTCAACAAAAAAAGCCAGATTTGCAGAAATCAGTGTGTGTGTGTGTGTGTGTGTGAGCCCATCGCTTCATAAATAACCCATAAGCATTGTGCCTTTCTTTCAGACTTGAGCATTTCCTTCCACAGCACTATTTCTGTGAGCTAAACTTGGAATTAGTTTCAGAAGAGTTCGGAAACCATGCAATTACTGAGCATTTGTTTGCCGGGTCTGAAATTAGAGTAACTCAACCTCACATTTTTCCTACCATACTGTCCTACGTGCAGCCTGTGACACTGTACTCAGTGGAGACACTGAGACTGTGTGTGTGTGTGTGAGACAAGGCACAGTTATATGGCACGCATAAATCTGTGTAAGACGTTCCTAAGTTATAATGTCAGGTGTCATGATGTTCTAAAATGTCAGACAAAGTGTGATAACAATTTTATGTCAACAGAAAAACTGTCACTTGACTCAGGTGTCAATTTCAACATCAAAATAGACAAAACCAGGCCTTATGGCAGCTGAGATTGTTAGAATAAGTTTTTCCAAGCTTTATGTAATCATTTTTAAATGTTTAGGTAGTGTTATGCCAGTTGTCAGAAAGGGCTTAAGCATTTGTCATATTAACACTATAAACACTTCTCTTGAAGTTCCATATGAATTTCTAAATGGACTTTTGTCATAGTAGTTAACTGACTAGTTCGTAAATTTTGTGGTCTTCTTTCCCAACAAATTACGTTTTTTACTTAGAAATTTTTGAATAGTTTGCCACTATGTTGATTTAATTTATTTATGTATCTTGATCATTGTATCGGAATACATTTTGACATATTTTGCCTCAAAAATTCATTAATTCAATAATTTAAATTGTAAATTAAACTTTCATTTCATTTGTGTAATTCGTATTTTCAAAGACATGAATTATTATTTCTATATGAATGACACCAAGCTTTGCTAGTTAACACAATGGAAGTGCCAGAATGCACATACAGTAATCCTGTGTGATTTTAACTAATACTTTTATTATACTAGGGCTGCACTGCCTGCTCCCATGCCTGGATAACAGATCAAAAGAACTCTATCATTCCCTCTGCCTCTTCAATTGAACATGGCTGGATATCACTAAGTCTTAACACTTTCCTGACATTGCTCTTCCTTGTGGCCAATAGGATCTGGGCAAAAAAAATTCTGACCTCACCCTGGGGGAAAGATGGAGGAACTGAGAAATCAGATGGGATGAAACAGCAAAGTTGTGTCAAGGTAGGGGACAGGATATGAGCTAGCTGGACACAATACATGCACTGACTTCAGTTAGCGTTCCCTCAGATAACATCAGGACTTGAACCTGTGCCAGAACTCTGGACAGAGAGGGAAAGAGATGACTAAAGTATAAGCTGTCATGTTCAGAATGTATCCCATATGTTATATGTAACAACTGTTCCACATTCGCGGTTACTGTAAACAGTGTCCGAGATGTGCAGCATCACTGAATGTTTCTCATTAGCACAGAGAGTCGTAATGTTTTGAATTAGCACAGGATGTCCTCCAAAATCAAGTTTGGAAGGAGGCCATGCTAGTTTTTTATGGGTTAGGTCTAAACTTGTGTGCTTTATTGCTATTTAGGCCTATATCTTCACCTCTGCCTTTCCCTATCCATCTATAATCTTTCTATCTTCACATATTATGATGGTATGTGGGAGTTGCTCTTGAGAAATCTGGATGCAGGCTGATACAGGAAGGAAGTGATTTACCTGGGAGTGATTTATCTGGAGTCTTAATCGTCTAACTGAAACACTGGTACAACTTGTCAGGTTCCATTCAATTATTATTTTTTTTCTGATTTGATGATTATTAAAAAGGAAATTGCTGATTTAACAATGGGGAAATGGTTTACTTCAATCTCCGAGTGGTAATTTCAAGTAATTTCAAGAATTTTCTGTACCTTTGGACAGTCCTGATTTCTCTGAGCAAACTGTGTATCATTAAAGCCAAAAAACAAACAAACAAACAACAGGTGATTCATCTTAGTCTTTAAAGAACCGGAACTGATAAAAATGCTACAGTGTAGTAAGATTAGGAAAAGATATCATAATCGTTAAAGTGGACATAGCTCGAAATTAATGCTAGCTCCTCGATAAATAAAATCTCAATGCAGTAACACTTTCGAGTTGGAATAATAAAAGGTTTTCCCATCATCCTAAAATCTCCTACATGATGTGAATGTGGAATTAAGTCAAGTCAAATGGATTGTGTGGCTAATATTACTGCCTAATAAATGCAGCCAATGTTTGTATTAAGTTTATTTGTTCAGAGAATTAAATATTCCTTACAGTTTTAGATCACATGTTGTCTCTATATAGTTTGTTCTAACTGTAATGACAACTACAGTATAAACGACTGTATATACTGTACAAGGTCATCACAGTGTGACTTTGTTAAAGTTGCACTATTATTGCTACACTTGATGCCTCTATAGATCTCTTTCTCTCTCTCTCTCTCTTTTACTCTGCTGAGCATTATAGTTAATCGCATTATTGTCCTCCTCTGTGAAAGGCTCCAGTAGTTGGGCAGATAAAAGGGCTGTTTGAGGCCCCTGGGGTCCTGACAGGCTGGGATCAAAGGAGCGGCTGCTTAACCTGAGCAATGTTGCTTTGATACCAGACACAGGGACAGAGAAAGAAAGACAGAAAGACAGAGAAAGGGAAACCAGGAGCGAGATATAGGGATGACAGTATTTCATCCAATGTTTCACCAAGTATCTTGGTTTACCTGCAGCCTCTCTTTCTTTCTGTTCTCCACTGGGGGCAATCCTCACATCACTTTATTCATCCTGCACCTCACAGACGCCCTGTGTTTTCATAAATTTCTGAGGTGTGATACATCTCAGATAGTCAGGTTGTGCAGATTTACATGTAAACAGGATTTATGAGGCGTGAACTGTTATCCCGCTTTAATAAGATCTCTATGCCAACACAGATCAGCCGGTATTGATAAACCTAGACGGAATGAGATTGATTAGTACAGGCCAGATGGAAAGAGAGGATGTGAGAATGTAATCCCTTTAAGCATACACAAAGTACACATGCTGCATGCTACTCATTAATTGTGTACCTGCAAAGAAGATTGGTAATGCCACCAACAGGCTAGACCAGGTAAGTGCAGATGATAACACATGGAGTTTAAGGCAGCACGTCCCCTTCCTGCTGAGCTCTTGCAGTTATATGTATCCTTGGTGTGGTAGGTAAATGAACACTGCAGTCTGTTCTTATGTGAAACAGAAAAGACTGTGGATTTTGATTTAGCTTAGCAGTCTTTTCCCACTTAATTTCCTTTCTCATAATGGTCTTCTAGTAACACATAGTGGGCTAGTTCTACTTTATAATAGTTCTACTTTATAATAACTGACAAAAATCTACATAAACATTTATAAATGTGATTTTTCGACATAAGGTTGAATTATGATACTTTCCATGCTGTATGTTAGAACATTGTGGCAGCTGAATTGCTGAATGCACTTCTATATGTAAGCGTCACATGACTGTGATGTGACTGTGACCCATCAAACATCAAAAAAACAAAAAACAAACAAACAAAAAACCCCACTCACTCCAGTATAGGGTTATAATATACATAACTTGACATCTTGGAAAATTAAACTAACTCTATTTATGGGTCAGAAATTATTATACATAGGTCTGGCATTATACTGTATTGATGTAAATATTACTAAGGTGCTTTAACACCTTTAAGTCCATTTGCCAAATCCAAATCAGAACAAAATTGATACTTAATTTGGTTTGGTTTCACACTACACAGAACTGAAATATGGCGGAATTGTTTCAGTGTCTATTGGCATCCCAGAGGGCCACTGAGCAAGACCCTTAACCCCTCAACTACTCAGTTGTAAATGTGTAAAAATGCAAATGTGTACACAGAACTCCCAATTCCCTGAGCAAGGAGAACATGGAACCAGCACCAAATAAATGAATGGATAATTATATAAATAATTAATTCTAAACATTTTATGTATCACAGTTACATTTTTGTTCATTTGGCCGATGCTTTTATCCAAAGTCTTTGGATACGACTGTGTATTAAAGAGCCTTGCTTTAGGGCCCAGCAGTGGCAGCTTGGAGATGATGCTTTTTTTTTTTTTTTTTTTTGTAAATGCGGCTGCTAAACGATGCCAAACTATTTGTTTGTTGGTCCAAATATCCAGAACATATAACGCATTTCTGCAACACGACAGCTCTGTTCTTTGGCTTAGTTTAGCAGCTCACATTTACACAAAAATACTGCCCACAAACAATACACGGCATGTTGGATTCAATTACTGCAATCTATTTGTGCTAGAGTTCACTTGTAGCTGGACTGAGACCACTTGGCACGGAGGTGTGTTACTTTTCACAGTATTGTTTCAAATGCCAAGTTCAGAAGACACTGTAGAGCATCTTTTGCTCAACTTCGAGTTTACCAATTAACCTCAAACTGGCAAACTGTCTCATGCTCACCATCATGTCCCTCTGACATATCACTTTTATACACAGAATCTTCTTTGGCTGTTCTACTTAGTGGAATTGGTACAGTTTTTCACAGGTTAAACTGTATATTTAGCTCATAGATCTTCATTTACCTTTTAAGGAGATTCATATATTTCAGTCTCAAATTGTAAGCTCTTTGTATCTTTTTTATACCGCATTTTATTTCTTCTCTAAGAGGTAGTTTTTGAAAAGAGTAGGCTTGGCGAGAATTGCGAGTGAGTGGTGAGGTATTATTACACTTTCTGAGAAGAAGTTTTACTTGGTGTGGACGAAGGCACAAAGACATATTCATAAGCGTACACACACAGGAGACATACGCAGAATTGTTTTCAGAGGCCCAAGGGCAAACAGTCACTCAAACACAACACAAAATTACCAAAGGTTTATTACAAACCACACACAAAGATGTTTAAACAAAGACACAGACTCACTCCCATGCACTCCTTAAAAAACCTTTTAGGGCATTTTATTAGCAAACTCTTCCTGGACATGCATATGACACACCCTGTAGAGACATGTCCACAGAGGGCATGTACAACTTTAACAGAAAGTAAATATATCCAAACTATCCCCAAGCGTTTGCTCATGTAGCACTTAAACAATGACGGTTATTGCTCTGCAATTTACTGGGCTTTTAGCTGCATCAGTATTGAGAAACGTAACCTGTTTATTCTTCACATTTATCTGCTGTCCAAACAATTCTGAAACTTGTGGCTTGTTTAATTGAAGCTTTCTGTTGACTGGGCATTACACGATGAGTAAGTTTTGATTTTAAGGTTTTTAGTTTTTATGTGTAGAAAGAAAAAAGAGAGCCAAAATTGGCAGTAAATGATGATATGCACAATATGTGATACAGGGAGTATAACAGACCACAACAGGATGAAATCTAATGTGTGAGAATGTAATTTGTAATGGAAGCCTACTATCATTTAAAGAGCAACTGCTGGCTGAGTAATACTATTGTTCACAATCTATTTAATAAAAAAAGAAATACTACAGTGATTTTCAACCTGGTCTCTATCCAACCTATCTGTAATGTGTGAATGATTACCATGGACACTTTCTTTTGACACATTTCCATGTGCTGAAAAAAGAAAATAAAGCTTATTTACTCAAAACTCACATATAATGGAAGTGTATGAGAAGTTGGCACAGTCAGTAGGCATGTATATGAAACAAAAATGTTGTAGAGCACTTTTTTATGGATTCATCACTTCAGAAGCAACAGATGTGATACATAGAGATTATAGGTTCCAAAATAAAACAGCTGGAATATCAACATATTAATGGATATCTGTAGTTTTCAGCCATGATACGAACTTATTTATTTTTTTATGGATAAAACTATATAATGTATAAATATCATTATACAGTATAAAGGGGGTCTCTTCATAGCACGATGAACATACGTCATAAATCTCCTTGTTAAGTCCATAGAGTATTACACACTATTACTTCACTCATGTCAGCATGGTTGCTTGTATTATTCTTGTCAAAAACGTATTTGCTTTTGTCCTGAGAACTGGCATAAGTAAAGTTGATACGGAATACAGATCACACTTCTATCCGCACAGCATGGCTCATATGATGCATCTGGGCATGTCTATTTGTTCCTGTGTGTATATTGAGGAAGAGAAGGACAAATCAGCATGTGGGTGTGTTTTGTCTCTTTTTACTCCTTTGAGACCTGTGGAGAGTGTGCTCTCTGACCTCTCTTTTCTGTTCTCACTCTAGTGTTTAAATAAATGAGTGCAATCGTCCTCTGTTCATCCGGACACATGACTTTGGTTATTTTGACTGTGCTGTAGTAACAATTCTGGTGCAGATGAGCCCTTCTATAAGAGAAACAATAAAGATTTATCATGGGTTAATCATTAGATTAATTGTTTAATGATGTAAATTGTATTAATTGTTAAGAATTGTTAATTATGTATTCCTTGTGCTAAACAATACAATGTGGTAAAACAACAATAGCTCAGAAGTTTATAATTAAGAAATTCACTCACCTGTGATTGCTCTTTGAGGGGAGATGGGTCGTTTTCTCGTTTTATGTAGTGACAGTGCAGTAGGGTATGGGGTTAGCGCTCTCTTCCAAACATGTTGAGACACGTGGCAGAGCTGTATGGCTTAAAATGGCGTGGTGGCAGAGAAAGTGTATGCAGTTTTCATCTGCTTAGACTGGTTGAAAAGACAAAAGCTGCACACAAGAAGAGAATAAGAAACACAAGATTAAAAGCTGTAGATAACTATGTACTTTAAGTAAAAACTTTAAAATGATTTAAAACAAAATTAAATACGTCTACATACATCAGATTCCCACTCCATTTACAAGACCTTTGCCATGACCCTTCACCTGAGCAACTCCTAAACCAAACAAGTCCTGGATTGAGTTTCACATTTAATAGACTAGAAGAGAGAGAGAGGGAGAGCGAGCAAGAGAGACAGAGAGAGAGAGAGAGAGAACACAGAGAGAAGGAGGGAGAACACAGATCAAACGTACTGTCCTAAATGTCCTCTGTCACGACTATACTGTTTGAAGCTGTATGACTCGCTCTCTCAAGCTGCAGTACTCCCTCACACACTCACTTCAAAGAGGGGGAAAGTTGTCTGCCTCCTGCGTCCTGCCAACATGCAGACCACCAGGGGAAGTGAGAGAGCGAGAGAAGAGAGAGGAAGAGAGAGATGGCAGCAGAGATTTGTCTGTCGGGGGCTTTTGAAGGGAAGAATGAATGGATCCTGTTCAGAGGCCACTGATAAAGAGTGTAAGGGGCACTGGAGGGGGCGGCTGTGTTATAGGAAGGAGGAAGTCCGTTTTAGAAAATAGCCAAATTGTGTCTGTGTGTATGGATTTTTTTGTGTGTAGTTTTAATGATAAAAATGACAAGTGGCAAAAAAACAAAACAAAACAAAAAAAAAACCCCACAAAACACTGCATATATTAGATTTTTTTATATCAGAGGTGCTTTCATAAAGATGCTCAACACATGAAAACTACAAACAAAAAATAGACAAAATGCTTAGAAATGTTGTACAGTCTACTGTCTTATTTCACTTAAGAGGGCAGTTCTCATATAGATTTACATACGTGCCCTAAATAAAATAAACTTTTGGCAAAAACAATACATTTTCTATCTATCTATCTATCTATCTATCTATCTATCTATCTATCTATCTATCTATATATCTATATATATATCTATGGATGCACTTCTGTGGTTTATGAACACCATGAACACTACCTTTTCTTAAAAATGAAGAGCCAAATGGGCGATGGCCCTTAATCATGTCCTTTTTCATTTTTACTGGTTTCTTCCATTAAGCCTTCTCTGCTTTTCACCCCCTCTGTCACAGAATTAAAATAAATAAACCCTATGATGGCACAGTAATTTCAGTCTGAATTATTATTCATTATTATTGTGTTATGTGAAGATCTGGGGGGTAGTCCAGGTGTGTATAGTTGTACCTGTGTATATGTGGGTGTTTGTTTTGTGGGTGGGTCGAGAGGCGGTTGGTGGATGAGGGTTGTTGGAGGAAGGGGGGATGAACATTTTTACATAATGTGAATTATACTGTATGTCTAGCACCCACCATTTCTGGCCTCTTCTGTAGTTTTCTGCATATGGTCACCCCTGCTCCCTCCCTCCCTCTCACTCTCTCACTCTCTCTCTCTCTCTCTCTCTGCATGGTGGGATTTAATCTACTCTCACCCCTGGTGTCTTCAGAGAGATTATATCTAATAAGTCAGTTTCCTGCTGCTAGTAAGTCAGTCTGCACCAAATCTCTTTTTTTCTTCTTCTTTTTCTCATTCTGTCAGGACAGATGACAGTAGTAGAATTAAAGAAACCTATTAAACTCCACTTCTTCTCTGAAAGTCACAAAACTTTTTTAATACTGTGCTTTGATATTAGGCATAATAAAGTGGTGTTGAACATTTTCCATTGCAAATGATTTTTTGCTGCATTTTATTCTTAGATCAGATGAACCATCCTAAATGTCCTCTGTCATGATTGTGCTGTTTGGAGCTGTATGACTCGATCTCCAAACTGCAGCACTGAGAGAGAGAGGAAGTGGAAAACAGAAGGGAAAAAGGGCCTTCTGTACTAGGAGTGGCATCTCAAACCCCATTCTGTTCAGTTAAACGAGTCTCCAGGAGTCTTCTCATCCTGTTTCCATCCCTCTGCTCCTAACTCCCATTCCTGCTCACAACGCCCCCTCTCTCTGAACCTCTTCCCTCTTCAGCCCTCTACTCCATCCTGTTGTCATGGCAGCAGGGACTGTAGGGAACTCTGGTTAAGAAGTGGTCCCTCGCTGACTGACATTACTTGGGTTGGGCCTGGACTTTCAGATTCCTCTGAGCCACAAAAATGATCAGAAACACACTCACACATCATACACCTACCTACATTGGCACGTACAATGACAGAACTTCTACAAAAGTCTCTTTAATGGTATCATATGTTGCTTCAGGCTCGGAAAAAGAGGCAAATAACTGGAGCGTAGAAGTATTCATAATAGAACAGTGTTGAAAAGAAGAACAAACAATGTGCTTAGATGAATACTTTAGAGAAAATCAGCATTTGGTAAACAGAACTTTGATGAAAACTTCTCAACTCCACCATTACTTCCAGAGCTACATTTCAAACTGTATAGAAAAAAGTTTCATGTAGTACTCTAGACGTGTTCCCCATTTGTTACTCTTAAGAGTCAACTCCATCGAGTTTCTTAAGAAAATGTAACAAAAGCATGATCTTTACAGTATTAGCGCTTATTTTAATCCTTTCTGACAAAAATGAAGTTCCATTACTAGTGTGTTGTATAAAAGTTTCCACACATTGATGTCAACTCTTTATGGGGAATAACTACAGAAAAGTATTTCGCATTTTTCATATCAAATACTTCAATGTTTACTGTGTGAGAATATGGTTAGTCTAACTAAGCATATTTTGAGAAATTAAAAAAAAAATCCAAAAGGTGTTCATTTGTTCCCCTCTCTCCTAGACATTTACATTGCATTCTGAGAATACATGCAATGCAAAATTGCTTACACACATTTACATCCTGTACAGGAGGACATTTTCACTGTAGTGGATTGCTCTAGGCTGCTGTTTGTTGTTCTTCCCAGTTTGAGGTTAGCGTTTGTGTAAAAGCCTCTGTGTGCTGACCCGAGTGACAGCTTCTGAATAATGTTAAACATTCTGGAGGCTTCCTGCTTTCCGTCTCTTGATCAAAAGTCACATTAATATGCCATGTTTTTTTAGAGTTCGACTTTCCTTGCCTGATTTTATCACCTGACTCCAGTGAAGGACCTTTGTGTCTCAGCGTGTCCTCCTGCGGTCTTCAGGTGGTATGGTAAGCAGTGCCGTCTACTTCCTGTCCAATGCCAGGCCCAGGATGTGGAGAACAAAGTAGATGGAAACGAAGAAAGAAATGAAAGGATGCTAAGTGAATATGTGGAAGTGTGTAGTTTTGGCTGGGATATAAGTGTGTATCTGTGAGACATCTGTGAGTTTTTCACACACTAAATCACACTAATAAATGGGGTCTGTGTTCATTTCTCTCCAATATACACCCACACATACAAAAACACATAGCTAGGGGCAATGAATAGCCACACACATCATCCCTAAAGGTTTGTGTCTAGGAGAAAGAGAGGTTGCATGTGTGCGTTTCTCTCTCTGTGTGTGAGTGTGTGAGTGTGTGTGTGTGTGTTTAGTCAGTGAATGAAGAAGAAGACAGGCGCCACTGTTTATTGTGTGCGTGTTTGAGGAGTGTCGCTAAAGTCTGAAAAGAGAATAAATGCCTTAGTGACACACACTGAATGCAGTGTATTCTGCCCACATAAAGCCTCGCTCTCAGTCGAGCTTTCAGAAGCACAGCATTATGTATATGTGTGTCCACTTGTGTCAAAATCAGTTTGTAGATGGACGTACAGCCTTTGTCTGTGTGTGTGCGTGTGTGTGTGTGTGTGTGTGTGTTTGCTTTCAAGCTAAATTTCCTCAATGTCAAAATTAAAACAGTCTCAACCCAGACCATAAATACACTTATCCTAACGCCTTCAAAGATAATTTTCAAGTCACAGTAACAAAATGCGTCTTCACCCTGACACAGTGACACACTGAAGAGCTACAAAATGTCCAAAATAACTTGATTACAATAAATAAATGTAGAAAAGATGTAAAAATGGCTTGATATATACATTATGTAATATAATGTTATAAAAACCTATAATAGTGGTATATGCTGCAGTAGAGATGAATCAGTAACACTTTCTATAAAGGATGTGCATACAATTACATCATTGTTTATTACACATTCTGAATTGTTTAACCACATTACTCCACCCCATCACCGATCATTTTCATATATATATATATATATATATATATATAAGTATGTATGTATTGTACATTTATGAATGAACAACATTTCATACTTTTATAGCAGCACATGTCATCATGTTTTACTCCTTACCTAACAGATGCATTATAAGTAATGTTTGTAACACATTATAATGCTTCTGGTGAGCAGGAGCTCTGTATACCCACTGAACCCTTTCCTCCCTGTCAGCACACTGTTTTAATTATTACTGTACCTTTCTTTCCATTTTCTGAGGTTTGCTCCACTTCACTTGCTTTCCCACATGGGACAGTGGCCAATACAGCATCCAGTGCGACAGCCAGCTTCCATGGCACTTTTTCCAAGACGTCTTTCCTCTGTTTTGCATCTGTGTACATTTAACCAGACCTGGTATATAGTTTAGCTAAACATATACACAATTATCAAATAAAATCTCAATTTCATTTTAAAGACTTCCAGGAATACCTGACAGACTGGTGTTCTCCTTATAAACAACAAACTCTGTGTTGACCATTTTACTTGTAGTCCAGCAAACTGTATTTTAAATAAAATAATGAATAAGAATTTACTGTTATGCTCCTTTACATTTACAAACCCTAGGGGAGATTCTTTAGTAGCTACATAGAAAACCAATGCAAAATGTTTAAGCTTATATTATAAAGTGAAAATGTGGAAACATCCAAAGTTAATTATAGTTTAGAATGTAAAGTCCATAATTAAATGTCTATAGTTATTTCAATAGCACAATATTTGAAGGGTACCTGCATGGGGCATTCATAAATCATTCATAATTTAAAACTTTATTTTTGAAGTTAATATGTTGTCTTACAGCAGATTTCTCATGAATGTGCTGTAAGACAACATATTAACTTCAAAAATAAAGTGTCCATCTGTCAGCTTAATAAACAACCTTGCAAATATGTATCTATCTATCACACCCATATGTGCTTTTTGAACATCTCATTCCAGATATAGTCCCCCTTTGCTCTTATATTAACCTCCACTCTTCTGGGAAGGCTTTCCACTAGATTTTGGAGTATGACTGTGGCAATTTGTGTCCATTCAGTCACAAGAGCATTAGTGAGGTTAGGCACTAATGTCTGGTGTCGGGTGAGGAGGCCTGGTGTGCATTTGCCATTCCAATTCATCCCAAAGGTGTTCAGTGGGGCTGAGGTCAGGGCTCTGTGTAGTCCACTTGAGAACTTCCACTCCAACCTCAAACCATATCTTCACAGATCTCACTTGCAGAGGGTCACTGTCATGCTGGAACAGGTTTGGGCCCTTAGTTTCAATGAAGGGAAATCGTAATGCTACAGCATACAAAGACATTCTATACAATTCTGTGCTTCCCACATTGTGGCAACAGTTTGGGGCAGAACCACATATGGGTGTGATGGTCAGGTGTCCACAAACTTTTGGCCATATAGTGTATATATATATATATATATATAAAATATAATATAAATTGAACATATAAAGAACTTCACCCAAGATACAGAAATAGCTGGGTCAAAGCAAAAAAGAGACTATGACATTTTCATAATACGCCACTGGTAAGCCTTGGAAAAGATCATCTTACTGTGTATTGTGACATGTACATTGTGAAATGTACAGTAGTTCTGACTTTGAATCAAATTGCTCCCTCAAACCAAAACACCCCCTTAATATAAGAGACTGTGACTAGGATGGAATTTAAAAACATAAAAACTTAATTTTGTGAGGGATGAGGAGTCTCATAGATTTCATCATTGGTAGGAGACTCAGAAAGAAAACTGCGAGAGCATTAATAACTGCAGGCCGAAACGGGTACGACTGGTGTTTGTATAGGACAGATGGGGGATCAGCAGCAGTGTGGAGTGCTGCTCTAATCTGCCTCTTTCAGTAAATAGCCTGTCAGAGTAATGGCTCTTAAAACAAATGAGCAGCTTGCCGCTGTTGGGGCCTTCCAAAGTGCTTTACACACACATACAGCATCAGGCAAAAAATGAGACAGATCATAGAAGGGTTTCTTCAGCTGTACTATTTCAGCATTGTAGAATAAAACTGAAGACATCAAGGCTGTGAAGTAGCACAAGTGGAATGTGAAAAAGGTGTTAGAAAAACCCGACTTGCTTCATGAAGCACAACTCAGGACATATTTTTAGAGTTTTTTTTTTCTTTTTTTTAATTAAATTTTAAAATGTTTTACGTAAAAATAGAAATAAATCAAAAAATGTTTTTAAAAAATGTCAAGCTTAAACCTCATACAAATTCACACATCCAGACCTAATCCTTTGATTAGACAATCTGGACTATGCACATGCTGCCACTCACACACACATACACACACATTATTTTAAGGCTCTTAGGAGACAGTCAGACCACCATGAGGTGAAGGAAAATCTTCCTGCATCCCTTCATAAATGTGTGTGTGTGTGTGTGTGAGTGTGTATATGTGTGTGTGTGTGTGCGTGTTGTTTTTGGTTGCATGTGTCTAGGGAGTGGAGGCAGACACCAGAGAGTCATAGATTCAGGATCGCCAGCAAGATAAGGAAGTCAGCAGGAAGGAGACATCCCAGACCCCTCTAGCGCCCAGACTGATGGACTCCCCCAAAGCACATATGCACACTATGATTTCCCGTGCAGCAACACACACACATTCCACCCCCCCTCTCCCCACCCTTAAATGACAGAGGGACTTTTCATGGTGTGTTTCATTAAAAATAGAAAAATAACTTCAGCAATATCCGATGGCTCGATAAGAGGGTTGAGAAGGGGCCAGGGCTTTGAGGGAGTAAGTGGGTTGCAGGCCATCTTGACTTAATTAGTCTATGTGCTCCATTTCACATAAAGTACCTCACAGCTTCTGTTCCTTTAGTTTAGACGGCCTAAAGTCAGCCGCTACCGTGGGCTTGATTAGTGCTGACACACAGCCACCACAGTGTGAACTGTATAGAGGACAATTTTTAATGTGTAAATGCTGTTATTCTTCGAAGTGTTTACTAAAAGAACAAGAAAAATATATATGACCTGTACCAGGAGTCAATTTTCATAAATAATCTGCATAAGCTGCACTTAGGCTGCACAGTGTAATACAAAGTAAAAACAGTGTAAATGCAGAGCAAATAGAGTTTCAGTAAAACTGTAAAATGATCTCACATTTATATTTCTCCCTATAGGACAGTTAAGCTGTATGATTAAGCATGTCACTGCAAGCTTAAACATAACAAGGTTTCTTTCTCATGCCCCTGTGAAGAATCAGAAGCCCTTTGGACAATAGACACTAAACAGAAGCAATGCCTGTGTGTGTCTGTGTGTGTTTGGAGAGTGGGCACCATTCATCATCTGTACACATTCCACTGTTTGCGTGCATGTGTGTGTGTGACAGAGAGAGAGAGAGAAAGAAAGAGAGAGGGAGAGAGGTCAATCAGCTGGCATTCAGCACTTAATGACAGTTCTATACGTTAGGATGAACAAATAGGTCTGGACAGATAGGACAGGTTGGAGAGAAACGTACCCGCGTCTCACGCTAACAGACAGACTGAGCAGAGCCAGAAAGAAAGGTTAAAGGTTACTCAGACTTGTGCTGTTAATCTTTGTCACTCTTCACTTCATCAAACTTGACCCTTTTCTCTTCATCATCTGTTCTGTTTTGCTTTATGGTTCTTATTTCTAATTTTATTCTCAACTCTTTAATGATAAGCATGTTGTCATGAAACGCTTATATATGACATGTAGCCTTAAAATCACTAACCTTAAGTAAACCTTTTGTCAGCATTTTACCTTTTTACCTTTTATTGAAAACTCCTACAAAGCACTGGTAAGTATAGAGTTCGCTTTGTTAATTTACTGCAGTTGGCTTTATACTGTTGTCACCAAACTATGCAATTAGTATATATTTAACAATTTTAAAATATTTTTAAAAATGGTCTTTATATATTTATATATTTATATATATATATATATATATATATATATATATATATATATATATATATATATAAATACATATATAAAATTATATGTTTTAATTATAATTTTCTTTTTAAAAAATAATAATAATGTTACCCTTATAGTTAAACCACAGTTACATAGCCAATCCAATTAATAACTCCTTGTTTAGTTAAAAACTGTACATCATTACATCATCAGTACAACTTTCACAAAGGCCAAAGTTGAAACTGTTTAACCATGAGATGAGAGCGTGCATATGACTTTAACAGTTCATATGAGCTCAACAATTACGTATGATGATCTCAACACGACGCTTCTGGAAAGCACAGGAGTGTTTTTTTTTTTTCTATTTCAGCTTGATCACATTAAAGGCAGTAATCTGAGCTGTCATCTTATCTCATGCTATCTTTGAAATAAGATCTAAATTGAATTGCACATATAATATTGAATTGTACATATAATATTGAATTGTACATATAAGGAATCAATAAAGTCAAAGGTCTCTACAGCAGCAGCCAAAATTTAGAATGTGATCCCAAGGTGGAATACTTATAATAGTTTTTATTATATGATTATATTACAGAAAGGTTTACAATGATTTACAATCCCCATTTTTACACCTAACAGAAGAAATACGAAAGAGAGAAATAGAGAATGATGGAAAGGAAAGTTGGGATTTAGAATATCAGAATAAGATAAAAGTTATGGGTAAAGTGAAAGAGTGTGGTCTGTGTGTGGCATGACTGGGATTAGCCTGGAGGACTCTGAGACGCCGTGTATTTCTGCCGACAGCTCTCCTGTGTACACTTGCTGTCTAACAGGCCTGAAAAAGCACCACTTTGCTGAGAGAGCAAAGGTCACAGGGCATTAAAATACTCTCTTAATCATTCCATCCTCCATAATACCTGTGTATTATTATTTTTATTTGGCTAGGCTTCACTTAAAGGAAGATCCACCCTGAATGCACATCAATATTTATAACATTAACATGTGATATTCAGTCATGTCCTGGATTTATTTTAGTTCAGGTTTTTGGTTATTTCATTGACATGTTGGTCTATTTACACTTTGACTAACAGGTTCTTGCGTTACCCACAATGCCATTCACCTACTTGCTGATAGAGGCACCAGCTCATAATCCGTATGCTCTGCTCAAACAGCTGATAATATCACTGTCCTCAATCAAAGCCATTGTCTGTGATATCTTGTGGCTCACTAACTAGTTGAGCTGAGTAGGATGCTCATTATGTTTGAAATTTTTTCTCCTATTAAACGCCATTGTAGCTGCTCTAGCAATGTCCCTCTCTGATGTCAGAGCAGCACACCATCGCAGGAATAACGAAAATACAGCATCAATTAACAAATTAGCATCAGAATCACACAGCGCAAATATTTGAATATAAGCACGTTTAATATATAATATGGTGAACATTTAAGGGCCAGGTTCATAAGACCTTCCCACACAAACCTTTCTTGGCAACGGATATAAACATTTTATGAAGGCTATTCCAACGGGTGGCAGCTGTCATAAAGACGTCACTTTTGATGTCATGCTGTTGCATTCTTCACCTACATTAAAAGTCATGACATGATGTAAATATTAAAATAGGTTTGCCATGTAGTCCTCAGTGGCTTATGAAGGGGTCGTGTAGCCTTACAAAAACTAGCCTTAAATAAAATGTAACCTTTTATTTAAATTTAAATTTGTACTTCTGGAAAATAACTGGTTATTATAGTTTGTTTTAATGTCAATCTTCTGCAGGTGATTTTATATCATTGTTACTCAAATATCAATATCAATACAATTGTATTGGCATGTGGAAATTTTCACTTAGAAAGGAGTTTTATCATTAGAAAAATAAATAGAAAATATGGTTATTTTTTTTTACAATTAAAAATAAAAAATAGAAATAACTGTGTGCAATTAAACTTTATTTATTTATTTATTTATAGATAAAGACAGAACAGAAATAACTCTCTGTTTAGTTAAAACTTTAAGACTTACTGTAGGACATCACAGTCAGCGAACTCAGTTTCCCAGAATACCCTGTGACCTACAGACATGGGTGACTACACATCCCAAGACACATGCACCTTAGCACACTCACAGTCACCTGACTTCTAAACCATGCACACCTGTCACTAATCATTACTGGCACTACATACTGGACTTTCACACACACTATCACTGTGAAGTAAATGTTCAGTGTGTATTCACCTGACTCTACCAAGCCTTGAAATACTGAATTCACTGTTCTGTTTTTTGACTATTGCTAGCTTCTTGACCTTCATGTTTTGCCTAAGCCCTGGTTATTCTGTTTGTGCCTCGCCTGACCTAGTCTGTGATTTTTGACCCTGATCTTGTCTTACATTTTGGATTCGTTTGCCTGATATTTCATTAAATTTCATCCTCAACTGCAACTGCATCTGTCTCAGCCTCCTACCTTATGACATCTACATCAGTACACTTTATGTTAAACCATAATCGTATTTAATATTTTGCTTTTTTCCCTGCATAAATAGGTGCTTATTTTATGTAGCTTAGCTGCACTGGTAGTGTAGCCATAAAGGTAATAACCTTTCACAACAACATGGCTGAATTTTTGCATGATGTCTCACCAAAGCCCTCAGGCAGCTTAGTTTGTTTATGCCACACTAATCACCCCAGTCTACATGTCAAACTGCTCGGATACACATGTCCAGTCAGGATGATCAGACGGGAGTCTGTCCAGGCTGTGAGACGTCACTGCTGCTGGGAGAAACCCCAAGTAAAAGAACATAAACCCAGCTCAGGGCAGCTCTTTGTAACTCAATACCTGTGGAATTCAGTAGGTAGACTTCTCATCCTGTCATTAGCTTACTGCAGTGTCAGCGGAGGCTGCATTAAAATACCTCAATTATTAAACATCAGACCCCAACTCTGGCCTGTCACAGAAAGAGACCTTTGTGAGCCTGGGTGTGCGTATGTGTGTACTGTATGTGTATGTGTCTGAATGGGAGCGAAAGGAGTGGATGACATTGAGAGTATCCCGTTTCTCAGGGATTTTGAGGCCTGCAATAATGTCAGTGGATGGATTGAGCCTCTATAATGTCAGGAAATCTTATGTCAATACATGTGGAGGAAAGGCAGTGGCCTGTGAAATCGCATTTCTAAAGACCACCGTGGCTCTGTCTTGTGTCAAACACACAGAGAACAGTTTTATCGCAGAGGAAAAGGTATCTCAAATGTCTCTGTGGTTTACTGAACATGTACAGATATTCATCAAGCACTTATTGTATTTAGTAAGTTTGCTGCTGAAAGACATTGTTTCTTTTTCCTCATGAGGTATTTTCTTCTGAAGAAGCTGATGTAATTGGATTTTCCATGCTGCTTAAATACCCTTGTCCAAGCCATCTACACAAACCAGGTGCTACCAGATGCATTGCTGTCCCACTATAAAATTAATTTGTCAGACAGCCTGCAAAACTGAAAAGCTAGCACAGCTGTAAGGAAGAAATGACTTCCACAATGACTCCTTAGTTTCAGCTCCTCAAAATGGTATGTGCGTTAAAGGATTATTGTCGAAATGAATAAATGAGCAGTCATTCAAATGAACAGAAAATGCATGAAGATAGTTAAATTAGACAGAGGTGAGGTGAGATGCAATTTTAGGTTACACTTAAGGGCAGTGTTTATGCAACTACATGACACCTGCATAAGTATTTTATGAAATCTGACATAAATCTACATAATCATATATAAAGGCTTATACAAACAAGTCACCTGTCATTAAGACTGCTTTCATCAAACGACAGATTTTGACATGTTCAGTGCTAACATGGGTTAGAAAGCCGTAACAACTGACTTTAATGTACGTCTGGAATATCGGAATCACATTACAGTAATAATGTGACATAGCTCATCAAGTGGGGTTAAATAGATAAAAGAACAAATCTAAGCACTTCAAAATCATGCTCTGCTGTACTTGCTACTTGGTGGAAACATCAACCAAAAAAACTGTATAACACTGCTGCATAGTCATTCAGTTATGACATTGTAATAAAAAGGTTATGTATATTTTCTATGTCCCTTAACAGTGAGTTTTTCATATTTCTGCTTATACTTTTTTAATTACTTATGGAAGTGTTATGACACTGTAATTACAGACCCACATATGTTTCCCATCTGTTTATTAAGCAACATGAGTTTCATATTTATGCTTATAGAATTATAAATGCTTATGGCAATGTCATGACCTTGTAATTACAGAGTTATGTGCATTTTTTTCTGACTTGATTAAAGTGAGTGCAAGCTCTTTATGAAATCCTGTGGAAATGCCACTACACTGCTGTGCCAGGGCAAAACCCTGGGTTATATTTTCAACATAAATCTGTCTCTTGATTGAAGTGTTATGTTGGCTTGACATCAAATTGACAAAAGCAGCCTTTACTACAGCTGACATATGTTGGAAAAAGCCTTTATATGTGTTTATATAGTTTATGTAAGTTGTCAGGAAGAGTTGATGTAAATTTCATGTAGCATGTAGTATGAACACTGCCCTTAAGTAAACTATCACTCAATTTTCTTTCATTTCCTCATTTCTTCTTTTTAGTGTGCTGTTTTTTAAATGCAAGACATTTTCCTCCATCCCAAATGGCGTACATGTGGGCTTGCGGCCCTCATTTGTGCATGCCTGCAAACTCCACAGGACTGCAGCAGGTCCCATTTCTCATTTTGGGTTTAAAAAAGGTGAGGTATCTGTGAGATCTTAATTCACTCACTGGTAAAGTCCACGAGTGCAGTCTCAACAGCGGTCTTGCATCCAAAACTCAATGTGATATTGGCACCAATCGCAGCAGATGGGTTAGCTGAAAGGAGAAAGCAGTGTACAAAATATTGATGAAGAAAAAGATATTTTCATCTGTCTTAAAATGTTTTTTTTAACATAACACATTGCTTAATATCCAAGTACAATCAGTTATGAAATTTCATCTATAACCTCATCATTCGTGCTCCTGTCATAAGCTGATTTTGTCATTTCTTTTATGTGCTCTTGTGAAATTTCTGTTTTGGTGTCATCAAGTCATGACAAAAATAACAAAATGTCACGTGAATGTCATTTGTCTTTGAAAGAAAAAATGACAAATGTATAACTAGTCACTGCACAAGCATTTAAATGAGAAATGACACACTAAGTCTTTGATAATGCTTTGTCCCAAATTCTTCATTTTACACCAACACATCCTTGAGGACTTGAGAATTAGTGTAGCACAGCCACACTTTGTCAACAAGACCAAGTGCGGGGATTAGAGTATAATTTAAGAATGAACCAGTTAGTGTGGGTGTGAATGTTCACCATTTCACTGCAGCCAAGTATAAGTAAAAAAAACTGCATGCATATCCCATTATTAAAAAACCAAAAAAACAAAACGAAACCAAAAAAAAAAAAACCCTGCATGAATCTAAAATGCCTTCAGGCTTTACCTTTGTGTTTTTAGCAAGAGAACAAGTTCTTATTTCACTCTTGAAAAGAGATGAAAGTGTAGAATCAGTCTAGGGTGTGCGTGCGTTCAAGTGTATTTGTGACTGGAAGTGGATTTGCGTGTGTCGAAGGCACAACCAGCATGCTGGCATTGTCTAGATGTTGACTTTACCCATAGTGTGTGTTAGCTCAGTGAGTCAGGATATGACACACACTAGGCCGTAACCCTCTCCTCAGCTTGGCAGTACCAGCCGTGCTGGCACTACTCACGTCTGGGCAGAGATCTGTGGATGCAGTATAATGCCCTAGAGGCAAATCTGGCTCTTTTTTCAATCCCTCTCTCTCCCTCTCTCTCTCACACACACGCACACACAGAGAGAGCAGGCCCAGAACATTCTAGCTGGAGGCAAAGAAAATAATAATATGAAGTATGATTCATTTATTCAGAACATGAACATAGTGTGCACTGGCTCTGCTTTATTAAAGCCTGTGTCTGGATTCTGGGCAGAAATGTGCCCTGCTGTGAGGGTCTAGGATAAGTTTCCTTCATTACATCTTAAATTCAAGCAACATAGAAGAAAAAGGACAATTGCCCACAGACCAGATGGCAAAAGCTGACAAAATGACAGGATCAGGTCTAAAATTCAAGCAGGCACTTTCATTTGGAAGCACTTCAAAGTCCTATAATAAGCTGGATAATAAAAGTCCAACGTGAACACAACAGTCCCAGTCAAGTGACAAAATAAACCTAGCAAGAGAGGCATAAAAATAATTTCTATTCAGATAAATATTTGAAAGTGATGAGTGAGTAGAGCCCTGACCCTTGTGGTCCAATCATCAGTGACAAACAGGACTTTGAGGTCCGGATGGCTTAGTATTGGTTGGTTTGTTAGTAAAAAAGCATGTATGGCTTGTGAAAAGTAATAACTGCATTCTGGTGGCTCTCTTGTTTGTACAGTCTGGAGATTAGGAGACTGTGTGTCTCTGGCTAACTGCTCATCGAAAAAAGGGCTATTGTACATAGTAGCTTACAATAACATTGGTGGTGCCATGCCACAGGCTATCTGTCTGTGCATAAGGAAATTCACTCATAAGCAAAAAAAGAAAAAGAAAAAGAAAAATGAGCAAGGCAGATTAGTGTCCAGATAACAATGTGGAATAAACAAAATATTGCTTTGTCAGGAGGAGGATAAGGATGAGATACTGCTGAATGTGTCTCAGTCTCCCACCCAGAGGCAGTAAATAAGGACAGTATAGATAGCTTAAGTAGAAACTCTTTTATGTTTTAACTTATTCAATATGTATCCTTGGTGCAGTTCTAAGTACAGTAATTCAGAGTATACTGTATAATTTTTTTTATAGGGCCTGCGGCTGAGGATGGTATCACATAGAAACCACAAAGATGGCTGTGGATGCTCTTCCTTTGATAGCCATAGGACTGCAATTGCTGTGAACAGTTTTGCACACGAGTGTCCGTCCTTGAGCAGGTGATAACTTCAACACAATAGACTTCAAGCTAAAACTATAATGATTTCAGAAATATCTCTGATGCTCATACTCATAAGTTGCTCATAAGCTCATAGGTTCCTGTTTACACAGCTGCATTTTTTGACTATATAGTATACAGTCATAGAAGAGAAATGATTTATGATCACACTATCTGGTGTCACTCAGATGAGGATGGCTTCCCTTTTGGGTCTGGTTCCTCTCAAGCTTTCTTCCTCATGTCATCTCAGGGGGTTTTTCCTGGCTCATTAGGGATAAATTTATAAATAAAAAATTTATATTTATATATATTTCTGTAATGCACTATATATATATATATATATATATATATATATATATATATATATATATATATTTAATTTGTGTATTTCTATATTGGCCTATTTAGAGAGTGATTGGATAAAACCTGTCCTGTACTGCCCACTGCTGGCTGCATGGTTATTCACTTCAAGAGTTGAACTTCTGATTATTTTTATTATTTTTTTTCTGACTAGTTGCAGTCATGGTGATCTGATGAGCTGCACATTTTATTACTTTTTATTACCTAACCTAGATAATAACTAAAATACCTAATGATCACTGTTATGTGAATGAGAACTGAGAAAATAAAAGACAGAGAACCTTTGCTTTTGGAACCTTTGCCCTCTGCTGGATGTCTAAATTAATATATTTGAATTAATAAGCAGGTACAATATCTGTTTAGAATGCTTTTCTCCAGTAAACGTACCACTTTCATGTACTTTTACTTTTTAAGGATAGCCAAATGTCTGGCTGAGAAGGCTGGTAAGGAAAAATGTTTTTTTTTATTTTTTGTAATTTTGGTTTAATTCTTTACTGTTTTTCCTTTTAAAAAGTTCATAAACATTGTTTCAGGCTTTAGAGTAAATATACCTTATGGGTTTTAAAAAAAATAATATATATTTTTTTTTTAATATAAAGCATGAATAGAGATTGTTATACAGCTATACAGATGCAAAATGGTTGGAAACTCTTGCAACAACTCCACTGTAACACACCTGTTTCATCTCATAAGCTAACTGTAAGTTAGTGATACAAATGATGTGTAATAAATAAATAAATAAATAAATAAAATGAAGTTCCCCCAGTGGGGGAATGTGCTTGATAAATGTCAATGTGCTAGGTGTCATGCAAATGTCAGATTGGGAAGAGTGGTATGAGGTAAGAATACAAAATGTGGAACTGTTACAAGTGAGTTAAGCCAGAAAGTTACAGTACAGCAAAGTAAATGAAATTATTTCACAACAGAGCAAAATATTAAATAATGTAGCATCATCATTCCCTTTGGAAAGAAACTACCTCAACATGACATTATGAATAGCGTAAATTTCTAGATTTCTGAGTGTACGCATACATTTGCCTGATTTTTTTTTTTTTTTTTTTACTGTTTTAGATTCATAGATTGAACATTGGGTTTATTTATCTGAAGCATTATTCTGCCACATGTATTCTGCCATAGAGAAGGTAAATGTGAGCTGTGCTCCTCCACATAATGAATCTTTCTTAAAATAAAGAAGTAATGAGATCAGGGAATACCTTCTCACACTCATATACTTTCACAGTTACTGTGACGTCAGTGGAAGACTGATAGGGAAACCCACTTCCCTTTACATGCTTTTCTACTGAATGTGTGTCTCTTTCTCTCTCTCTCTCTCACTCTGGGCCTCTATCATTATCTCTCTCAGTCAATATTCTCTAACTTTATTTTTCTCTCTTTACTTGCCTCTCTCTGTCTTTATTCTCTCTTTCTTTTTCCATATCTCTCCCATACTGTCACATTCTCTCATGCTGCATCTCTTCAGTTCTATTTACATCAGCATAGCTGTAAGACAAAGTCCAATCTAGAGTAAGATTAGAATGTAAGAATGAATAATTAGCTATAGTAATTGTTGGTTTGAGTATCAATAAGAAATAAAGGGTATGGAGAAGAGCAGGCTGTAACTGTATATAAAGCAAGAGGGCATATGGTACGCATGACCAAAGATATATCACAACTGTAACACAAAATTTGCTCAAAGGTTTTAGAGTATTTTTTTTTTTATCTTTGCACAGTATAGAAACATATATACAGTATTCTGCTGTGGATGAATACTCATTATCCTGCCTTGCACATAGTGTTCCTGGGATAGGCATCACAACCCTGATCTGGATAAAGCAGTTAGTGAATGAATGAATGAATGAATGAATGAATGAATGAATGAATGCTCACCCAACAGCTCAAAAAAAAATCCAGCTTATAAGCCTGCAAACAGAAGCTTTTGCTTCATAAATTTGCTTATGCAAATGTTTTTTTGTATTTATGTAAATATACTTATGGAAATATAATGTTGAAAGTACATCCTGTGGCACATAAAAACGCCCAAGGTAAACAAATTATCTCAACAACAATGACCTTTACATTTCCTTAAGCAGATTTTCCTTTAATTTTCCATAGAAAATAAGAAAACGTTTATATATATATATATGTATATATATATATATATATATATATGTGTGTGTGTGTGTGTGTGTGTGTGTGTGTGTATGTATAGGCATGTATATATTTCTGTTTCTGTCCGGTGAAGCATGAGACATGAAAGAGGGACATAATCTTTGGACTGGAACTATCAATGCTTATGTGTGGAAGTAAAAGCACAACACTAGAAAAGCAAGTGTACTCTTATTGGTACACATGTTTAAGCTTGAATTAAATGATGCAGCAAATACAGAACATCTATAAAGCTAATATTAGCAAAAGATTAGAGTTGAAGGGAAATGCACACTCACAGCAGTCAGAGAATGAAGGTCACACATGGTTTGGCTGACTCACTTTGCAATGGGGAAACTTCTCTTACATGGGTATCATTTCATATAAATGTAATGCGAATAATTCCCTTCTGCTAGAGCTGACAGGCAGAAATCTGTCCTTGATAAGAACACTTGTAGCTTTGTAAACTGTACAGGTCTGTGTGCTTTTCAGAATTGAATGACTGTGTTTCTATAGAACTGACTGATTCTTCCACTGAACTTTCTAAGGATGTAACTGCTCTAATGCAATTACTGTTTTCACCTGAATAGAACTGCGTAATTGCTTAAACTGTACATACCAAAAAGGCAGATGTTCAATTTTAAACTTTATTAACTTCATAGACAGTTACAAAAAAAAACAAAACCAATGTTCATCTCAATAAAATGTAAGTTCATAATCTATGTACTTTGCAGAATCTCAACACAGGGCACATTCATACCAGACTCATGGTGTAGAAAATGACTCACACCAAACTAAAAAACGAAAAATAAAAAGACACAATCAGAAACATTTTAGTGGCAGTATAGTACATACATAGAACATGTATGTGTATGATTAAATGAGGCTACGAAACTACTACAGGATTTTGTACGTGCCACACTACAGCTGTGTTGTAATTCTTGTCTAAAGCACATGATCCATTGTGACCGTTTGCACTGCAAGTACTCAGCAAAAACACATTCCACAGGAACAACAACTTAACATTTTCCAGGAACATCTGAAAATAGTACTGAAAACACAAATGTGGGCAGACATCCAGTGTCCCATCAAAGCAAATAACTTTAAGAATTATATAATGCTAAACTCTGTAATGCCCTGTACTGTATTATAATGATTATTTGTGCCCAACAAAACAGAAGTGCAATACACATAAAGCACATACAGTAAATCAAGGGTGTCCAATCTTATCCACAAAGGGCTGGTATAGCTGCAGAGATTCATTCCAACCAAACAGGATCCACACCTAATAACTGTATGAAGACCAAAATAGCTCCAAACTGGCTGGGATGAAAACCTGCAGCCACACTGGCCCTTTTGCAGTAAGACTGGAAACCCCTGCAGTACACAAACAAAGGATTTGATCCAGCATATCCTATTGAAAGTGTGTGTATAGTTGACTTATTGAACCTGGAGGATTATGTCTCAATTGTCCTTCAACTATAAAACATCACAAAACTTCAACAAGCATTCATGCTTAAGCTTTCAGCTACCTTTTTTTTTTTTTTACTATATTTTTATGGTCTTTTACTCTACAAAAGACTTTGTAGAGAGCCAGACTAATTGTTTTACATATACTGGCATGTAATTACACCATTAAATCTTGAGTAGTCTTGAGAAGGTCCAGCCTCGAGGTTATAGAATGTAAAACTCTGAATCCATCATTGCTAAAATGAGTGATAACCCATTTTCCAGAGACAGTAAGTATTAAATCAGGATTTTTTTTCCTTACTGTTATTCAGTGTCTCATCAATCCAATAATCCACTTACATGCACGTCTGAGTATCTTAACTATAATGCAGCACTATTAAACTTTTCACCTTTATAGTCCTTTATACTCTTTATGGACAAGTTTTTTTTAATGGAAGATGAGCTGTACACAATTTCCAAAGTGATACAATGATCATTAACATATGATACTTAAGTATGTAAGTTACAACACCACTGACACTGCTTTAGTCATCTCTTTCTGGTTTCCATACCAAACTGTGGACTGAATGAACACATCATTTCCAGCCCATCATCAAACAAATCAACCCTTTTAATTGGTACTTGAGGTTACTGAATTGCCAATGATGATGAAACACAAGGTTCCATATGTATATACAGTCCATACATACTGTATCTTCAGGACTTTGGTACCTTATACATGTCCCACAAGTCCCACAAACGCAAACTAAGTGTACACTCAAAAAGACCTCAGGATTCCTCTAGCCGTACTCTGCAGTTGGTGGTCCCCGGACAAAGTTGTAGTAGCCAGCCAGCGCTCCGAGGTCTAAGTAGAGGGAACCTTTTCTTTTAAACGGGCCAGAATCTTCAGTGTACAGTGACGAGGAGTCTAAAACAACAAGAGAAAGGGTGAAGGAATGCAAATGACTAGACTGACAGGATGTTCCAGTGTGTGACTGTGTGTTTACCTTGCGTGCTATCAGTCATCTGACTGTGTTGGCGTAAGAGTGGGTGTGTGCTGTCTCCAAGAGCAGAGTCCAGACTCCAGCAGCGAGGCTGGTCTTCTCGTGAAGGGTGGAGGGCCTCCTCATGCAGGAGCTCTGTGGCAGAGCTCCTCCGCGATGGGACTCTTTCCAGCGCTCGCTCCAGAAGGCCTCGCATTGCTGGACTACAGTCCTCTGATATGTCCTCCAGAGGAGGAGCCTGCTTATGGATCTGCACAGAGAGACAAAGAGACATAAGTATATTCAAATTATTTATGAAAGCAAACAAAGCTGCAGAGCATATTATGATTCAAGTCACTGACATCTGCACACAGAAAGAGGAATTTTAGGGAACCGAAAGCAGTAAGGCTATAACAGTGTGGTACACCATTAACGTCAGTTCACTGAAACCCAGCGTGTGGCCAGGTGTGACAACAACTCTGACATCACGGAACAACATTATGTTAAGCAATATCACCCCAATTCTCGTGCTGAGAACAAGCACAAGTCATGAAAGACCGTGACCAGAACTGCAGCAAAACCTCAGTAGCAGCCAAATGCCTTTAAAACAAAGCCACAAACAGAACCAACAGCATTGATGTCTCTCTAATTACAGTCACTACAATAGTTTAATGACAGAGTTCTGGGCTAGGCTCCATGATGAAGTTAAATCGTACACTAGGGAGGATTAAAAAAAAATCAAAACACGTAATATGTCTTAAAGCCTGACGCTAGATTATATACGATTATAAATACGATTATATTTCTATATATCAATCTTAAGAACTCCATATAATAACAGATAAATCGAATGATACTATGAAGTAGGAATACCGCACCTCCTAAATCCCTAAAGTAACCCCTGGCTACAGCTCTTCGTGATGTTTCCAACACTGTGTATGATTCAGTTTTTTTTTTTTAATGTCTAACATCATGTATAACCATTCGTCTAAATTACTGCCCAGTGACTAAAACAGCAGAACTAAAAAGGCAAGGCTTTAGCTACAAATGGTTTCTGCAGAAACCTTTTACAGTAAGTGTATGCAGAGTGAAAAAAAAAGGACCAGCTAGATCATGGAAAGGAGAACTAGTCCCAATGCAGAAATACAAATGACCCGGTGATACTGATAGAACTAAAGAGGAACAATGATAAACTGAAAGAAACTGAACCAGATTTGCAGCACTGCAAGAAGAGTGTAGGAGATAAAAAGTCATAACCTTCCCCAGCGGGGTGTTTTCGGTTTGTGTTATGTGGTTGTAATATGAAGGAGGCATATCTGACCACATTCGGGACACTGCTTCCATACAGTCACAGAAACGGTACCCCTGACATACATATACTGTACACAGTCGGATTCACACTTTTATTCATGCGTGTAGGTGTTAATTGGTTACTGATTTACTTTGAGACATTGTAACAAAGCAGCTTTACAGAAATCCAGATGTAGATTTAGAGCTCTAAAAGAGTAAGCCAGGAGCAACAGTAACAAGGAAATAACCCTTGAGATAACATGGGGAAGAAACCCGAAGAGGAACCAGACTCAAAAGGGAGTCCCATACAAGTCCCATCGAGTCCCCGTGAATGAGCCGTTACCAAAGAAATGATAATGTATAAAAACCAGCTCATTAATATAAACTGTCAGATACTGTCAGAGCTGCTGTTATAGAAAGTTAATCAACACCTTCTGACCAATCACCCGAAAATTCAACAGAACTGTGGTATAAAAATCAAACATCTATTATTTTGGCCCCTATTTAAAACCCATGATATGTGATATACTCACTATGTAGAGGTACGAGGGGTACGCAGAGCGTGGGTATCTCCTCACCCACGGTGGGCTACCAGTCTGCATGTGAATAATTGTGGTGCCCAGGCTGTAGATGTCTGTCTTTGTGTTGTGTCCTCGACACAAAACCAGCTCCGGACTCATGTACATCTGGACAGATACCAAAAAAAAAAAAAAAAACCCTATGATCAGAGATTTAATTCTTCTGGCCATAAACTTTGTATAATAATATAAATATCAGCTTTTCCTATACTTTGCATGCTGTGGAGTTTTAGAGGGACATTTTTGTAGATGATTACTTCCTTCTGCTGAACAGAAGATTATACGATTGTATGTAACTTAGTGTTTTCCAGATAATCAAGAAGAAATACATAATCCATGATCGCATAAGAAACACATGAGCCTCGTCCACTACTATAAATTCATCTCTTGGAGTTAAGCTTACTAAAATTATCACAGAAAAAGAATGAAGCATTTAACAACAGATGGAACAGATGGGGAGTTTCAGAGTCTGCCAGTCAGCAAAGTGCAAATCATCTGCACGGTGGACTTTCCAGGCAGGATCAAAACTGTGTGTGTGTATGTGTCTGGGAGTTTCCCACTAAGGCATAGGAGTAATCGAGACATGTGAAGCTAATAGGGATCTTGGCATCAGTTTGCTAATTAAAGATGATTTAAAAAGACATTAACCTTGAAGTTTTTTTTTTTCACAAAGTAAATATAGATAAAGAATCTGATGTCTATTTATTCATGTATTTCAAAAACAAAATGTTATCGCTTACTAAAAACATGTGCTCAGTATATGTGGGAGCTTCTCTAAAACTGTTGAATCCTATTTCTTGTAACAGGCTAATATATTTGCAATTGCCAGCATGAAATGAATCATATGTGCCTTTTTTATTTGAATATGAATTATGTTTATTCACCCACACACAAACACACTCACCTCAGTCCCTCTGAGGTCTCTAGGAATGTACACATCCTCCGTCATCTGCACTGTTAAGCCAAAATCCACCAGCACAGCTTTGGCAGACATCAGCACAATGTTACTGGCTACAGTGAGGAAGAGAGAGAGAGAGAGAGAGAGAGAGAGAGAGAGGAAGAGGGAAGGACAAAGATGAGGATAAATAGGATACATGGGTGACATGAGACTTGGACGCTGTCACTCACTGTAATGTGAGAGAAGCAGTAACTGCTGGACTGAAAGAATTTCACAGAGACGTAATTTCCTCGGCACTGAATAACAAGTTTAATCTCAAAGCAAAAATCCAGTCAAAGGCCAAGACTGTACACCACTGTACAGTACACTGTGTCCCATCACTTGTTTTACATCACTCTGTTCTCCCTGCTGTCTCTGACTCTCTCGCTCTCAATCTCTCTTGAGCTGGAATTTCCACATGTCTAAAGGTCATGAGTTTTAGTTCTTGGTTTTCACTGGCATTCAGGCTGACTTTAAGGAAAGGGAATGCTTCTGGCCTTACCTCTTACTTTACTATCACGGAGTTAGGCTGTGGTTCCAGGCTGTTCAAAGGGTAAAATACAGAGAACAAAACAGCTAAGAAAACACAGCACCACTTCCTCCTAACACTGGCCTAGATTCCAGTTCCTGCTTATTTGCTGCCTGGCCTTTACCAGACAGGGGTGTAATCTGATTTACCTGAAATAAGCTCAGAGGTTTCATAGGTATGCGTATCCTTCTTTTAAAAAAAATAAATAAAAATCTGTGATTCATCTGAGCTTTGTTTGGGTAAATGCACAACTTGCACATAACAAGAACAATATCTTCTTTATTGAATATTAGTTGGTGATATAATGCAATACAGAGATATTGTATTTAGTAATTAGATTTTTTTGGGAATTAATTCTTTTCTCTTTTTTTTTTTCCAAATTTTATGATGAGAAGTAAACGGTCATGCAGTATGCTCCATTTTCCAATGCTTTCTATTTTCTAGGGAAAATAGAAAAAAACTATCCCAAATAGTTAGAACCTGTAAAAGCCACCTCACAGAAACGTATGCATTGTTTTTGACTGCTTTATGATTAATCACCTCTGCAGTATTGCTTAGAAAGTATGTTTGCATACAGTATTCTAGTAAAGTGCAAGCCTGTAACTAAAGGCACTCAGCTTATGTGAGCACGACTTTCATTTACAGTTTAGAAGAGTCTAAAGGAGCCGAGACAGCCAGAAAGGAAGAGAGACTGAACCTGCTGGTGCAGAAGCAGAACAGCTTACAGTGACGGTGCAGCGAATATGAACTGAAATTGACTGCGTGGGTACAATGCACCATTCACAATGTTACTTATTTAAGGACGCTGTATGTCTGGAGAAGAGAACATGGCTGTGCAGTGCATTTCCAACAAACAACAACAAAGACTTTTAGGCCTAAATCATGCCTTGCAAACTTCTTTTTCTGTGCATCTGAAATGGCTTACAAAAAAGACGGTCAAAGCCAAAGAGACATGGTGTCAAATCTGTAGCTGAAAGAAGGTGCCACACTGCCCTTTCTCCACCAATTTACCACTGTTCTCAACAGCTGGTCTGATTTCTTGCAACTTCTCTGATAAATACTAGTAGCTAACCTTTTTTTTCACCTGCTGGTTCGTTGATTCACTGCAATGAACTGAGAAAAATACACTCTAGGACATTATAGGATGAAATAGAACCCTGAGGAAATGGACCATTTTCTTCAAAATCCTCTGTATGACTTTGCTTACTTATCAACCAACTAATTCCTTTTAAGACCTAATATAAATATCATCTAAATCTCGAATCATGAATGTAAGTGCATTAGACTCACGTTTGATATCGTGGTGTATGATATTGTGCGAGTGCAGATACTCCAGTCCACGCAGAACCTGCTGCGTGACCCAAATGATCTCAAACTCTCTCATCGGACCGCAGCTCTCCAGCTTCTCCAGAATTGAGCCACCTTCTCCGGCCTCCATGAAGAGATACACACCCTGCTCCCACAGCAGAGCCCCATACAGTTCAGCGATGTTCTCATGACGGAACCGAGCCTGGATCTCCACATCTGCTGGCTTGAAGTGCTCCAAAGGGATCTGCGTATGATTATGGGGACAGGCAAAAGCTTAAATAAATGAGAACCTATTACATGCATAAAACCTAAGCTTGCACTTTACATGATGCATGCAAAATGGCCATGTTTGGTGCTGTATGTTAAAACAGTGTGGGAAAGTGTGGAGAAACACTTGTGGCCTCATATAAGGGGACTCCCAAAGGGCACGTGAAGAACTAACAGGAAGTTTATCTGAGATCTGAGAAGCAAGCTCAGTCTTCACGCCTTGAATTGAGTGTTACATTGATGAGAAAGAAGTTATTCAGACCTAGAAACCTAACAGATAAATCTGCCTAACGTTTAAACACTAAACTGTACATTCCTGATGTTTATTCAACCTATGATCCTTAAAAGGTTTCTATTTTAATTGTTTTACCACAAATATTTGTAATCCGCCTATATGTATTTTTGTGTAGTGTAGAGGTCAGGCTTGATTGCCATCTGTAGGATGTCTGTTCGATGTCTGTTCGAACCGGATAAGTCAGGTTTCTAGTTTCAGTACCTGTAGGTTTAACAGTAACAGAAAACAACCACCAAAGAGCCTTTTTTAGGCAAATCCGGTCCCTTCCTGTCACATTCTCTTCCTCTTAAGGAAATATTCTTTAATTGCAACAACACCTATTGTTGCAGCAGATTGCCTTTCTGTTCCTCATGCCCTCGTGGTCCTTGTGAGTGTCGCATGAGGGCACACATGATCTCTAGAAGTATGTGACTAAGTACTTATAACCATGTAACAGCTTTGTATCTACTAACAGACTCCTAGAAACAGAATCAAATGCAAAGAGGCACACTGACACATCACTATTTTTGTTACTCTATCACAACTATTTAAAACTGCAGCCAAACAGGATGCACAGTAATGAGCTGATGGGAAAAAAAGTGTCTTATTGCTGACAGGAAAAAAAGATTGTGTCTTTGCCTGGAAGACATTAGCTGAAGGGGAGGGAAACAGAAGAACTTTGGCAGACAGCACACAAATTCCTGGCACTGCAGGAACTCACCCGTTTGCATGCCATCCGCTTGCGTGTTTCAATGTCTTGGGCCAAGTGGACTTTCCCGAAAGAGCCTTTGGGAATGTGGCCTGAGCCTGGAGCCTTGTAGGTCAGCCTCCACGGAAACAGGAGCACGTCCAAATCAATGCGATAGCGGCCCTCTTTTATAACCATGTCTGTCTGTATGGGTGCAACGGGAAAGGGAGGTGAGATGTGAGGCTGCAAGAAAAATCTCATGGAAACATACACTGCAACTATTCATCAGTTCAAACTCTGAAATAAAGGCTACAAAGACGTTCAAAGAGCAGCCCTAGTTTACAGCAGTATGTGCCAAGCACCAAAATAAGTCACAAATACTCACAAGCTAACGGGTTCTTATGAGTAAAGAACAGACAGGAAGTTATCCTGAACCACTTTAAGACATACATTTCGTCTGATCTTGTGTCTATTCACTAATCCCCACCACCAGCGTAGTGCATTATGGGTGTTCTGTACAAGCTAGGGTACATTTCTCAGATACTGACTTATTGCATTAAGGGAATTTGGGAGTGAAAGATGTCAAAACTCCAAAGGAGGAAGTGGAAAGTTTGCTGGCTGCTTTCTTAAACATTTTGCTGCCAGGAATCCTTCTGGCAACTATGGGATCCTATAACAACTCTGATTGTTGAAGTCTACCATGTGCATAAAAAAAAAAAAAAAAAAAAAATTCACTATTACTAAAAAGTCATAGATTCCACTGATGCTTCACGTACGCCACTTTTTGAACCACAAGCCTAGGGGATGCAGAACACTCATAATCAACCTTTTTGTAGGGGTGCCATTTCAGACACAATGATAGACTACAAACTGACTATAAAAGTGTTGTACTGAAAAGCCCATTCCTCACCTTGTTCAGCAGTACCCCAAGCTCCTCCTCTAGCTTGGAAAGTGTGGAGGCAGGTGTGTTGGACACCATGTTGACAAATGCCAGCAGGTCCGCCACGCTGCCGTACCTCACTTTGTCATTTTGCACACGGGAAACCAGGCCAGGTGAGGCTGTGCCATCCGAGAGCTCGTTTTCATCCATATTATCTCCTGAAAGACCCTCCACAAGTGACTCGCCCGATTCCTCTTCGTCCTCTCTGTCCGAGCAGAGCCTCTCCACAGCCTCGATGATGTCTCCAATATTCATGTGTGCCAAGAGAAGTTCTAAGCCAACATTACGGTTCTCGAAATCCATGTTTTTGAATGCAGAATGCTCTGAAGTCTGAAACAGAGTTTCACAAGGGCATCTTTAAATCAGTCAGTTAAGTGTGTCGCTCAGTCAGATGCATGTGTTAGGCTTGTGGGCTTAAGTTACAAAATAACTCCAAAAAAACAATCCTACGAAAAACAAAAAGTCAGGCAGATGTCTGACCTCGGACGCCTAAGGCCAAACTAGAAGTCGTCAGTGTGTTTGCACCTGTTTGTTGTTTGCTTGACAAGTAAGGGGTTTTTGGAAGGGGAAGGAAACAGCTGTGCCAACTTCGTGACTTTGTCACTAGAGCCGGTTACTTTTTACATCCCATTAGCAACTTTTATTTGAAAAAAGAGCCTAGTGCCAAACTCACGCTGCTGAAAAACACAGTAGAAACAATCACAGAAATTCTAATGGTTTCCACTACAAATACTATTACAAACCATCAGCTAACCATTAAAACCATTACCATTACTGGACCTTACTGGTATCCACTAGACATAACATGCCATCAATAGAAGGCAACAAATTATCAGTAGAGACTCACAGGGACCATTTCAGTTTCCATTAAAACCAATACAATTCCTATTATAGCCATTAAAACCATTACAAATTCTATGAGGGTTGCTTTTTTCCCCCCAGCAAGGTAGCAATATATATTGATAGTATAATCTGTTATTTTCTATTTTGATAAAACGCTATTCTGTTCAAAGTGCTTATATGCAATTATTCATAAAAATCAATAAATATGCAGATTGGTCTTTGACATCATCTGGCAACTAGTAGTGACTTTTAAAGCATGCATTAGCTAATTTCCAGTACAGACACTTTAAAACACTGTGTCTGAGCTTGAATATCTACTGCTAAACTGAATAACTGTATTCGAGCTGTTTGTTGTTTGTTTCACAAATAAGGGGGTTTCTGAGGGAGATGGGAAGCCCAAACCAGAACAGCCCCCTCACATGAAGTCAAAAGTACCAAAAGTGTGTAAGTACAGCAGGGCTGTAATGAAAGGCAGAACGGGAAAAAACATACTTCTTACAGGTCAAATCAGAGACAGTTCCATCATTAAAATAAAAAAGAAAACACACGGGTTTAAAGCATAGATTTTGGCAGTGTTATGATGTCAAATACACCAATACGTCGACCATTTATCAAACACAAATGTTTTATGTGGCACAGTGAGTTTATGTGTAGTCACTAAATTAAAATAAGTATATCATTAATAATCATCAATAAATTATAAAAAAAATAAATAAGTAACATTTACTACTGTACTTACACAGTAATGCAATGTAATGTAATGTAATGTAATGTAATGTAATAGTGCACCTCTAGGGAGTCTTATGCTCCACTACTACAACCTTCAGAATGTGGAAATCTCAGTTTCTGGATTTTAGTGACCCTTACACAGTTGCCATGTCATGCACTTTTTAGACGGTCCCTTACTGACTCCTTTACTATAAAGAGCTGATGACCTGCGTTTCTGAAACATTAGCTTTAACGGGAGAACATGTAAAAATATATTCTGTTGTACTTGGTCTGTCTACTCCAGAATAAATTTAAAAAAAAAAATACACACTTTGCCCTTTCTGTGTGTTTATTTCTTGAGAAACAGAAGAGAGAGAATGTCGAATGTGCAGGGAATATCAGGGAAAAGCAACTTTACTTAACTTTACCGCAGTTTAAAAAAAACAAAACAAAAAAAAAAAACACCTGCTGTCAGTTTAACAACAAGGCAGTTAACAACTTTAATCCACATTCCCGACTTCAGTGTGTATTCAGAGAAATGAAGAGTTCTTCCACTCACCTCCACAGAAGTTTAGATCACACAGAAGCGACGTGTGTGTAAAGCTCCATACTGTGAAATGGCTGCTGTGTTGCCCGTGATGTGGTAAATAAGCTGTGTGTTTTCATTCCGCTGCCCTTCTACATCACCGCCTCCCACATCTGCGGTTTCCATTCTCCTTTTCACACTTTTCATAGGTCACTCACCGAACCGTATTTCATTTAGTACTCGCGCCACCTGTTGGCTTTTTTTTCCCCTTTCCATTTTGTACGCAGCTTTTATCGTTATCGTTATCTTTATCATTATCTTTCACTTCCTTGGTGTCTAACTATTATTCCATACACCACTATGGAAAAGAATAATATACTAAAGTTAGACATTCTCAATGTCAAGAATGTAAATTACATCAAAGCATACAAAAAATAAGTTGTTTACCCTTAATGTGAAACCCCAAACACACAGTTCCTGTGAAGAAGATTTCGAAAGCGCAAAGATTTTGAAAATTCCCCCTTTGCACTTGCCGTAGAATGAGAACTGCGCATGCGCCGGTTTCAGCCCAACAATGGCGGCCTGCTTTGGGATGTGTAGGTTACATGTGAAAGGAGCAGAAAGGTTCGTTCAACTGAGCCAAAAATCAGATTTACGAGCTCAGCGAATACTCACCAGATCCACGTTTGCAACTAAAGCACAGACAGTGAAAAAGACACTACAAGCTGGTATGTTGAAATCCCTTCATTCTCCTTCACTACAGAGGCAACCTCATGTTGTCAGCTTGTTAGGTAAATAAGCCTAATATGACATGTTTGTTTCAACACCGTGTTATTTTGTGTCTCCTTCGGGTAACTTTAATTGAGATAGAGGTTTGATTCGTCTGACTGTTGCCTTTTCTGAAGTTATTTAACTTGATTGTTATATATGAGCTGTGTACATGAGCTGTGTGAGGTGTATATGAGCTGTGTACGGTGTATATGAGCTGTGTACGGTGTATATGAGCTGTGTACGGTGTATATGAGCTGTG
>CM075014.1:14448107-14480149 GCA_037576675.1 Pangasius sanitwongsei
GTGTATATGAGCTGTGTACGGTGTATATGAGCTGTGTACGGTGTATATGAGCTGTGTACGGTGTATATGAGCTGTGTGTGGTGTATACGGGCTGTGTGTGGTGTATAAATCGGCTGTGTGTGGTGTATACGAGCTGTGTACATGAGCTGTGTGGGGTATATATGAGCTGTGTCATGCCAGTTAATTGCACTACATCAAACAGGTAAGGTCGATATATCAAAAATATTGTAGAGGTAGTTGAAGAGGCAGGTCAATTTATACAAGTCAGTCTTATAAAAATATTCCTGATCCCAGCAATCAAAAATGTGTACCGTGATGTAATTTATCAATCACTCACTCAGCCTTGAATTTCAATCCAATTTAGGTGCAGCAGCAGGCAAGGAATCGTTTTCTGCTCTCCAAGAGGATAAACGAGAACAAGCTGAGAGGTCTGTCCTCATCAGCTGTCCTCCAAACGTCAACCAGAAAAAGTTCTTAGACTACATCTCTAAACATGGACACATACAGAACCATTTCTTCTATCAGTCTTATGTAAGTATCAGTGCAGCAGAACATTCTGTAGTTTTCTGTCTGATTTCCGAGCTCTTGCACTCTAGCCTGTTTTCCTATCATGATCTATCATAGTGCTTGGGGCTTGTTAGACAAAACGAAAATGACAGTCATTTATTTGATTTCAGCAAGATCAGGGTGATGAGTTTTATCACAAGTAAGAAAAGTGACTGGATAGTGTATGAAAAGATAGTAATAGTGAAAAATCCAAATTAAATCAGTTCAACAGTTTACATCATCCTGATGTAAATCTGAGCAGTTTTTGGGTGTTTTGTGCTTCTGACATCTTTAACTCAAAATTGCTTGGCCAATTTTCACCCTCTATTCTTGACATTTATGTTAGATGTCGTACACTGCCTTCAAATCTGGACACCATTAGGGTCGTAGCAAACATTCTGGCTTATTGATTTTTTTATTGAGTTCTTTTCAGACAAATTCTGTGTAATTTTTTTTTTCTCTTCTTTGGGATTATGTTGCAAGTGATACTTACAGTTCATGTTTAACATTTTACCGTTATTTTTATTTATAAATAAACATCAAATCAGTGGCAAAAAAATTGCACTTGACAGTAAATTGCATTTTTGTCTTATTGTTTTCTTGTCATTATTTCCAACTTTCCATTTCTAATGCTACATGTTTATTAGCAAACTGAAAGTTCTCTTTAATGATGTTTTGTGCTTTGTTCTCCAGGGTATTTATGCAGTGGTGGAATACGCTACAAAGGACAGCATCACTGCACTGAAGGCAAACTGCAGCATACCAAGTGTCCAACATGAAGCAGCTGTGCCTTTCAAATCGCGTCTCCTCTCACTGAAATGGACAGGGCAAGACAGCCAGTCAAATGCCTCAAACACGCTGAAGTTCCAAAAGCATTTACCTATTCCTGTCAACGAGCTCACTCAACATCTCTCCAAACAAGAGAGTGTAAGTCACCTTTTTGAAACGTGAACAGTCCTTCTAAACATACTTGATAATGTTAATATACAAATGAACATTTGGAAGAAGTTATTATAGCGTTGTTATCAAACGATGCATTATTACACGCTACGACTATTATACTGGTGTACACACTGTATTATATAGTACTGTGCAAAAGTCTTAGGCACTGTATTTTGTTAGTACAAACGTTGTTATAGATTTTTATTTTATGACTTCTACATTATTGATTCAGTACGAAAACTTTTTAGATTTCCTAACATTAGTTTTCCCGCACAAAATTAAATGTTACAGAAAAATGTTTGTAAGTCAGTAAAGAAAGCAGCAGATTACATAAGAGACCACGTTTCAGACAAAAGCATAATGAAGGCTGCTGGGTTTTGCTGCAAAAATAAGAAGCAAGTGCGACAGTCAAAGTCTCCAGAAGAACTGTGGCTGCTTCTGCAAGATGCTCAGTAACACTTACAGCTCATTTCCTTATAAAACTGCACAAATTGTACCTGAGACTACTATTTTTTTTTCAAGTGAAGGATCATCACACCAAATATTGACATTGTTTCATTTGTTACTGTTTACTGCTCTTTATAGTATTTTTTAAATGTAGAAACATTTAATTTCATTATCTTTGAAGGCATCTTTGCTCTACAGCATTTCTTTGCATGTGCCTAAGACTTTTGCACAGCACTGTACGTATAGTGTTAGGTGGTAATTAAATATACAGTTTTTATAAATATGTTTGGCGTTAAATGGATTTTCTATCTCCCCATGTGTTCCAGATAGATCAGCAGCTGCAGTGTCTGACTGATCTGTATCAGCTGACTGAGGAAAACATCAGTTTACGCTTCTTGGTCTGTTCGCTGCTCAGAGACATCGCTGCTGCCTATTTCCCGGAATGCATCATCAGGCCTTTTGGCTCCACTGTGAACAGCTTCGGAAAACTGGGCTGTGACCTGGACATGTTCCTGGATCTCGATGGCATCAGTGGGCGGAACCAGAGGAAGGTCAGTAGCTATAAGGGTCATGTAGAGCTCTGACATTTGAAGGGTGGGACTGGGTAATGTGAGAGTAATGTTTTTATAATCTAACTGAACCAAGGCTTCCCGTTTACAAGATCTCTATGCTGTAAATATTGCAAACTATGTATTTAATACCAAGTTGCTACCATATATGATGAGAGTAGGTGTGTAAAATTTATTTTAAGCATTGCATTTGAATTTTATTTAATTAAAAGTACAGGTATTCAAATAGAGGAAGTAAAAACAGTATTACTAGTGTTACTCTACTTGTTTGTATCATATCATATATAAACCAAAAGTCATGCCTTACTTTTTTTTTTAAATTTATTTGCCAATATTAGTATTTTCTTAGAATTAATTCTTAAAATATTTGATTTTACTTTTCTTAGGCAAATTTAAAAATGTAGGGAAAAGCAGTCCCTTAAATGGTGTAATTGAGCAAATCAACACTGTATCAAGGATAAAAGTTTAAGCAGTAAATGGAAGTATAAAGTGGTTGAGCTGTTTTGACCTGAAGACTTTTGACACTAGCTGATGTTCAGCTAAAAAAATTTGGGAAACAGGTGTTTCTATAGACTTACTTTAGGCAACCAAAATGAACACGGCATATTAATCATTAAAATGTGTTTTTTTTTGTTTGTTTGTTTTAAGAATGGAAATATTATGGAAATTTAAATAGTATTCAAACAGTCTAATTAATTCTGGAAGCCCTTGGATTGGATTTGAGAACTCATGTAGATCATTCATGTTGTAGAGTGAGATGCTGGTTGATGTGCTTTTCAGCTGTATATCACTCACTAAGTGCACCATGTAAACTTTAAAAATCCAGGAATAGTCCCCTACTGCTCAGTTTCAGAAAAGTACCAATGGGTATGTTCAGCGCATTGTTTTGTCGAGTGATATAGTGTATACCATGGCTCCAAAACTTTAAATGAACTTTGACTTTATTCCACACTCACATGGCAGTTTAACAAAGCCGAATTACGTGAGCATTTACAATCCATTTAAGAATTGAAAATAATCAAACAAAGATATTTTATAAGTGTATAAATCTAGAGTGCATTCTTAAATCCACCAGGGCTCTGGTCTCTCTCTTGAGTATCAAGTGAAGCAGGGGACGTCAGAGCGGACGGTCACACAGAGTGTCCTGTCTGTTATCGGGGAGTGTGTGGACCAGTTTGGCCCAGGCTGCGTGGGCGTTCAGAAAATCCTCAATGCTCGCTGCCCCCTCGTCCGATTCGCTCACCAGCCTTCAGGCTTTCAGTGTGACCTCACAGCAAATAACAGGTAAAATTCTTACTGCATCATGACATTTACTGATGCAGAGCTTTAGGGTGAAGCTGAAGGTTCAGATGGCTCATATCCAACTCAAGGCAAATATTAGGACTGTGTATGTACGCAAATACTTTACAAATAACTCACCAAATCATCTTTAATACAGAAATATTCCCTGATTCACAGGATTTTTATTTATTTATTTTTTTAAAGATTGTCAGATATGAAGCACATACAGTATTTGCACTGAGCGTATTGCTTGAAAAGCAGCGGAGGAAAATGTTAAGTGAGAGACCATGTGGAATTATATACATGCAAATCACAGTGAAACTGCAGTGAAGCAGAGGTTAAAAATAAGGCACAGGGTGAAAATCTTTCTCTTTCTCTCGAAAGAGATTGGGGGGGAAAGAGAAGATGAGAGACTTCTTATGAACTGCAGGGGGAGAAAAGGTGAAATGTCAACCGTTGTGCTTTACATAGTGCCTATTTTCACTTCCATTTTCCTTACCGTCTTTCAGATTTTTTTAAACTCATATAGCAATGCACAGAAACTCGCATGTTTTGTGGAGATGTGATTATATGAATGGCTGAACTCTGATACCTCCGGGGGAAAATCCCTGCACTCTCACTAAAACGATGGAAAACATTTCAGTATAATTGGTTCTAGCAGAAACCTAAAGATGTGAAGGAAACACTATGAGCAGTTCCTGTTCTCGTGTACCCCTTGCGAATGTTTTAAGAAACAGGAAGTCATTGAGAAGTAAAAACCCTTACATGTGTAGAAAAATAATCAATTCAGCAACTACGTTGCGTAAATGGCTCCCTCCCTTTTTCTGTTCATGTGCTTCAAATATCAACCACTGGTCTTCCTTCCTGTGTCACTTTTTCCTTGTCTATATATAGACAGTCATGTGTTCTGATATTTCTCAACACTGCTGGCTTTTGTTTTCGTGTCAGATATTTAACAATTAATTTGGCATAGCGTATCGTTTTATTGTTAATTGTATAAATCTTATATAAGAAACATATCAGTAAGAATTCGCTTGAAATATAGTTGCTAAGTTTTCATAGACCTTAAAGTTGGACAGTAAAACAATAAGACAAATGATGTCACTGTATACTAGGGATGTGCGTGGGTATCTGAAAGCCGGGTAAACCGTTTGAGGCACCAGTATTGGAATACTGAAATCACTATTCATGAATTCATTATGCCCTACATCTTCATTAAAAAAAGACAAAACAGATGACCAAGACAAGCCACATCTGGCAGTATTTTGATGCAGAGAGCAGCAGACATGTCTGATGATCTAGAGTGACCTGAATATTTTTTCCTAAAGTAGCCCTGCTGTGTCGGGAGTACAGTTGTCGGTCCACTTGTGTCCTCAGGGTGGCGATGAAGAGCTCCGAGTTGCTGTTTGTGTATGGGAAATTGGATGCACGTGTGCGACATCTGGTGTTTGCGGTTCGGTGCTGGGCTCGTGTGCATGGCATAACCAGCAGCATTCCTGGGGCCTGGATCACCAACTTCTCCCTTACAGTCCTCGTGCTGTTCTTCCTCCAGCGCAGGACGCAGCCGTTACTGCCCACTCTGGACCAGCTCAGAGACCTGGCAGGTACGCAGTCTCCTGTACACAATGTATTCATTTCTAATGATTTGCCTCAGTAAAAAAAAATCTTATTTTTTAACATATTATGCATTATACAATATATTCTGCACAAAGACACAGACAGGCATACTTTAAATGTATATACATCATAAATTCACAGCTCTGTGTGTCTTGCTTTGTGTGTGTATTTCCTAGACCCTTCAGATCAGTGCGTTATTGAGGGGAATGACTGCACGATTGTCAGTGATCTGAGCAAGATTAAACTACAGAAAAACACAGATACACTAGGTAAGTAGTCCTTAAACTGTTAAGGATTTGGCGCTAATAAAACAAAAGTTTGTGGACACCCAACTGTCATACCCGTGCTTGTTGAACATCCCATTCCAGATTTACTCCCTCTTTTCTGTTATAATAACCTCCAGTCTTCTGGGAAGGCTTTCCTCTAGATTTTGGAGCGTGGCTGTGGGGATTTGCCCATTCAGCCACAAAAGCATTAGTGAAGTCAGGCACTGATGTCATGCGAGGAGGTCTGGGGTGAAAGAAAACTAATTCTACAGCATGCAAAGACATCCTGTACCGTTGTGTGCTTCCAATTTTGTGGCTACAGTTTGGGGAAGAATTGCATAAGGGTGTGCTGGTCAGGTGTCCATATACTTTTGGCCATATACTGTATGAAGGACTGTACATTTTTAATCAAAAATGTGAAGGAAAAGCCAGTTTTCTATTTAGAATTATGAAGTGCAATGATAAATTGATTATGATTGGAAAATAACAGTGATTATCATTTTAGCTGTTATTATACAGCCCTTATATATGTGTTAACCATTGCAGTGTGATGTTTCCAGGAAATTAATGATGATGCCAGGAAATTGATGATGATGATGATGATGATGATGATGATGATGATGATGATGATGATAATAATAATAATAATAATAATAATAATAATAATAATAATAATAAATGGTTCCCATGTGTCCTCAACAGAGAAACTGCTGCAGGAGTTCTTTGAGTTTTATGGCAATTTTGCCTTCAGTTCAACTTCCATCAACATAAGGAAGGTGCGTAACAAATAATATATATTCCTGAGTGCACAGATTGCTGCTTTCTGTACACTTCTGACTGAAAATAAGAAGTAACCGTAAGACTTGAAAGTGAAGCATCATAATCATACTCAGATTTGCCTTAAAGAGCACTCATAATATAGCCCATACATGACAGATGTGAGTGGGTAGGGGATAAATATTCTGAAACTTTCACTTCCCATGGCCACTCAACAGCCTGTATATTTCTTTACCCACGCAGACACACACTCGCACTCACTTTGCAGTAGCTGTGCTGATGTATTGAGGGGCGGCTGCTGCTGTAAAATGCAGACCTTGGCCTCTAAATGTGCCGCTTCTGGGGAATCTATCACCAGGCCTCTGGTCATTTATCATTTTTTAAATCATTCTGTCCATCCACCCTATTTTACTGAGTCATCTTCCATAAAGTTTCGGCTGTGTTTTTGCAGGACCTGTGCAGGCTCAGGACCTCACAGTTCTTTTAGCTCAGAAGAAAATTTGAAGTTGGTCATATTCATTTTTAGAATGTACATGTGCAATTACTATCTCTGGTCACTTACTCAACTACGCTCACTTATTCCATTTCAATCTATACGTCTGCGTGTCTGTACTAAACTGGTTACACCAATGAAGAGGGTAATGTGCAATACTATCACTTGTCACTTTTCAGAATGTTCTGAATGTTCAATGTGCAATATTATGACTTGGTCACTTGCTGTATATACTTTATACTGTATACTTGCTGTACATATATACATACTTTTATACTATATGGTATACTCACTTTATAGTCTATTTATTGTCCAATGTTATATGTTAATTTCGTTGTATACAGAGATAATAAAGGCTTTCTTTCATTCATTAAACGTGTTCTTTCCAGGGAAAAGAGCAGAACAAACCCGAGTCGACCCCTCTGCACATCCAGAACCCGTTCGAAACGGGTCTAAACATTAGCAAAAACGTGAACACAACACAGCTGGAGCGATTCGTGGCACTGTGTCGTGAGAGCGCCTGGCTTCTTGAGCAAAAGGAGGTGCTTAAACGAAGTGCTGGTCAATCAGCCGATGTAATCCCGCCTTGGGGACTGGCTGCCCTCCTGTTGCCTTCGGTTGCTCAGTCAGCAGGGGTGAAGGGTCGCAGGAAGAAGAAACATCATCCGGCGAGCGAGAGGATAAAGTCTTTGCTGGAGTCACTGAAGAGCAGCAGTGGAGGAGCAGGTGCGAAACAGAGCGCTGTTAATGGTCACCACTAGGGGGCAGCATGTTTCTGGACTTTAATGGGGCCTGCCTGTGGATATGAAAGAACTGAGAATGTTTCACAAACTCAGAGCATCTAACCAAGTGGTGATTAGTTCAGCTGAATCGGGCTGTGGTGAGTTCAGCCTGGAGAATCAGCTCCACTGTCTGCCTGTTTTACCACAGCCCAGCCTGTTTGAACCACAATAACAAAACAGTGCAACATCCACAAAAAAAAAAAAACCTACAGTGTTTCCCTCAAGGTATTGTGGGGTATTTTAGGTTCATGTAAACAGGAAGCCGGAGGGCTTGTTGTTCCATTCACTAAGATGGATAGCTGACAGTGGAGTTTCACTCACTGTGCTCAGATTAAAGGGATCATGGCGCTATAGTGAACCAGACAGACAGCATTGTAGTATAAAGCCACGTGGCGTCTGAACGAATGTGTGCTCTGTGGTGACGTGGGCTTCATCCTCCAATTTAGTGTACATAAACAGAAAGACATCTACCTTTATCCTATATGCATATATCATTAACTCTGTTTTGTATGAGATTAAATTACTTTAACAAAATGGCTGCTTTGTGTTACTTTGATATTTCAAAAGCTGTCTGATGTACGGTCTTTAAAGATAAGCCAGAAAAGGTTCTAATGAGTGACGCCACTGAGGAACCGTTTTTGGTTTCCTAAAGAATTATGATGGACGAAAGAAGGAAGGAAGCATTTCTCTCCATAAATGTTTACATTTTTTCGCTTGCTTGGTTATTCACTGCTTTGAAGCGCTAACAAAAATGGTTGAAGGATTGTCTACTGAAACGTCTTTTGTAACCAAGACATCATTCGAAAGTTTATTTTTATTATAGAGAAGACATGACAGCACTTTTTTCCTTCTCCAATACCGATACTCACACCATGAGTATCAGCTCATTTTTAAACTGAAGCAGTTCACAGTTATAGTCTCACACAAAAACATTTACGTTGCAAATATAAAAGTGTAAATATAATAAAATCAATTGTAACAAAAGAAAAAACAGTTGAGTGTCTTTATATGTAAACATGTCCAGTTCCAAAAATTCATTTCTTTTCCAAATCCAATCCAACCTTTGACATTTAATACTGGATCCTACACCTGACATGTTTTCTCCGATATATGATCCACCATTTTTTACTGCTACTGGGTATCAGCTTGGTGCCATCTCTATATTTTATTATTTTCATCAAAGTACCATCTGTCAAAAGGCTCTTTAGGGAACTAAAATATTCTTATATGGCATTGCTTTAAAAAAAAAAAAAAAAGAAAGTGTAATATATATATATATCAGCATTTTAGATAAGTAGCTTTTCATAGCCCAAAAAATTCAGAAGGTTTAACATCCATTTATTACTTGCAGCCATAATTACAAAGTAACTCTTTCAAACTAACCTACAGATTGACAAAGATGACTATATGATAACTCATACAAATACAAATGTCACATAACTCTCGTCTGCATATATAATAGCCATTATAAAAAGCTCAACTCGCATAAACATTTAAACTAGTAACAATATAGTACTTCATACTTACAGCACTTTGTACAAAATAGTAATTTATACAAAATAGTACTTTACTGTGTACTATTTGTTACTATTATGTTTGTGCTATTGATATCCTTACATCCTTTGTAATATCTATAAAATCTAACGCTATATTGTTTACGAATGTTAGCATGTGTATATGTTCTGGTGTACCTGTGCTGAGGTAGACATCTTTCGATTTTTTTTTTTTTCTGTTCTTTGTAGAAGTTGCTGATGAATAGCTGCTTGTGTCTTAAATTTTTCTCTGGCTCTACATCACATGCTTTTTTTTTTTTTTTTTTTTTTTTTTTTAAAATGAAAAAACACTGATTCTACACAGTAATATAAAATAATATAAAATCTGTAATTGTGATTCCACATGCCTTATTTGAAATCCCAAGTATATTAAAGAATCCTATAATGAGTTTGGCAATGAATATCCTGTGCGTCACCAGACTGAACAGGGCCTGTCCATGACCAGGTCTAGAGTCTTAACCGGCATCAGCGCAGAGGGCAGCTGAAATCTGGAGCATGTAGACATTCAGGTCTAAAATAAATGGTTTAATAGTCTATAGTGTGGACAGAGAGTGGAGTAAATAGGCAGTGATGATAGAAGAGAACAAAAATAGAGAGGCCCTGTCCTCCGCGTAAGTGTAGGAGTGTGCTCCAAACATCTGCTTTTCCGCCCCACGCCTGTCAAGTTCAAGGGTCAGAGAATAAAGTTGAAAATATCTCTCCTCAGCTCCTCTCATCTGGAGCACCACGTGAGCAGTGAAGGAGTGCGAGCCAGTTATTGACTTTAACACCAACTGAAGAGTGACTTTGCACTTCAACTGACCTGGGAGGTGAGAAGAGAGACTGAGGTCCCTGAGAGACAGAGGCATGGTGGATGGTGTGATTAGGGAAAAAGCTCAAATAATATAGAAGGAAACCACTGTGATAAAATAGATGCTTTTCCAGTAGTAAACTTGTACATAAATGACTGATGTAGTGATTTGTGTTCGATTCAGACCCCAAATCGATAATGCGTCTCAGAGACAGATTTTTTTTTTTTTTTTTTTTTTTTTTGTGGTTGTTTTGAAGTATATTTTCGAAGGTTCATTGGCTGCAAAAATATGACTGAGAAGCATATGCTACCCATTATAGAGAAATGGTTGAACAGGACCAAGCCTGGTGTGAGAGCAGCTCTAAGGCGAATTATAGCATGTTTGATCATTACACGAAACCTCGGTTCAATTCTCCAACCATATTTACCACATCATGTCCTCTCCATTGTTACTGAGCCCTTTGCAGTTCACCGATCCAGCCCCCTCTGAAACAATGCTGGAGAGAACAACATGAAGAATAAAAATTAAGGTCGCTGTGCAGGACTTGTGGGAAAACCTACTCTGGAAACTGTGGGTTTGTCGTGACTTTGATCCTTGGCTTTTAGGCCATCAGTCTGATGAAGGAGTTGAACTTGGATTATAAAAAAAAAAAAAAGGCATGTCTTTCTCTATTCTTGGCTTTAGCGTTCTCTTGAGCCTGAAAGAATTTAGAAAGGTGGCTTGAGGGTTTAAAAAAAAAACATGGGATTTGCAGGAAAAACAGCATGTAATGAAAATGGCCTTTGCTTTTCCATCTTAGTGGGATTTCGGTCTAAACTTTAAATTTAAGCACTCTGGAGGATTTTGCTGGTGAAATTGGAGCACTGTGGGGTTTTTTTTTTTAGTTATTGCCTGGTAAATCCTTTTTACTACAAGCTTTTTCTATACAATAGAATATATTGTTTGTTTCATTGTGTGTCAGTGGTACTTTTCCTTTTTTTTAAATAACAAAAATATCAAGTAATATGCAATATAGTGATATATTTGTACTACTGTTAAATGATGTTGAATGCTATTTTCATTCGTCTTCAGTGACTTTCCATTGTTACTCCATGCTGATGTGCATGTTGCTCTTTTCACATGCATAGTATTTAGTGTGGAGTCGTCTTTTCGTGAGAGTCAAGACCTGAAAGTGTTTTTGAGGCTTTTCCTTCCTGGGAGGGTTGAGCCAGCCAGCCAGTAGCGATTAGCTCAGTAATCTGATGGAAAATCCAGCCTTGTTGTTTTTAACAGTCTTTTCATTACACATGCACACACACATTGTCTTAGAGTTATAACTAACACTGGACCACTCTGTGTACTCCGACGAGTGAAATTGCTTCAACTGTCTACATCAGCAAGGTATAATAGGAGCCTGGCACCGCTGCTATAACTCACAGGAGTGATGCAGGCATTCTGCTCTGTGCTGGTCTCTGTCTGTTAACAATGAGGAAGCAATGACAGCATCAACATGGCTTCTAGGAAGACCTGATTCACAAAGACAGGCCTTTCTCCATTCAAATGCACTGTGTGCAGTCCTAATGAACACTGGCTATAACCAACTGGACCCTGATTACACACATACAGACCCAGGCTACATACAGGGTGTCTGGTCAAAGGAACGGGGTCAGGTTGGCAAGGCAACATCAACCACTCACCCCCTTCTGATTAGAGCTTTTGTTGCTTACACGTTGCTGTTTAACCTCAACTATCAAAACTAGAGGAAGGAATAGGTGTGTTAAGAGAAATGGCCTGAAAGTGCTGGTATATGATGAGCAAATATGTAAGAGAAGTGGACACAAATTTGGATCAACTTCTCATCCAGACTTGGTGTGAATACAGATTTTTCATAGGGTTCAATTCAGCTATTGTGTGTGTGTGTGTGTGTGTGTGTGCACTTCCTTCAAGGTAAACTCCAGTGCTATAGAGGTTCTCTAAAACCTAAAAGGTTTTTAAAAACTAGAGGTTACAAGAGTATATATGTTTTGCTTTTTTTCTTATTTCAAATAGCATGTTACCCCAATCTTATTCAGTTTATATTTCTCTATTAATTTGAACTATATCGTCTTGCTTATGATAGTTAAAACTCTGAATAATTTAGCTCCAGCATAATTGCTGATCTCCTGAAGCAGTATAGACCACTCTGTATTCTTAAATCCAAATTAAAAACATATTTGTTTAACCTGGCTTAGTTTTTGGGGTCTGTTATCATGATAAACAGACTTTTCACGATTTGTAGTAGTTACCATGGGTCAATATAATTCATTAATGATTGTTAATTGGTTCATTAATGTGCCTTTATTATAAATACTTTGTTCTATTTTTCTAATCATTTGTATGTAACACACTTTGAGATTTTGAACTCAAAATGAACATCGCTGTATAGATACAGTATATTACTTTTTTTTCCATATAAACCCAACCCATGTCAAAATCTGCCCTGCCCAAACCCACACTGCATTTAATGTCCAACACTGTTGCAAAAGGTATTGTATTGTTTACAACAGTAATATTAAAAGCATACAGTTAAATTTAGTTCTTTGACCAGTGCCCTAAAATGGTTTTGCATTATTACATAGGACTATATCATAAATAGCATAAGAGGCTACATTCATACAGTAAAAGTAGATTTTATTTCACATTCATATGCATTCACTGTAGTACAGTATCTTATTTCTAAAGGATACACCTCATAATTCACATGTTAATCCTAACCACAATCCATGCATGTACAATAGGATATGCATGCATTTACAGAATATAACTAACGTGACATGAAATATGCCCAACCCAAAACCACTGTAAAAACCATAGCCCTGGTAACACTGGTGTGTTGCGTGTGTGTGCAGCCATGGAGCGTTCAGAATGATTATGTGGGGGCTGAGTAGCCAAGATGGAGAAATAATATGAGTTTGAGTAAGTCTTCATAAAACCAGCTCATTTTTACGCACACTAGTCATACAGCATGTGTTTGTGTATGTCTAAGGACTGACTGCCAACACTGTTCTCATAAACTCAAATTATATGGGCACTCATTCACATGCACAAAAGTTTCCTTTTGAGCTTTCCTGCCTTTTCTCTCTCTCTCTTCCACATCCTCAGACAGCAGCAACAGATTTAGTCAGCTCTGGAAGTTCTGCACAGGCCCTTCTGAGCTCATGTTACTTGTGGTTGTGGATCCGTAAGTAATGACACCCATTCCTGGAACTATAAAGAGCAGGATCTGTCTGGTAGAAGCATTAGTATAGTAGTACTAGGGTGGTAGCTCTCCTTCTTCCTCATTTTATTAGTGAATGACCCAATTGTGGGCTCTAATTTCACCTTTCATGCTAAATTTCCTTTCTGAACTTTTGAGAAGCATGAAGACGATTCCTTCCTAGGTTCCAACCTGTAACGGTTCATCTTGGATTGTGTGTGTGTGTGTGTGTACTTTTTGTACAGAAGTGAGAGGGTTTTTATTTTTTGTTGTTTTTCAGTAAAAAAAAGTTTTTCATTAATGCACTATGCGCAATAAACCTTATGTTATATGTTGTTTTTCTTCTACAAAAACTTGAGCGACTCCTTTAAGGCATAGAAAATATGGAAAATATGGTGTCAATGGAGGGTTGCTGAACTGTGAAGTTGAGGGCGAGGACAATTATAACTTCTATCGTCTCAGGCAGTGCGGATGCATATGTGGGTAGACACACACAAAGCGAGCTCTGTCAGGTTTGGCCTTCATCAGAGATCCTCCCTATTGTCCCACATCAGTTATGTAAAGTCCCGGCATTATCTGTGTGTGGGGGTTTGTCTACAGTCCAGCTGTGGCTTGTAGCCCATCTTTTCTTGTAAACACAATTTAATCATTTCTGATGCTTATAATACACACTTATAGATTTTTCTGTAACTCCCCAGAATGGAGAAAACAAACCATGACCGTGACTTGGTTTTTGGTGCCAGATGGGCTTTTCAGAAACTCCTGGGATTTTTTTTTTTAGGAAAAAAAAAAAAAACAGTGTCAACAGCGTCATTTAATTTGACACTGTTACAGCTTTGCTCAATACATTTCTAGAGCATTTATTTATGATAATCATGTAAGGTATCTGAGGCAAATATTAATATTAAGATCTATTAAGGGCAGTGACAATATAGATATTAAAACAACCCTTAAATGTCTGTGATAGTTCCTTGTGCCATGAAATGTAATGTCTTCGATACTGCTTAATAATTTAATAATTTTTTTGGCTTGAGAATTGCTTTAAATTCCACTTTGTCACAGAGATCTTGATTCTTGATTTTGGTTTTATCAAGAAAAAAAAAATCATGATTGCAAATCCACTCCAAAAATCCATTGTCATTTTGTTTGAATTATAAACCAGCATGCAGCATTTTTTTTTTAAATTATTGTTTTTATGTATTCATTGCTAGATTTTCAAGGCAGAAGCTGTGTTACAAACAGCAGACCCGCAGTTTTCAAATAAGACCTTTTGACCAATCATCATTGCTGAAAAAATTATATAAAACACCACATATCAAACAATTAGCAGGGTTAATTAGGAAGAAACAGAAAATCAGAGCTCAGTGGTAATTAATTAATTAATTTATTTATTCATTTATTTGTTTGTTTGTTTGTGTATTTACTTATTTATGTATTCGTTCATTTTCAACAAAGTGTGTCCTGTACCATTATCTAGTACAATGACTGATAACGTGCTGTTACGAGCTTGTTATTTGTTAATGATATTCCTAATGGCTAGGGATGCAGAGAGTGTGTGAGTAAAGAGAAACAGCAGGAATGACTGAGAGGGTAAATGAGCAGGTGTGGGCTGATAAGGTCACGTGAACAACAAGGTCTTTAGTGCTGTCTGTCTGGAACTGAAATGGAGGCACATCATTGCCAAAGGGGAAAAGAAAGTGGAGACATGTTTCATTGCCATGATGAATGTATCATTTCAAACAAAACCACATCTGAAAATCCATCTCCGTAAGCATAAACTGCAGGGTCTTATATATGATTACAGTGAAAAATGGTGGCATTCATTTAGTAATTTGTTTAGTCATTCATCTTTGGTAACCACTTTCCTGGAGGCAAGGCTGGACTGATTAGCTAATAGACATATCACAGTCATCTCACAGTAGAATAAAAACCGCATGTAGTTAACCACTGCATCAAAACTTTAACACTTAAACAGGTTTCAGTATGACTTGATCTCATTACGCTGGTCTATCAGTGTTACCTGTCTCCCAAGCTATATAAATGTCTCTCCATTTTTCTTTCCTTATTTTAAGGGTTACTCCATTCTATAAACACTTCACACTGACATAATAAAAATGTCTAAGTTTATCAGATCATGCCACCCGTGTTGTTGACCTCTGCGAGGTCAAATATCACACTCCATAAACATGTAGCCCCAGGTTTTTCCTATTTCTTCTTCAGGTCCATAAAAGAGGTCACTCTCTCCTAGAAGAAAAGCACTTTGTCAAAATTAGAGACATCCTCTACATCATCTATTTTTCTGGAGTTCAGCTAGGAAAAAAAAAGATATTTTCAGCAGGCTGAATATAATGCTACATATTGTAGTGTCATATGTGCTAGTTAGATAAGCCGTGAATACAAAATGCAAAAAATGTTGCTGCCTTGTTGCCAACAGCTTAATCATCTGGATGCTGGATGAATCAGCTGAAGCTTGAATGGCATATGATGTCGCTTTGACATTTAAAATGTTTAAAATTCTCTAGGAATTTGCCTCTAGCAAATCTGAAACTCCAGATTTTGTCTGGTGCCTCTTTGCTAATGACATTATCAGGGGCCCAAACTATGGTGTAATACTTTGCATTATTTCATTGGTTTACAAACGCATTTAAATAAATAAATAAATAAATAAATAAATAAATAAATATTTCTTGGAAACAAACTACAATGTTCATTAATCCAACAGTGACAAAGCATCTCTTTCCCTGATTGGGGTTTTCTTAATGATAGCACTCTCAGATTCTTCTCTTTTGGGAAAGAGATTGACTTTGCACCTGTCTGCATGTGATTTGGGGTCATCTGAAATGTGGGCACTAGTAATGTTTATCTATAGTTATTCCTGGCTCTGGGACTAATAAACTACCTAAACTCTTATATCAGAGTTAAGCAGAGTCTAATAGCTGTGCTTTATTGTATTGGGTCTGACTAATCAATGACACAATTAGTTAAATCATCCAAGGCATTGGTTCATTACAGGTATTGATTAATTGCTTAGATAAAATGCTTTATCCATTAAAAGGAGCAAACGTTTGGAGTCTTGCTAGTCTATAAACCAAGAGCAAATATGATTAGTTTATTTGGTAAGGAGTACTCACACACTCACACAGAGCTTGTCTAGGGTGTGTGTTCCTACACATCTGTGTTTAGGTAGCTGGTGGGGATGAGAAGGTTGAACTTAGGGGCTGGAAAGGCTCCAGAAGTTTCTTTCCGACCCCTCGGCAGAAGGTTCTAATTCCCCTCTGGTAGGCCAGGTTAGGCTGGAGAAAGTGGGCCAGATTTGTTTTCTTTTTATTAAACTGGCATTTGGGGTATTCACATCTGCACTCTCTAACACCCTTCTCTTCCCCCACATGGGCCGCTGGATGGGGAGAATGAGCCAAGGAGTGAGAAGAGGTGAAAAGAATGAGAGGTAGAGTTAAAGGACATGTACTTTCTCCATCCCCGAGGAGCAGCTTCTTTCCCTCCCTGTCTCTGCACTGCCCTTATCCTTTGATGTTTTCCATCAAAATTAATAATGCATCTTTGATTTCCACCCCGTCCTGACCCCCATCTTCGGATTTTCCCTTTCACGCTCATTTTAATACGTCTGTCGCTTTAGATATACCTTTCCCTCTCATTATCCACCCTTTCTCGAGTGCTCTCCTCATCTTTCTGCTATTCTTCTCTTGCCTCACTGTCAGAACCTTGGCTCAAGATTCCACACATGCCTTTAATTTAGGAGGGAGGCAGCCCAGGAGTGCAGCTAGCTTACAGCTCAGGAATTTTCCACCCTCACCCCGATCAGAACACATGCTTGCTAATGGAAGGAGGGAGAGAGTGAGAGGTGTGAAGGTACTGCCCAGTTTTACCCTACTGCTCTGACATCGCTAACATGGCCTGTTTACTCAAGCTATATCAGATTCATGAGGGAGAAGGTCATTGTAAGGGAGCGATTGAGAAAGGGAAAATAAAGGGAATAGACGGAGTTATAGTGCAGGAAAGTGGTTAACTAATAAAAAATAAATATGAATAATTGCTCTTGCAGAAAATAATTACTATTATTTCAGTAAAACACTTTTTCTGTTCCCTGATCATTGACATACATACAGTTTAAAAAGCATTCTTCGGTTTGTCCCACAGATGCTTCTATAAGAGAGTATAGCACATAGAACAACTTTAGTGAAACACCTAAAAACTGTTAACTATATGAAAAACCCTTGAGGGACCAATTTTTCTAAATGCTTTCATAAAAATGGCATCACAAATCCAATCTGATCCTATGAAAAAAACTGTATTTGTTCAAGGAAATGAGGGTACTATTTTTGGATTTCAGCAAGTCAGCAAAAAAATGTACCCACCCTTAACCCTAACCATAACATTCCTAAATTTTTCATAAGAATTGTTATGAATTTGCAAGTCTAAGACCATGTTGCTTAACAATGACCGGTTAAAAACACAACCGTCTGTTGATAAGGCGATAAATAATGGAGATAATACAGTTTATCGTGTAGTAAGGGAGCCAGATAAGCCAAAGTTAAGGAAATATTTTTTGTATTTATTGTGCTCCTAAAATACCCAAAGGGAGGATGAAAGGAAGGCTACAAGACTGGGAGGAACTACAGGAGTCTCTCCACATATGTTTACTCTGACTAGCATCATTCTTGCCTGTCTCCCTGTCACATTGTGCTCACTTATGATTTGAAAGCTTACGCCTCTCTTTTATTGTGAATATATGGATATTTACTTCAGCTGTTTGACTGACGTGCTCGCTGCCTCACACTCCTCATCTGCAAGATGCCTGAGCCTGAATAAGCTGAATTTAGCTGATGAAATGAAATCTTTCTTTTTCAGTCTTTGTGGTTGAATGGAGCGGTTCAGCACAGCTCTGGTGAGGAGTCCCAAAGAATTGAAATAGTAATTATAAAGGACTTTGTGAGTGGCTGGATTGTAGGCTTAACTAGGTCACTCTCTTGCTCTCTTTGCTCCCTTTAAAACTGTAGGAATTTTTTTCTCTTCTGTATTTAGTCTGACTGGAAATGTTCTTTATTTGAAAGTAATTATTTAGGACTCTTGGGACTCTGGGACTCTGCCTTCTGCACCATGAAAAAGGATGCTGAAATGGTTGTTGATTTTTTTGTCTGTAACCCATTTAAGACAAACTTAAAGTTAAATGGCCTGTATCCAACTTGTAGTATTATCAAATAAATCATATGTTTGGGTCTGTTGTAAAATTACAGTTTCAATCTCTAAATACTGACTTTAACCCCTGGTTCTTAACTCACTGATTGTTTTTTTGTTTTTTGTTTTTTTTGTCAGTCAGCAGGATGCCATACAACAGTTTGTTTTGAAATTTTATCAGAAGTCCTATTAAAAATGACAGTGTGGGGAAAAAAGAAGGCCATTGCATGTCATTATTATGTATATATTAATACCACTAAATCTGCCATCACGAAATATTAATTATGCCATCCTCAGATGAACAAAAACTACTATGCAGTCTGTAAAGTATTGGATTTCAGATAAAACAGTGAATATGCCATTAAACTGGATACTGTCAGCTTTAATTAGCTGCTTAGATTTATCCAAAAGCTTTTTGGATACATAGTCCCGCATAGATCCCATACATAGACATAGACCCCATTTTAAGGGATCTATGTTGTACATTTAAGTTGTCCACTCAGCTTATTCTTCATCAGCTATGTGTCATTACTTTATGTACTAAGTATAATAAAAGTTTGAGTAGGTCATGGATGGATGATGAAAAAAAAAAAAAAAGAAACTAAATTAAACAACCACAAACATGTGTAGCAATAGGCTTCAAGGCTCCTCAAAATTAACTGTTGGAAACATTGTAAAAAAAAAAAAAAAAAAAAAAAAAAAAGAAACATTTGTGAGCTTATCAGTGGCAACAAATCTGGCCAGCCATGAAGGACCACAATAGTGGAAAAATGGTTTAACCCATTACTAAACATTAAACTTTCAGAAATCAAAAACCTTCTGTTTCCTGAGTCACATCCTGTTTACTGAGTCACTTGAATGAATCCAGAAAAGACAGACACATGTTTATCATTTAATATCCGTACTGTTTAGACATTTATTAAAATATCACTTCTTTGTTGAAATGTATTCATGTAGTAGTAACCTCTTAAACGTTGTGATCTATTGGGCGAACCTTTCTTGTTATGTATTGGTTTATTTGAGGAATCTGAGTGGTTGTTACTGTTAGGCACGGCCTCTTTGACAGAGCATTGAGAGCCAGTGCAAAAAGATATCACGCTTCTCAATTTCTGAATGAAGTTATGTAGTAACCCAACACCCTTAATGAAGATTTAAGATGTAAGATTCTGCAGCTGAGATTGTCCAGTTATGGTTTCATTTAAAATCCAACATGCCATAAGACAGAGACAAAACAGCAAAATATCTAGCTGTTTTGTGTCCAATTACACACAGCCTGCATCCTAGTTGGTTCCATTTCATTCTCTGTCATCAAGCCAGTTCCTTCTCAACAGCCCAAGGAGCCAAAACATGGGTGTGTGCCATGGAAACTCTCTCTCTCTTTCTGTATCTCTGTGTAATAGCTTTATTTGCTTGGCCACTAATGTGAAATCCTGCTTGTTTGTTCTATTTTCAGATACTGCCTTTGTCCTTGTTTTCAGAAACTCTTTATGGGTGGAAAGGACACCTAAGGGGTCATTCCAGACTCGTGCCATCCATCATCTGGGAGTTTCTGTACTTGCTTTCAGTTCTCTCCCATGTAAATTCTATTCTGATATAATATTGTTATAGCCATATTCTCAATTTCTTGCCTCACACATTAAATTCTCTTCTTCCCTCTGGACTGTTATAATGAGAGTGGTCAGTTACTGGTGAACTGATACAGCTTTATTACAGGATCTCTCTATCTCTCTCTTTCTCTCTCTCTCTCTCCCAAGACAGAATGGACTAGCTTATAAAAGTAAGATATGACAACAGGGAAAGTCAGAGGTTAATAGACTGGTCAAATGGTCCTTAAGTCTTGTGAGCCCCACTTCAGCTAATATGTATGGTTTTGGTTGATGTTGGGTCACGGGTCACATACTTCAGCAATGACACACATTTCACACTCGAGCAAGACCTAAAATAACAAACACTTAAAGAGACTTTAACATGATTTAAGTAAGGAATAAAACACAATGGGATGTTCTGTTATAGGAAAAGAATCCATGACAGGGTGGCGTCCATTACCACCCTGAAGTTGATTATTTTACCTGTAACAACACTTCCTGAAGTGTTTTAGTCCTATTACACCACAGCAATTTGCCAGTAATTACATTTTATTATTTCCATGACATTCTTTTTTATCAGTTTATAGTTGCATTTAATGTTGTGGAACGTCTGCGGAGCAAGTTAGTTCCTGATATCACTAACATTATAGCGGCTATAAACGCTCCTTATCTCACCAGCCTCTCTTTTACTCTCTCCTGAAGAAAAAAAAACAAACCAATGCTTGTCAACTGTCCTGGAGACTATCCCATGGCAGAAAACTCACTGACTGTTAGAAAGTTCTGTCTCTTTAACTTCACCAAATCAACAAATATAATTTTTTCTTTGTTAAATTACAAGTTTTTAAACTATATTTTTCCTTTTATTAGGCTTAGGTCATGTAGAGTGTTCACTATGCAAGTCCCTTATTTTAAATGATATCATAGTATAATGAGTGTATTAATAAAAACCTGTGATTTAAACTGCAGTCTGAGCTGTGCTCTTAGAGAAAACGATCATAATCAAGAATTCAAATCTTGCGTAATTCCTATGTTTTTCCCCTGCGGAGTCTTTCCCCATGAAAGGAACTTTAATTAAGTTTTAGTTTGTAAGTGATGTCGCTTTGTGAAGGTAGGGTGGCCAGACTTGCTGTGGAGAAATTATTTGGTCTTTAGAGACTTGATTTCTTGTGACTAGACAGTTATCATGTTTCTGAGGGTGGGACCTCACTGGAAGTTCCAAAGAAATTCTAAACATGAATTTCTGTTTTTTCTGTGTGTTGCTTTAGGTGGAACATCTAAACAAAAGTGTGACAATACTACTAAAATTAGGCTTGGTCTTATGGGTGACAACAAAATGTGTATATATGAACATTAATGAGCTCATTTGTTGCAAATATACTACCTAAGACACTTAAGGTGAAATTGAATAGAACAGAGGTAACCCCTTTTCACTACAGAAACATTTTCTTCTGATTAGAATATGTCTTACCTGAGCATCAGTGAGATGGTATGCTACTCTGGGTACTTGTTTATATTTATAGTTTTCTGGCCAGTAGGATGGCCTCTGTTCAGTGATGATAAGGGCTCAGATATCTTATTTCCCTCCACTTTTATCTCCAGGAATGCTGGGGCTATCAGGCAACATTCCAACACTATGGTAACTGGGATTCTGTGGTCATGGGAGTTTTGGAGATACTGGAAACAAGCTTGGTGACTTGGTTAAATGCCACTAAGAAATTCCCAGGTTTAGGGAGAAGGTTCCCACACTAGCAGAAAAGGACTGAATGGGACAAGAATAGGCTTTAGGGTGAGTAACCAGAGAACAACCTGGAAATTAGGTTTTTCATCTTCTTCCATTATTATGACTGTTGAGATGACTGTTGAGATGAGGCATGAGGCAAAGCTGAGGCACTCTTAAGTTTTATTTATTTATTTATTTTTTTATTTTTATTTTTTTTTACATTTCATTGTGCACAGTGAGTATCCCCCTCCTAGATATTATTTAATAACATTTAATAACAGCCATTGAATAAGCGTATTTTTTTCTTTCCTCATGTAAAATAACCTAAATCTTGCAGGTGGTCATTGTAATGAAAGAGAGAGTGGAGTAGAAACTGAGGTCATTCAGGCAGTGTTGGTGGTCTGGCTGCAGTGTGGCTCACAGACTTTATGGGGTAGTCGAGTCAACAAGCAGGAGGATGTAGAGCTGTTAGCAGAGCTGCTCTCACAGAAACCTGGCATTAAAGTGGGCATTAAAGAGGCCCGCTGCTGGAATCCTGCTCATAATGGAGACCACCTTACACAGCTATAGCCACAAAAATACAGTATATATTTTATAAATACTTGGATGGTCATACTGATTGCTAGAGTAAACATCTGGCCAATTTTGGACTGGTTTAAGTACTAGCCTCAATTGAAGTTCAAGACTTTTAACAGTCACCTTTTCTATCTTTAGTTTGTTTAGAACTTTAAATTTTTTTACTTTGCAACTTTAGGATTTTTAGGACGTACAGTATTTGAATGAAATTAAGCATGGAACTGAAGCATGGAACAGCTATTTTTCTGTTCAGATCACTACAGAAAAATAGTCCAGGTGAAAGTCTTGCATTCCTGCAGACTCAAACCAGCGTGTTTAAACCATGTGCTGGTTACTTTAAGTGGGCACTGCTCTATCTCTTATCTTTGTATGTAATCATGGGTTACATAACTTTCTCCTGACCCTAACAATTTTTAACACTCCCATTCCCACACCACTCAAATATACTGTGCACAATATACTGTGTTTTAATTTGTGTCTACTATGTGTTCCTCATATTTGGAACACGTTTTAATGTTTTTGAATGTATGTGGTCAGTTAAAATCTGATGTTGTGTCTATTCCAGCAGCCAGAGATTATAGTTACCTAAAATGCAATTGATTAAAGCTGCATACATAATCACAAAACACTGTCACCGTTCTATACACTATGTGAATACTACCTGAACGTTTATGTAAGGTGATTAATCCGCAAAGAGAAAGGCCATGTTGTCTTTTACCAGAGACTTCTCCAAATCCTCAAAAGTTACATACTGGAGCTTTAAGTGATAACTAGACTAAAAAGGCAGAAAAAACAACTATATACAATATGTCTCTTTTGCATCCCAGATTTACTCAACATTCAATATTCACTATATGAATCAGGCTCAGGCTCAATCTTTGAAGCAGCTCTGACACTTAACTTTAAGATTAAGATTAACGTTTAACAAGATTTAGCATTTCTCAAGGTTAGCTTTTAAAATATTCTCTGGTCACCACTGTAGTCTTAAAAATATGTAACTACGTATTGATGTCCTTGATTTATACTTCAAAAATCAAAATCAAAAAAGTTCCAGTAAAATTCCTTTCACCCTTACAAATATGGTCTTTTCAAAAATATGACCTATTCTTCAAGAGGGTAAAATGTCACAGTGGAAACAGAGACTTTTGCTCTGCTTTATTCTCTCTTGGTCTGTCTTTCTCTCTTGTTTACTTTGCCTTGCCTCACTGGAGGAGCCTTTAGGCCACAGACCACTATGTTGCACTTGGACTAAAGAACACTTTACCTCATTGCTTCCTCCCCCTCGAGCACACTCAAAACCTCCTAAACCCCTCCCTTCTCTACAGTGGGTATATCATGGCAGCTAAAATAGAATGCTTACTTTAAATCATAAATATTTTACTTTCACTGTAAAGGCTTTGCTTTGCTGACTTATGACAAAACATATGACAAAAGGGATGAGGAATGCATATAAAAATGCTTCAATGCACCGCTGAAATAAAAAGTGTTGCAAACTGGAGCCAGGGAGGTTGGTTGGCATGAGAGGAGTATAGACTTTGGAGGGTTCACTTAATGATATATGGTGTTTGGGTGTGATCCTAAGGGATTACACTGGTTACTCACTAAGGGTAATTCTAGGAAATGGAAAACAGTAGTTTTAAAGGAGGTGAAGAGGAGGCTAATTCCTGAAAATAACACACATGATTGAGTGATGTCTCACTGTATCTTAGTCAGTGCTATATGTACGTGTCCTATACGTTTCTTTGAGCAATCAACATAACAGTCTGTAAAGAATTTTTTTTTTGTAAAGATTATTGAAATTGGCCAGTTCCCTTCCACCACCTAGCTGTCTGCCCTATCACGTAACAGCTACCAAGTAGGGAGGGTGAAGGATAATACGTGCTTCTTCTTTACAAACTGCAGCTCCTGCTACATTATATGACAGCTGAGCACACTCGGAGGAAAGCGCTAACTACCCTCTTCCACATACATGAGCTCATGGACACCTGTGATTGTCTAGTTTCTCTCTGATTGACAGATGATACTAATGTCACTTCCACCCACAAAGCATGGTCAAGTTTGGTTTCTTGGACCGTGGTGACTGTAGCATAGTTTCATAGATTCAAACCTATAATCTCCCGATGATAGGATAAAATGAATTTCTAATGTTGATTATTATCATATTTAACAGATAGTGTGGACAGTTTTTAAGACAAATGTGTTAAGCAAGTCTAGTAGGCTATTTTAAATTAAAAAAAAAAAAAAACATGATATGCTCCCCAGTTTAGTTTTCTTTCTTCAATTTAACACATTTAAACTATGTTGTAATTAACAATTTCTTTCTTTCTTTCTTTCTTTCTTTCTTTTCTTTCAGTGCTTTTTTGCTCTTTCTTTTCTTAATAAGAGTATAAGAGTATGCATTTTACCTAAGGTTTAGTGTTTCGTGAGCTCCGTTTTTTCCAGTGCTATAGGTAAATTTGTCAGTGAAAATGCACGGCCCAGTGCAAAGCAGCTGCGTGAATATAACACTATACCAACACGCACCATCAACCGTCCAGATGTCCCGGAATTTGATCCTGGAATCTGTACACACAGCTGAGCCACAGCCCTCCGAGCTGTGCAAAGCTTTCTAAGTTGCTCACTTATTTCCAAACTTTCCTTTGATATAGACTGAATTATATGTCTTGTGCGTGCATGTGCATTATATGTGGAGATTTCGAAATTCCAGATGGGGATTATCACTTTGCCTCTCATCCAGAATAACTTCATCTAAACTGCCTCTCTTCTTGCCGTATTATCACTTGGATCATACCTACCCCAGCTACAGTGGGAGAGAAATAGAGAAGGAGGTGGCAGTGCCTGGTACTGAAGCTGAATGTGGGTGACCTCATTCAAGCCCAGTGTTAATAATCATCTGTGGTTGCTAAATAAAGCAGTTTGATGTATATTCATACACAGCTTTAGATTGTTGAGACTATTACTGTGGAAATGTGCTCCTCTGTGTCTGAGTGCTTGATGTTATTTCACTCTTCTAAGTGTGTGTGTGTTTTACAGTGCAGTGATAGTTGGAGCACAGACCAGACTGTAAACATTTCGGAGTCCTGCACTCACATGTTAAAACACACACCAGAGCCTCTATAGGTGACCCAATAACCCTCTACTGAGTGAATAGACACTAGGGAGCTTTTTTCTAATGTAGAAGTATGGCCAGAGATATAAAGATATAAAGACACGTTGCTATAAGTATATTGTGGCCTTTTTTTGCAGTTATCCTGTATATTCTACACAGGATCTTGTTAAGAATAGTCTTATTTTTCCGAGACTTGGATGTTAAATACCCTTCATTTTGAGCAATTACTCTAATTGTGGAGTGGGATGCAAGTAGCTGCTGTGGTGACCTTTAAAATGTTCCAGAATTTTGCTGCTTGGATTTAAGTTTATAAAGTTTTCTATAGAAAAGGACCATAGAAAGCAAAATACAGATCATAAATTACAAAAACAAACCACAACGATATCTCTTATTAATTGGTATATAAATAGTTACTTTTTAGGTATTTAATGTTTTTTTTAAATATTTTGTTAGAATTGCAATTTCTGTCATTATTCTGAATGAACTTTTTGCACGTTAGACCTTTTTTCCAGTTGTTATTATCTGAGACACAAGAGATGTTAATCTCTGGATATTAATCCTTAAGCATTTCCTGTCAAATGAATAGCCTTCAAGTACAAATAAATAATAATAATCTTATCTTGTATGTATATTATGAACTACAAATGAAGTATTGTACATACTGGATATATTGGACATCAATACCAGATCAGTATTGGATATCAGCCAATACATGAAGCTTTAGTATTAAAAAAAAAAAAAAAAAAAAAAAAGTGAGATCAGAGCATTTCAAAGTTGTACGCATATAATATCTGAGAACAGTGAAATCCAGTGACATTACAAACTGTCCATGGAGACGTTCACTGAAATTTTCCAGGAATTCATTTTATATTTCTTATGTGGCTTGGATTGCCTCCCTCTGTCTTTCTCTGTCTTCCTTTCTCTCTCACTCTCTCTTGGTCTCTCTCTCTTGATTAAAACAGGGAATCTCCTTTCTCTCTCTGAAATGGTCTGACAGCATAGTTGGCAGACCAAGGGTCTGTGGTAGTCTTGTTAAATTAGCCAAGATGTCTGATGTGCGCTTGGAGAACAGGAAAGCCCTGTTCAGACTCAGTATTAACATCAGCCTCGGGTGATCCAGAAAGGAGAATCATTCACACCAGGTATTGTCGCTCCTTACGTGCATCCTCAGTATTCACTTGAACATATTTTGTGACTCAAATGGTTGCCATATCTGCCAAAAGCAACCGGTGACACTTCACCAGCCAAAAATAAAATTCACTTCCAAAACAAAGTGTATATTTGGGTTGCATTTCTTAATACCCATTGGTTGCTCAGATTGGTCGATGAAAGCTATACACACACTGCCATTGGCAGGGTGCATGGTATTTTGTGCCATTTTTGCCCAGCTAATCATGACAACCACACAAACCCAAACAGCTCTTTACCAATACAGAGGGTAGTAAAAAAACGAAATAAAAAGTTAGTTGCAGACACAAATTAAGGCACTGCTTAGCAGGAGCATCAGTGTTTATGTATAAAAAGTTCTTGTGAACTTGATCACAAGTTAAGAGTGGTTTCACTACTGTTGATTGTCTTCTTGTATCTTTTTGTCAGAATCTGATGGTAAATCTCTTTATTTACCAACAGGTTTACAGAAATGCAGTGGTCAATTAAAAAACACTGACATTCTTGTTTAATCAAATAAAGTGAATCCTGGTGAATCTTTTTTTTTTTACCTGCCTATTGCACGGTATAACTGTGAGTGGCTGAGTCATTAAGGTTTATACATTAATGTTCACTTAACTAACATTGTTTACTGCATTAAGAAATTAAGTTTCATATACATGTTTATTTAATGCATACATAGATATTTAATGCATATTAATTGGTATTTGGTAAAATGTTAATGAAATGTCACCTGCACTGAATAACGCTTATTCAATCGATTATTAAAAAATAATTCCATTTAAATGAGCAGAAATTAAATTACGACATTTAATCTGGTCTAAAAGTGTAAATACTGGACCTTACTTTTCAGGCCAAGTTCTGAATTTTACCAGTTCACAGCCACAAACATGTTAATGATGGTTTTGTTGGTGACTGTGGGTTTAATTTGCTTATGGATGTGACAACTATTGGTTAATGCAAGTGCTGATAATTTGGCTCATCTGGTTTGTTTATTTATTTGTTTGTTTGTTTATTTATTTGCTTATTTAAACTCTATTAATGCAAGTGATTATAAATGTTACTTATGGTGTATTAATGCTACATGGTTTGTACTGAGCAATGTCCGCTAAGGAAACCATAATGTAAAGCATTACCAAGAATGTATCTTTATTAAGATCATAATTCACAACAGCGAACTTCAAATGCATGGTTCAAGAGTGAAATCCATGTAATGAATCCGCTTTCCTCACTGTCCAAACAGCATTGCTCTCATTAGTTGTTTACCATGGCACTAAAATAATCCAGTCATGAATTTTTAATGATGTGCATTGCCTCATTTCTAAAGAATTGTTTCACATATTCAAAACCTACTGACATAAGGTAGAGCAATTTTTAAAAAACCTATGAACTGTAAGTGAAATCCTAATAAAAGCCCATTTCTATTTTACATAAATGTCTCCAGTTAAATGAAGTGGTATGGTTATCAGCTGCGTTCAGGTTCAGCTCCATTTTCACTCTATAAAATAGATAGTGCAGGTAGGTTGAGTGTGTGAAGCCCATCCTGGATAAGCTTCAGAGTGCTGTGCTATAGCAGTTCGCTGTATGAGATTGTGGGCCCTTACCACATCAAAGTGAATCAGCTTGAATCACCGTACTACATGTAGGCAGCAGTTCAGATGTCAGTTCAGAGGTGAGACACCACTACACGATCCTTATGTGTTAAACGCAGCCCCCCCTGCCCCATCATCCCCCTCCCTGCAATGCTTCTTCCTTCTTTTCCATATCCAGATGCCCCAGCTGGGGCAGAAGTTTAAGCACATCTCCTTCTCTTGCTCTCTAATGCTCGACCCCTCCCCACCCCTCAGCCTCTGCTCCACCCTACACACATCTGTTCTGCGTTAGTGTGGTTGCTTGCTCAGGAAAACCCAGTTGCTTCAGGATTTGCTGTGGTCAAGGTGGAAGTGGAGGAGGAGAAGTGGATCATGGGAGGTCTGCTTGTCGCTTTAAGGGTATTTACTTGCCATATAATGCGATGGGTGAGTAGGCAAAACCACCATGGCACTACAAATATCCACTTTGTGTGTTTATTGTATAACTGTGTGTGGGTGTGTGTTTGGAGGGGGTGTTCGGACTGTTTGGGGTTTCCAGAGTCCTTTCATATTTTGATGGCATTCTGTTGAATCATTCATTAATTTAAGGCCTAATTTAATTTGGGCTTTGTTCAGCACACACTCTATTTATGTTTGTGGCTTAATTTAGAGGTACTCAATGAATGTTCAATTTAGTGAAACAAAGAGGCTGTTGTGGCATGAATCAGACTCTTTCCTTTTTTCATTCCAGTTTTTTTCTGGAGGAAAAACTGGAGAGATTAGATGCTGTGGCTGGAAATTGGAGACCAGTTTGAGCAGTCCCTTTCGTTTTGATCGGATTTCAGACAGTTTACTTTATTCTTTTCTTATTTACTATTAAAAGACTGTTAAAGTTCCTCTTAATCAATATTCATGTTGAGAAAAAAGTTTCATATCACTAGAAATAAATGGATAATTTTTGTTTGTTTGTTTTTACATATTTCGTGATTGTTTATCGTTCATATTACCCATTCAAACAAACCCCAACACAGTGAACATCCACCGTCATTGGAAGTATGCTTGATATGTTATGCTTCACCTTGCTAAAAAAAATGCATTGACAAAGACGTTTATCCTTTTTTAAACAATTCTTAAAATAATGAATCTAAAAATGAGCACTGAAGTGAGCTTTCCTCTATTGTCCTGTAGGACTCAGTAGACTTTTTATTTCGCTAAATATAACCATCAGTATTCAAATCATTGCACTACAGCATAAGCAAATACACTGAACCACAATATTTAAAAAATGTTCCCTTTGTTGCTTGGTTTCATGTGTCAGCTGCAATCAGTGTGGTGGTCATCAGAGGGTTGAGGCCAGACAGGCCTGAGGAATGGGCCGATTCGTAGCACTGTTTGGTTATGGAGACATTTCCTGTTCTGGTGAGATGGTATAGACCCAAGTGACCACAGGACAATGCAAGCATTCTAAAATAGCTATGCTAAATTATAGGTTCAGGCTAGACCAGTAGAGAAGAAAGCCTGAGTTCAGTCTTCAGTAACTGTGTGTCTTTGAACACTAGTAGTTATTTCATCTGATTTCAGTTTGGCACCATCCTGTTTGTGAGGGGCCTGAGTACGCCAGACATGTTTTCCTACTCAAGAAACCACAGTCTGACTTTTTACTATTCTTGGTTTAGAATGACAGCATAGCTGCAGGGTTTATCAGAATATCATGGTATTGTGAAGTACAATGACTGGTGGATAATACCTCCGTGTCCCTCATTCAAAACTGTGTGAATGAGGGAGACTATGGTATACAGTAACCTGCATATGGATTGGCTTAGAAAGCCTATCTACCTTCCAAATATCTTCAACTCCTGCCTAGTTTACAGCCACAAACCTATTCTTACGTTCACATTAATCTCTGCTCTCAGTGTTGGTCTATTGGAGCTCATCTCTTTAGCAAATGGAAGCAGTGATATGCCATTATATTGCATCATACCCTTTCATGGTCCTTTATTATGGCTGCAGGATGTGAAATAATCCAACTCCCACCCGGATGTGAATCAGAAACCTGAAGCATTGAACCACCTACCAGAATTCTACTCACATGATGTTAGGAACAGAATAACATCTTGGCCATATTACTGCATATTCTGTTATATATTTTAACAAATCGTACATACAGAGATGTTAATTTAACACAGGCCAGTCTTTATAAGCTTCATGACCTACACGAATTCCTCTACCTGCCGGAGATATGAGTATTGACTTTAATTTGACAGCATTTGCTGTCAGGCTACCTGACACTGCATCATGGTGTCTTTTGTGATTCAGGACTTCCCAGTATACCTACTGTACTCTAATCAATATTTGGTGTGACCATTCTCTTTTGCATTTAATTGCAACAATACATTGTTGTGTTGTTATACTATGTGAAGAAATTGGCTTGTAGGCTGGTCTAACCATGTTGGAGAACTTACCATAGTCTACTGAAGACTTTGGCTTTCTCACTTGCTTCTGTCTCTTCAGGTCCAAAACAGCCTCTATAATGTTTTTATGATTTAGGTATACTGGTATACAATTGGTTTACATTTACATACGGTAAATGTAGTTGGTTATGACTATCTAGATATTTGGACTGAAAAGTGAAAGATACCATACCTATGATTTAAGACTTTTAAGACAGAATTAAGTAAATATCACTACACTGTAGCCTTTTTTCCATGAACCCAAAGTTTATCCTACTTTTATGGCTGTTTTCATTACTTTTTCATGGAAATTTCTGCTTGGTGCTTGTTTAAATCTAAATCTTGTTCAAGCCTGCCAGTGGTTATATTATTCTTTTTGGTTTATGTCTACTGGCATTGAAATCCATACAGGTTTCACGTGTTATGGTATTTTATACACACACACACACACACACACACAATAGCTGGAGACAGAGCAGATGCTACTTCAATGTTCCACAAGGTATGAGTTTTCTAAAGTTTGTTTATCTTAACTTAAGTAGCCACAGGAAATGTGTGAGGTGAGGAAACAGACCTCCCCAGTGGTTAGATTTACACCAGTAAGATAAGCATCCGATAGGCAATATGAAGTCTGGATTTATCACAAGCATTACAGTGGTTGAGGTTCCATGACCCTGATTGTCCACCTTACAGATGTGCAAATGTTGTGGTGTCTCTGAAAACATATCTAGTGAACACCAAAAACAAGCTCATACCAACCCTGAACTAACTCTCTTTGTGATTCTCCCTTTGAATACTCAGGTGGGCTGCGGATTGAGATTTGTCCACCAGATACAAACAACACGCTTTCTGAGGAACATCTTACACAGATTTAGTTATATGTGCAACATCTGTGTCAATATTATGAAATCCATCAGCCTTTGTTCTTTTTAGAGCTCTCCTCCATCTGTGAACAGTCAGCCATGAAAACACTCAGGTATGTGGAGTTTTGGAGATTGTGTGGTTTTCTTTGTGTGTGCTTGTATGTTGATAGCAAAAACCACAGATCAAATAATCCCTTCATTTGAAAAGACACGGACCAATTAGACTCATTCTGATTCTCTGTGCTTGAATGATTATGTGTTTGTGGAAAGGGGCATTTCAGATTCTAGGCCCTGTGCCATGCAGTCTCTATGGGTCCAGTTTCCATCTCTTGAAAATCAGAACTTTTTTGTCCAGGATCCTTCATCTAAGCACTCTGTTAGGAGTTAAATTTGGCAGGTGTTCATGGGAGTGGAGCTCTGTGACTTATGTGAATGCTCTGGGGCTAGAAGTTGGTCAAAATGTAATACAGTCTTGGTGAAACTATTTTGATATATCACACTGGCAGGCCTATTATATATATATATATAT
>CM075014.1:14489280-14532949 GCA_037576675.1 Pangasius sanitwongsei
AAAATCGCACCCAGTTCCGGAGATGCGAAAACGCCAAAAAGTGGGTAGTTCCACAATTAGTTCAGGTACTATGAAAAGGTTCCCGCGGTGCGAAAGGCCCTAACGTTTAAACTTTATATGAATAAAATGTATATGATCACATCAATTTTTAAATTAAATATACTACAAAGTATGTGTATTATTTAATTCAACAATTATTAATATTTATATTTATTAATTGATGTATGTATAATGCAGTTATTATGCGATGTAGTACCTCTAGGCTCTGTGGAGCAACAGTAAGACAGCACATGAAAGCCATGGAAGAGATGACACTCCTTACAACAAGTCTTACACATGAGTCAAGGATTCTTAACCTCCCTTTGTGAAGGAATCCTTCATTCATAGACCTTGAGTAAGAGCTTCATCCTGGTCAGGTTTCAGGAGCATTGAAAGGCAGGCAAGGCAGCAACACACCCTGGAAGGGGCGCCAGTTCATCACAAGGCACCACGGCACACACGCAGTCATACACTCGATCACACCTAGGGATGTTTTAGAGTAGCCAGTTGGTGTGTTTTTGGGAGGTGGGAGGAATCCGAGGAACCCAGAGGAAACCCACACAGTCACAGTGAGAACATGTGACTCAAACCCTGGAGCTGTAAGGCCACCCTGTAATAGAATCTTGTTCTCTTAATTTTATATTTTAGACTGAAATGAATACAGACGGGAATCCAGAGGAATATTCTGGAGAAGGCAGAGAACAGGAAAAAATACAAATGATAAATCTCTGGAGAAAGATCCCCAGAAGTTGAAGTTTAGCACGTGGGTCTAACATGACTCATAAGAAGGGTCGCTGTGTTGTTGACTTCGCCTCTCTCCTCAGGGGTCCAGCCACAGCCGCTGGTTCTCAACATGCTACACTTCTCTGTAGCTCGCATATCCTCAGGAAGAAGAGGTTGACCAATCTGATATCATGAGGGAAACAATGAAGTCACTGCGGTCCAAACTGAGTGTGTTACTGCGCATCTTAAAGGACAGTGTCATGGCCTCATTGTAACAGAGCCTGTAGAACAATGATTAGGTGTGGCTAAAATGGAAATTTTCTGAAGGACAGGACAGACATGTTATTGTTCTCTTTTTTGTTAATTGTTCCTTGGAGATAGTTCAGGTCCGAGAATTGATAATAATTATAGAGTTGCAGACCATATATCATTTTTATCTAGGCAGCCAGTGCAGTTTTGGAGTGCTAAAATGTATTTGTTTCAAAATTTCATTTTGAACAGAAGGCACTTGCACTGTATTAGTGCAGCCTTTTTGCTACAGATCCTGGACTTGAATCAAGAAACCAACACTCAAGAAATTTTGCAACTTTTTTTTTGATTAACTTGTTACTTGTGGCAAATGTGTGTGACCTTCACTTTAAACATTTTAGACTGATCAGCAGATTTGCTCTGACATCCCAGACATCACCGTTTGTATCCTGCACCACTTTTTCCTCCATCCTCCCGTTCTTAGAAATGGACTCCACAAATCTCACTAAGGCTATGAATAAGGAGTTGACACCAAACTGTCAGGGCGGCAGCTCTGGGCTCTCTGCACGCCTGATGGGAAGGCGGGTGTGAGGAAGAGACCAGATGCCCTCCAAAAAGCTCAGACCTAAAAATGTGTGATTTATTTATGAGTGAGCACAAGGCTTTGTACCACAGTCATGCCTCATAGTCTACAGAGGAGAAGTAGCTTAGCCAAAATCTTAGCTTCCTTGTAGATGATTAGTTCTAATAAGAAAATAAAATGAACTAAAAAAAAAAAGACAGCGCTCATTACTGGTGCTTAAAGAATCAAGTTCTTGCAAACTTAAATGTAGACCTCTTGGTACCGGCTGCCTGAGAGATTGCTTTTGTCATTTTCATAGAATCGTCCTGCTATATTGGCTTAGGATTGTGCAGCTTACTGTAGAATTTATATAACCCTGCATCTGTTTCTTTGAAATTTATTTATTCTTTCTCAGTGTAGTTTTCATGCACTGTAGACTCATGACATCATCGTTCTGCATGTGGTTTTGCTTATTTTTAGCATGCCTGATATGTTAGCTATAAAAGTAGGTCATAAATAAAAAAAAAAAAAAAGTGTTATCATCCAGATCTACTAGATATTCACTTTATTTTCTGAAAGACACTGTGAGAAGCTGTTTGTCATCATTAAAGTAGCAGACATGTTTTTTTTTAAATCAACAGGCATTTTCTGTATTACTCAGCAGAACAACCGGCCTGCTTCATTCTCCAAGTGCGGTGGCAGCTGAAGCTTATTTTTGCAAAAAATAGAGCATATAAATGCTGTATCAAATAGCAAGACCTTTCCAGTTCCAGTTCACTGGAATTTAAATAGTGTTTGCTTTTGGGTTATACAGTGTGTGTGTGTGTGTGTTTGGAAACCTTATAATAAAGGTTTTGTAGCCAGTAAATCTGTAGTTTCATATAATTTAAATGTTCTTACTGTGTCATTTGAGTTTGAAGAAAGCAACTATTTCTATTTTTTTCTTTATTTTTTTTTTTAAACCATTGTTTTAGAGCACACTTTCTTCACTTCTGTCCCTAAGATAGGGACAAAATTCTCAGGAAGTGCGCATCTGAAGTAGCTTGGATGAAAATGATGGATGCAGTCTGCACCCATCACACAAATTAGGATCATTTATACGTGCAGCACTGTCACTGTTTTGCGTAGAGGATTTAACATCATTTAAGACACTACAGGAAGTTGGGTCACCAAGAGAAAGTCAAGAGTCAATCCTCCAAGACTAACAGGGTTAAGGTTTTTAAAGAAAGGTAATCGTATTAGTGTTCTCCGTGCTCAGAGACTTCCATTTTACACTCGTGTGTCTGAAAGAGCGGATGTTCTCAGGTAGAATAAAAGACATAGAGGTTAAACCTTTCCTTCTTTCATGAAGGATTTACATTACAGCAGTAGATTATGAAGGTATAATGTTTCAGTTTAGACTGAAATTTAACTTCTTGTGGAACAAAGGAGTGATGCCTAGATGCGTAACCATTAGTGATTAGTTCATGGCTAGAAATAAGACGCATCATTTTGAAGGGGTTGTGCTTTTGGAGTGGTGCTTCTCATTACCACTTGTTACAGATTTTGAACTTGAAGTGGAAAATAATCGCATACTTCTCAGTCCAGTCGTCTTTACACATTCTGTTTTTCATTGTCGACATTTTTAGTTTCATCAAGCCGTGACGTCACTTCGCTAATCAGACTAGAGAGGGCAAATGAAATTTTGGAAAATCAGTGAAAGGCTGTGAAAACCCTTTGCTTTTTCAGTGAGCTGCCTTCAGGCAAATAATTTACATACATGTGTGCGATTGACTGCAGCAAGCCACCACAAAGGATCTGCTACACAAGCCGAGCAGGTTCATGTTTAAAACTAGGAATTACCCTCGTGTTTTTCATACGTCGATCAGTTTTACTTACGGTATTTTGGTGCTAATGTATTTAGCCTTAACAGCCTTAGCACACTACACACTGCAATCCAGGGTGTATCCCGCCTCAAGTGTTCCCCGGATAGGATCCGGATTCACAGTGACTGACCAGAACAAATCAGTTACTGAATGTCTGAGTGAGCGAACAAACAACTGAATGCACGCGTGAATATACTCTGGTATTTAGATGGTATAGATGGTGAATTATTTGAAGCAAGAGTGTTAGATTCATAGGTCTGTAGGTGTAGAAGTAACTATGACCAAACTAAATAGAGAGAAATCTATGAATTATGAGTTTTTTGTATTTGTTTAGATTGCTTGAAGGTTTACCTTGAAACACCTGAACTGGTATGATTAGAGTTTAAGATGCAGAGTTCATGTGTATGTGTGTGTGTGTGTGTATGTGTGTGTGTGTGTAACAGAAAAGATAGATAACCTCACTGTCCATAGAAATTCTTCTGCTGCGGTGTAACAGAGAGCCAGTTTAGTCAGTCATGCTGGCATGGTTTCAGTTTTCACTTTTAAGACACAGAGAATCTCCTGCCTAATGTGATGTCATTCTGTGTCACTCTGCAAATAAAATGTACATGAATTTTTTAAGTGCATGTTTTACATATGCTGTGTTTATTCCATTTAAATTGATCCCTAATGTGTTGGAGCATTTTTTAAGAGAGCTGCTCATTTTGCTGTCTAAAACTAATCTTTCAACCCTGTCCCTTCCCAATCCTTTCATCAGTGATCTACATTTTTTTTTGGGTTTGTTGAAATATGTGCAGTGAAACTAAATTGGAGTGAATACACAGTAAACCAAAAGTATCAATATTACTCAAAGTGCCCTTGTACACCAGTGAGCTAAAGACAGCACAAACTGTTAGAATAGAGCATGTTTTGTGAACCTTTTTCAATCCAGTGATTATATCTCATTCCAAAGAAGAGCAGTATCACAGTGTATCACAGTGTTCAAAGGCTTGTTTTTCTGTTGGAAATGGTGCATGGAAGTGCAGCATACACAGAAGTCATGGAGAGCCAGTCAGATTGCAAATTTCAAGAACCTAAAGCTTGTGGCCAGAAAAGATTCTGAGACCGAGATGATTTCCACCACTGGCACACATAAATATGGATTCACTTCAAGACTTGCTTAGTCAGTGAGCATGCATTGAGTATAAGTCTTAATTAGTATGACAGTGCTCCATTCATTCTCATTTCATTCACTGTCCTCTGATGTTGCTGGCTTTGTTTTATCCCTGTTGATTATCTGTGTAGTCAGCAGTGGGGTAACGTGGCAGCTATGATTTTTCCCTCTAATTGGGTCAGTGTGCATGAGGCGTACTGCCTTCTACTTCAGTGGGCTGGATAGAGGATCATTGCTGTGCTGAAAGAGAAGCAGGGGGTGAGAGGGGAATGGGAATGGGTAATCGAACAGACAGGCAGGCAGACAGCCATTGAGAATTGCTTCTCTTGTTGTAAGGTAGGGCCTTTTTTGGGGTTTGACAGTCTCGCCTTTGGTTAGGGGCGCAGTCTTCACATCAAAGGGATCTGGGGGAAAAAAAAATCATATTAATAAATCTCTCACTCTCTCCCTCTCACACTTTTCCTCGTCCCATTTTATTTCTTTTCACAGTGATGGCCTCTCTGCTGCAGCTGTTCATAGACACGCCTCATCTGGAAAACGTTTAGAACTCTGACTACATCCGCACACACACTTTGGACACCACACCACACTCGAGCTTAGCCATGTACAGCGTGGAGGACCTTCTTATCTCTCATGGATACAAAATCAGCAGCAACAACAATGTCCCTCCATCGCACTCATCCTCATCCTCGTCCCATGAGCAGCGGCCGCCGACGCACAGCAACAGTCGGTGTGAAATCACAGACAAGCGGACAGGACATGGCGCAGTGAATGGCTACAAAGCGGACTATGTTTATGGTGCTGGTGTGAAACAGTCTTCATCTCGGGGTGGCCCCAGTGACACAGAGATCAGGGACAAGAACCAGAAGACAGAGGAGGACAATGCTAACCCAGTAGATGGACATTCGCCAGGAGGCACCTTGACCAGCGACAGCGGGTTAGTCGAAGTGTTTTACAGCCCTATACTTTTATCTTACACACGTGTACCTACTCTTGCAGATTCAAGGACATACACAGCCTCTCCACATTTTATCACATTAGTCTTCATTTTCTTTCAGCTCAGGTTTAAGTTATCTGGGGTTGATGAGGCATGTTATGTAATGATGGCAGCTGTCAAGGACCTTTCCTCAGTTAAAGGACAAGATACTAACAGCGTGCGCTCTCTTTTGTGCAGTCTGTTTCCTTATTTCTCTTCATATCTTCTCTATTACTATGTATATATTTTAAAACATGCAAATAACTTTACAGTGTTGGGTCTTCACCTTCGTCAGATACTACTTACGACTCAGTTTCTCTCATTTTCTCACTTGCCAGCTCCTGCTCCATCCTCTCTCTTTTTTTTTCTCAGTACCTCTTACTCTTTCCTTGATACACCCATTTGCTATGCTAGATAGATTTTAAAGTACGGTGGTCCATTTCCTCCCACACAGGACTGTTATGTTATAAACAAGACTATATTGGAACACCCCATTATTTTATATGTTCAATGCAGATCTATTGGTAAATTATAAATCCCTTTAGGCTTCTGTCAGATCCTGATTCCATTCGTTATGTAACATCAACATTAATAAAATATTTTGAACTCAAATGTGAACATTGCTCCGCTACTAATTATAGCACAGCTGTTTCGTAGGTGGAATCAGTGCAGTGCTGACACGAGTGTTGGAAAAAATTTTATTCATGAAGCCATTTAATGTTTTTTTTTTTTTGGGTCAGCACAAGATAATTCAATGTATAAAAAAAGGTCATCAGTAAGAGATTTCACATCATAAAAAGATTATTTAAAAAAATGTTATTTATAATTTTAAAAAATGTCATTTATATAGCACATTTCATGAATAAAGATACAGATCAGAGTGCTTTATGAAGAAAAAAAACTAGCATATGGGAATGAGCAGAAAATAGGGAAAATAAAAATGTAATAGAAATAATTTTTTGTTTTTTCACTATTAATATCTTATACACAACTTGTCTATATTTGCTACTTGTGATAAAGGAACATCTGTGAAGCCTAACTCACTAAATGATTTTTTTTTTTTTTGTGGTGCAGCTTTCATGATGCCCACAGAGAAATGTACACTCATCCACGGCCAGAGCATGATGTGTCTTACTGGCGGAGACGGGGTCAAGACTTCAACGTGCTCCTGGACTATGTGGACATCAGGGAGCCACAGGGAAAACAATTAAGTGGTAAACATAAAGCAGAGGGCATGCAACGAAGGCCAGAGTCAGCATTAACCACTGAAGAGCATCGTCGTGAGAGACAACGCAGGGCAGACAGCGCACGTGCCAGAGAGCGTGAACTGGCCCTCTACCAGTGGAAACTGGCAGCAGAGAGGAAGTACCAGAGCCTAGGAACAGAAGAGTGGCGTCCAGCTGTAGGAATGGGTCGACATATGTCTGAAAGTGAAGGTGAAAGATGGGCACAGGAGCAGCGGCGGCCTCGAACAGCAGAGGGTGCTGTTCCTCCCAGGACCAAAGCCAAATCCCAGTCCCTACCCAGAATGGCCATGCCCTCAGACAGCCTCCAGTACTTAAGCATGCCATCCTCTGGCCAAGATCCATGTGGAAGCTATCGAATAAATGGGCACCAGTCACGGGTACCTCAAGGTCGCAGTCTCAGCGAAGGGGAAAGTAGGGAGCGATGGCCTGAAAATAGCCGGTCAGGCGTACAATCTGCACCCCCATCAAAGCCTCGTTTTAGCCGACCTCTTAGACCCCCATCATATGAGGTTCACCAGCAGATGCGTGGAAGTTCAGAGATGCTCTCTGGTGATTTTATGCCCCACCCCAGAGACAGAACTCCACTGCCTTTTTCCAGACAGGATTACTTTGCCCAGGAACTTGGAGGGTCTGGCATGGAGCCCCCAGGTTACATCCCTCCACCATCATACAGGAGGCAGCCTGTCATCAGGGGAGGGCACAGGACTTATGCCAATTCCATGGGGAACTACCAGTGCAGGGGAGACCCATACATGCAAGGGCCTGCCATGGCCGAGGTCCAGGAGTGGTTCATGAGACAGACAGGAATGGCCTGGCCCGACAATTACAGGGATGGGAGAAGGAGTATGCCCTGTAGGAGACAGGCATACCCTGGTTATGTAGAGGAGCACATAGGGAATGTTCAGTACATACCCTTTGATGACCCACGAGTCAGACATATCTCAGGAGGGAGAATGGATGGGAACTCACTGACAGATGCTGACAAAATCAGGAATATCAGAAAAGACATTCCCATCACCTCCACTTCTGAGAAATCTCCTGATGACAGTGCCTTTCTGCTCTCAGGTAAACCATTCAGCAGCACAGAAGCAAGCAACAGCAATATCAGTGACTGTGTTAATGAAGCAGTCATGCATAAGGAGGTTTCAGGAGAGGTGATCAACTCAAAATCAACAAATGATGAAAACTCCAACAGGTACCCAGCCAGCCCTGACTATCCAAATACCTTCCAAACAACATTATCACAACAGAAACCTAGCATAGACCAACAATTCTGTGAGACAATAACACAGGTAAAGACGTTTGAAGCACAAACAGCAGCTGAAAATAAGAAAAACAAGAAGAAAATTAAAGAGACTATGTTCTGCTTAGTGTCAGTTCCAATAAACATGGTAGCCAACAAGGAAGCTACTGATCCAAATAACAATGAAAAAGTATCAAGCTTAGTAGTAGCACCTACAGAAAATTCAGTGACCCAGCATTGTAGCAAAGACATGCCAAAGATTGCAAATAACAACGAGCAGTTAATACAATCCAGCAGCTCCTTAAACACAAAAAGGACCAAAAAAGCTCCACTGCGGAAAGAGATCATAGATGTTTGGTCTCTCCATGCAAGTGCTGACAAAGAATTGTGCTATGCCGGATCCTGGCCAGGAGATCAATATAAAAATCAAGAGACTCAGACAGGTTCTCTTGAGGGTTCAAGAAATACAAATGCACAAAATCCTCAAACCCAGGTCACATATGACCCTCCATCATCCACAGACAGTGGGCTAGGCACTGAATGCAGTGTCAGCTACAAGTGTCCCATAAAAGTCCAAAAGAATTTCAACCTTTCCAGCAACAGTGCATTTTCCCAAACAAAAATAGCCAGCAGTTCAAATGTAAAAAGCCCAGTTCAAGTAATAACGAATCCATCACCACCATCTCCTGATCGCCAGCCACCACTGAGAAAGACTGCGCCCAAACCTCAAGCATTAAATGGCCAAGAGGCCTTTGGCCAGTTCTTGTTAAAACCTGTGAACAGGCGACCATGGGATGCCATCGGAGAGCTTGAGTCTTTTAACAAGGAGCTGCAAGATCAAAATGCCAAACAACAAACCACTGATCAGGTTATAGAAGACCTGGATGAAGCATTGAGAAACATTTTAGAGGTAGACAACACAAGCACAGAGTTCATTAGGCCTGAGTTGGCTACACATAGGGTTAAACAGCAACATAAGGAAAGAAGTCCTAAGCAACAGCTAAAGGATGACAACTTAGATTTCAGGTCAGATTTAGAGCACAGAAGTATGACTCAAACAGGTAAAGATTTCAGGGAAGTAGGAAGTGTCTTCTCTGCACCAACGGGGAGGTTTGTAAATCCTGACATACCACTAAGACAAGAGATGGACAGTGAGTTTATCAATTATGAGGTCTTGAGTATGATGCAGGATGACCCGAGGTTGAACAGGTTGGATATTCCAGTGCCAAAGGAGTCGTTACTGAAGGATGTTGGACTTACAGTGTACACAGCGATCCCGGACTCAGTGAAACTGGGATCACCTGTGGGTTTAAGCCCCGAGTCTCCAATGCTGACTAGTCCCTCTGACAACTCAGAAACATGTGATGCTTTACAAAACACATCTTCAGATAGTGGAGGAGATCAAAATACAAACAGCCTTGACTTTAGTGCAAATCATAAGCACTCAAACAATAATATAAGTTTTGCTACTAAGCCTGACCATAAGAAAGTGTCAGAGAACAGCAAAGTTATCACCGACTCAGAAAGGTCACCTCACATTCGTGGTGTCAGAAGTCAGCATTTCACATTTATGGCAAACTGTGATAATGCTGATTATGATGATGATCTGTATCTGAGCAATGAAAAAACAATAGCAGATGAACATCTGGAGGCTCTTCTGAGTCAAGAGAAAGCCAATAGCATGCCAACAGAAGATCTTAGCAATCTGTATCAAATTCAGTGTGCCAAAGGAATTCCTGTGCACGAGTCAATTGAACAGAGAGCAGCCAGGATCCTGGGCATTGCTGTACCAGCTGAAGCTTTGGTTGTCAGTCAGGATGGTTGCAAACAGGATCAGGAAAATGAGCACGGTGACAGACAGAGTGAGGAAAAGGCTACATTTGTTATGCAAGCCATGAAACTAAGGCCAAATGAAGAAACACAGCACGTGAGTAGAGAGTACGAGCAAGTGATAGAGACATCAGTCCACACCCACGAACTGATGGTGAAGAATGATACTGCCATTGGGGATGGCCATGGCTCGACAGGAGATAAGTCCAATCAGGAGAGCCATACTACTTCTTTAGTGTTGGATTTACCCGAGTTTCCACCCAATAACCTGCGTTTATCACTGCCAGTGACTGAAGATGAGGATCTGACTTTAAGTGTGTGTGGAGGTGAGAAAAAGGTTACGCCTGCTGCAGACATGTCTGAAGGCCAGCCAGACAAGTCCATGGTATATCACCCATCTTCTGTGTGCAGAAATGAAGAAATGTCTGCAGAGCACATTAATCCTGTCCTGGCGGATGAGTCAATGTCATGCGTGAGCGGTTTCAAAAAAGAGATCGAGAAGGGGAGGGGAGAAGAGGAAATAGGAAAGGAAAGAACTGAAAATAGAGTTCAAGAGGACAACGTACTAGAAGGAGAAGAGGAGCAATTTGTAATGAATGAAATGAGAGTAAATGAGTGGCAAGCTGCTTTTGAGGAAAAGATAGATGAGGATATTGATAGAAAGAGGGATGAGGAGGAAGAGATAAAAGAAGAAATAGTGGAAAGAACAATACAGTCACCACAGGCCATGGGTTGCTTAGTCCCAGTCCCTCAGTCACGCAGTGGAACAGTGGTCAAGAGGGAAATCACGCTCCCGGACACCTTCAGTATGACCACTGATTCAGATTCACTTGAGGATGATGACATTCAGTCTGCTTCAGGTGAGTGCAAGTTTATTTTACACAGCTATGAATTACCAAAAATTAACCTTAAACATGGTAGTCAGAAAGTATAATAGTAGCTATTTGGTACATAGAAATGACAGCTGAGGTCCCTGCCCCTGGTTAAAACAGTAGGTACAATTGATATTAATTACAGAAAATTTGAACACAGAAAAAGAGCACATTATAAGCTGTCATTAGTTACAATGAATCCATTAAATCCATTACCAGTTGCAAATTTGCAAATTTATCAGTTTAAACGATTCAGGGACCTTGGAACTGTGAGGTGGCAATGCCACCAGCTGCACCACTGTGCTGCCCTGCTTCAAAAGTGTCAAGTGTATATAAAGTTATATTTCAAATCCAATTGAACATTTGAGCTTTATCATTCTTCATTACAACTACAGGGTGGTGTGACACTGAAGCGTTCCCCATCCGAAGATTACAAATAGGCAACGCAACAGCAGTCTGAGACAACGTAATTGGTCACGCTGTCTGGTTGGGGTGGATGGCATTACTCTCTCCTGCCAATCAGAGAGACTTTAGCCAGTCATGGATGTCTTTGAGTTTATGTATACTGAAGAGGGCAGTTAGTGCTTTCTTCCAAGCATGCTCTTTAGTCTAAGGGCAGCTGAACTAATATATAACCAAGTACCCAAGAGCAGTGGGGTGGTTGTGTGTTAAATGTAAAAGTCCTGTTTGTTGGACTCTTATTGAATTCCGTGCAGTTGCTCTTGTAGCTTTTATTATAATTTCATATTGGTCAATGAAGGCTTCTCAGCCCATAACATTCAAATCCTGGTGACTGCTGCCAGTGCCATTCATTTGCTTATGTGTAGTATGAGCTTCTAATTTAGTTATGTTAGTTTTTTTTTTTTTTTTAACCAATGAACATGATAATCTTATATTTATACCAAACACTCATTTGTGCACTTGGGCTCCAAAGTGAATGTTAAAGACAAAATCTTGTAGCAATAAGTGTTTTTCACCACAAGAGGGAAGTATTGTCCAGATTATTTCACTTAGCCTGCATTTCCAGTTCTGCTCATAGTGATTTTCTTTTCCCTACAACACACATTATTTAACTCATCAGCTAAATAAGAATCTTGTCTTGAGTTTTAAACTGGTGTGTTGGAACAGGAAGAACGGTAGCACACTGTGACTCCAGCACTAGGATTTGGAAACATCCCCATTTGCACTAAAATGAAACCCAAATTTTCAGATTTAGTTTTTCTTTGCTTTGCGTTGGTTTGGTGGTAGTACGGTCCATTTCATTTTAAATCGTTGCTGAATTGATGTGTTCTTCCTTTCACTCCTCAGACTCTTATGATCCCAGTCGAGTTGAGAGGGTGTAAACCTGGACATTGGCACAGCATCTCAGACTGACCACACTGTCCCGTCCTGTCACTGTGACCTGGCTGGGAAATCAGTCAAATCTTTTGCTTTTCTTTTTAACTTCTTTTTGTTGTTGTTGTTGTTGTTGTTCTAAACAAAAACTGACAGCACACTTTCCTCATGTTATGCATCTTTTTTATAACATATTTTTTTAATAAAATGAGAATGATTCTGTTCATACAAAGCTGTTGAGAAGAATATAACGTGGAAATGAATATGTATTACATTTAACGGCTGTAAATAGTTTTATCTGCACCAGCACATCTTGATGTTTGTCATTTTCACCAAACAAGTTTATAGATAGACTAAAATAAAATATACAACATGCCAGCTTGGACTTCTCATCTCCTGCAATATAACCAGTGACAAAGAAGTCAGTGCTTAAATCTGTTACCAGAAGCAAATTTATAAACTGAAACAAGGTTTGATTGTAAGTCTTCCATTGTAAAAAAAAAAAAAAAAAACAAACAAAAAAAAAAAAAAAAGATGCAAGTGTGAGTGAATATTTAATCTGTCTCATCCATTATCATCCTACAGCAATGTACTCGCTAACAATGAGCACAACCGAATGTTATATTTTGAGAGCTGCGATATTCATATCACTGTGTCCATGTAGCTGTTATTGAATATTAGGTCATACTAACGTTGTCATTTTTCAAGCATGTGATACCTTTCGGTTTACTCTTGTTTTCAGTATCATATATGCAACATGAGCTTGTAATTATCAGTAACCAGCAGAAAATATTATATCATGTCAGAGATGCAAAAACCTAACAAATGTGTATTTATTTTTTAAGCAAGCAATCCTCAGACTGTACAAAGCAAAATGCAACGTTATAAAATTACTTGACATTTAATCGTGCAATTCTATTTGCTTGATTACAATCGCTTTGCAAATGTCACCTATGAGTGTGTGTAATTTCCTGCAGAGTCTGTGCAGTAAATGAGCTTTCAGATGATGGTGTGCCTTTGGACACAGAAATGTCAAAATGTATTGTGTGTTGTCTGTATATTTCATACGTCACTACTTCTTGCTTGACAAGTTAGAGTATTGTGTTATTAATTAATGTCTTGCATGCTCAGTGTAGGCTCCATCTGAAGTTCTCCCATTAGATCACCATCAATATTAGTAATTCATAAACCCTGTTTAATGTTACATGTGAGGAACACGAGGAACAGCTACATGAGAACCTCAATATCATACAACACACTATCATTAATATTAAGGTGATTGGTGCACTCAGGCCATGTTCTATAGATGATTAATCTAACGTCTATAAGCATATGGGTGGCTGGGGAGAAAAGAGTCATACGTACATTTAACAGGAAGTGGCCAATGTCACCAGTGTTTAGGTTTAGAACAAACATGACTGTGGTGTTGTTCAAGTATATTTCTTTTAGTTATCCTTTCTATTTTCATACAGAAACAGTGTGTGTATATGTATGTATCTGTTCTTGTGTAAGTCACTGTTGCTGTGTGTTGATTAATTATTCTTTGTTAGCATGAGATAAGCAGTGTATCATGGGTAAAACGGGATTAGGGTTTTGCATATGATTGCATTTGGTACTATATACTAAATATCATTATATTTCAAAAAGCATATTTGTATCTTCCAAAAGAAAGCATTGATATTTAAAATAAAAACATTATTTTTTAGAGTATTTTAAAGAAGCAAAGTGTTTATTATATAGGCACATATTCAAAGCAACTGGTTTTAAACACAGTGTTGGGAAAGTGCTTTCTTTGTACATTACAACAAAATATGAATTAATAAACTGTTTGCATGGACCGCCCTTGTTTGAATTGTGCTATTGTACAGAATCCTATAGCAATATTATTTAATATTTATTATTATTTATTTTAGATGCTAATTATATGTAGGTTACTTACTGACACATTATTATTATTATTATTATTATTATTATTATTACCACCACAGGGCGTAAGTAATATAATAATTTGTTATTATATATATTGTAATAGTTTTATTATTTTTATTATAATGGTATAATGAAATTTTAATATTATAATTAAAAATAATAAGCATACAATTTTCTTTTAACTGTAATTCAGGTTTCTAGGAATATCATCCAGTAGCCACCCAAATGCAGATTACGTTATTGTAAGAGATGAGATTTCCCTTGTACATTTTAAAATAACAGTTTCATCTTACTGTGGAAGGAGAGACATGCTAATGGCCAAAGGCTTGGCATGTTAAAAGTAGAAAGGTTTAAAGAATTGTAGGTTTTCGTTTTTCTAATGATAGTAGTAGTAGGTAATCATAGTTCTTGACAAATACTGACTAATATAAATACTCAGCACACTGCTTCTTAGAACTGAAGTTTGCTTGAAATGCAAAATGTCTTTCCTTGCTGCTTGCCTTAGTCATATTAAATGATAAATATTGAGTGCAGGAACAACAAGATCTATTCTGCCAATTCACTTACTCTGCAAATCAGATTTCAACTCAGATTTCTGTTGACCGCATGAACACTCTTGCCAGATTGAGGGTTGTGTTATCCTCTCTGTGCACAGTGAACAGAGCCCTAACCAGAGGATCTGTCAAATAATCAAATGAACCATGGTATCTCTGCCCTGTGACTCTCTCTGTGTGTGTATAGCTCGGGAATCTCTTTGGCCTAATCCTAATTCATTTTAAGGACCCTCAGGATATAGAACTTCCAGTTTGGACTCTGGAGATTGTGAGGAATTAGAGCAATGGCTTTCGAGAAATGAACCAGCAAAAGCTGTCTACAGCCCCATGTTTCTTCTGTACTGTCAGAAGCTGTGCAACACGCTGCACGTCACATCTTTACGGATGAGTTTAGATGAGGCCTATTGGTTTATAGCTGTAATTTCAGTCCCTCAGTATATGTCCTTGCGCAATTCTCTCTCATTGAATGCTATTTTATTCCAAAAGGTCAGCAGCTAAGATTAATTACAGCAAGTACTTTTAATCGTTGATTGAATCAGCTTTATGTGTGTCTCCCATGTTAGACATGTAAAAGGTTAGGCTGAAGAATTACCCCTTCCCTCACAAAACCGGACCCAATGGCCTTTCTGAACCATGTAGCCAGGCAATGGGGCTACAGCACATAGTCATGAGCCCATTCTAATTAGACTGACAGAGAAAAGGCCCTCTTAATGTCTCTGCACTCTCTTAGGCCAGGGCTGACTAATGCCTTTTATCTGGCAACCCCTTCTGTCTTTCCAAGAAGTCTTAAGGCTCTCACTCAGATCCTGGCAAACAAGAGAGTACAAACTGCCTTTTTCCAGATCAAGATAAAAGCTCAGCAGAGTCACATGGCTCTTTGACTTGCTAGTATTGCACACTGCCAAACTGTAAAGTATTTGACATAGTCAAATTAAAATTGAAGGAAACAAAATAAACAAATTAAAAACAAACTAACAAACAGCCTCACCATCTTTAAGCTCCCCTGAACCTCTACATCCTGATGCTCTACTTCTGCTTGGAGATTTTCACAAAAACAGTTATGCCGAAGACCCATCTTTTCTTCACCTTTTCTTCACACACTATGCTCATACTAAGCATTTTTCAACACACTAAGTACCCTAAATACCATTTGCCTTTACTCTTCTACACCTGTATACTGTAATGGTTTATAATCCAGCATCACACTGGAGAGGATGCGTTCCCTTTTGAGTCTGGTTCCTCTCAGGGTTTTCTTCTTTGTCTTGTCTCAGGGAGTGTTTCTTGTCACTGTTGACTCTGGCTTGCTATTATATTGTGTAAAGCAGCTTTCTGACTACTGTTGAGAAATGGAGAGATGGGAATTTATAGGAAGTTAACTGGGAAGAGGGTGGAGCTTCATGTATGATCTTTCTCCTGAAGTGCAGTTATTTCATAACTCCTTTTAGCAGTCAGTTGTCATTAAACAATTTTCTGTATCCAATTCATTTGCGTCTGTTTGTCTCTCTGTGTGCCCATCTCTCCGTCTGTCTATTTTCTCTGCTGATAATAGAGAAAGAGAGAGTAGATGCTTATCAATTATTTACTGAGAGTAACTGGAGGCCACATGCAGGCTGAGGTCTCGGTGCATTCAGTGTCTGAATGGTCTGATCTGAATAATGTATACAGTAGAGAGCAGTGGTCATGGACATGTTGACTCAGAAAGAAACCAATGAGTCAACATATTCCTCTAAACCAGTCATCAGTTCAATAGGAATATTATTCATCATCTCCCACTGGCGAGGAAAAGATGGTAGATTAGAGTGATTACCGGATATTGTCCTTTCTTTCCAAACATAATTTACTCCTCCATATTTTTTTTTATTACTCCTTATAACAGTTGATATCTCTGCTTGGAACTTGTTTTCTTTAGTGATATACTGTATCATTGCATGGCTCAGTCCGCATAGCTTGGGTTAACATGACCAGAATTCTTTTCTGTCATGTTCCTCCCCCAACCCCTATTTTATATCCCAGTATCTTCAATATTTGACTTGATTGAGTGAATATGTTGTGCATCTTTGTGATTCATACACAGTAATGTTATGAAGGAAAATCTTCTGTCAAAGAAAGTCCAATATAAACTCAATTCCTTGTCAAGTAATCGTTTTGTTTTGTGCTCCACTGCACTCTTAGAGAAAGAAAGTACCACCTAGCACCCTGATGGGTTCTATGGTTGGTCCCTCTGGGGAAGCCTTAATGTTTTTATGTAGAACCCTGCAATATAGGGGGTTTTTTTTCTGTCAAAGAGGGTTGCAGGAAGAACCCCTTTAGGAAGCTAGAAACCATCCAAAGAACCTTTAAGGAACCACTGGTCCTTACATTTTAAAACATAGTAGTGATTTCTAGACATTTCTTTTTCTCTCAACACAATTCCATGAAAAACAGGAATTTGAACCCAAGAGGTTGACGTGGCTGGATTTCAATTAACTTAACTTAAATAACTTTTCATATGAATTGTGTCATGCGAATTGTTATGAATTTGCAAAATGCTAGTTTCACTACAGTATAAACCCCTCTTTCCTTTTGTACTTTTATGCAACCCTGTCTGTCTGAAAATACAGATTTGCAATTCGTTTTTCTTCCAAGGATCTAAGGATATGACTATAGCTCACTGTATATAATATTTATACACTGGTACTAATCTCTATGAAACTAAATAGCTGTATATCCCTGGAGATGCAGCCCAACGTCAGGATCTTGTGATCTCCCTGGAGAACTCTCAGATCACACCATCTGGCAACACACACAGACTTGGGATAGTTCTGGACATCCATCTATCCTTCTCTCCTCATATTGCGAGCCTGATATGTTCATGCAGGTCTCTCCTTTACAACATCACGAGGATCTTGCCATTTCTCTCTATGGCCACTCAGGTGGTTGTTCAGTCTCTGGAGATTGGACTATTGCAACTTGCTCCTAGGAGGTCTGTTACAGAATGCAGCTGCATGACTTATTTCTTATCTCTCTTCAAGTTCACCCACATCACCCCATTGCTGTGTTCTCTCCACTGGCTTCCTATAACTCTAACTGCTCACATCAGATTGAAAACACTGGAGCTTGCCTACAAAGCCAAAAATGGCAAAAACGTTTCTCTGCGCTGGCACCCATGTGCTGGTGGTGAAATGCACTTGCCTCGGTTGTCCAAACAGCTGACTCACTGACTCTTCACTCATCTTCATACAGATACCTATCTATCCACTAAGCACTTAAATGAGCACTAAACAGTAATATGTTTTTGATAGAGGCTACAAAGCACTTCTGTAAGGGCATCTGCTAAATGTAAATGTTGTAAATGTAAATGTTGTGCTGAGCATCACTGAGTTTCTGTTTGTCCATACGGCTTTCAGATATAGAAAAATTCACACACATTCACACCAAACAGTGGGGGAACTCATGTAAGTGGATTACGTCATCTATGCATTATGGAGTCTATCAGTATTTAAGTATTTAGTAAGGGGATTGATAGCTTTCTTTATGGTCAAATTGTTTCCATATAGACTTATAGGAATCATTTGTACAGTCCTACAATAGGCTGCAATAGGCATTAAGGAAGGTTTGCCTTCAGTAGAGTATGTAATGTTACCCTTTCTCAGTCGCTCTCTGTATTGTCTGTTTTACTGTTGGCTACTAACATAGTAAAGATTCATTCATTACGCATTTGATCGTGATTTCATCAGCCCTATTTATAATATGCTATTATAGCCATATTTTATTCTCAGAATATCAGAGTTGCTGTGATGTGAGGGACTGAAGTAGTCCTGGAAAATTCTGGATATAATCTACAACAATGGCTTTTAAGGGATTATCATTCCAGGCAGATGCATTGCAAAAGACTTTCCAATTACATACAACAATCTATTACAGAAAAGCCCACACATTGGTGTCACCTTCACCAGAGATTGCCATATCCCTGACCTACTATCCACTATGTCTGATATCTTTTTCACACTTTATTTTTCATTCTTATTATAGTTGTAACGGCCATCAGCACCCTCCCTCGTTATTCATTTTCTGGCTTTTCAGCATACAGATGTCTCTCCATCCCTCAGCGCCCCTGCATTCCTTTCTGTTTAAATCTCTCCTTTCTTTTCCCCAGTGCTCCATCCATCCTGCTTTCTCTTCACAACAGTCTCTCTGTAGAAAAACACACAGAATGCATGGTATCGTGCTGTTTTGTGTAGAGTATGCTGTCTGTCTTCAAGTGGGTGTTGTTACAAACCATGCAACATACAAACCGTTTAAATAATTCATTTGTTTTTCATGTTGGATCTTTACTCAGTATTTCCCTTTGTTCTGCTCTTCCAGGTCACAGGACATTTTTCAGCTGAAACATTTTTTGGTATTTCTATGTTTTGGCCAATTTTCTATAACTGACATGAAACGATGTAGCTGCAGCGAATGAAATATTCAGTCACTGCATATATGTCGGATTTTTATAAATGATCAGCAGGCTCAGAGGGCCAGTGAGTTTTAGTAATTTTTTTGTTTTGCTTTGTTTTTTGTCATGCCATCTCCATCAGCATTATTCACACAAATGCATTCTGATGCTTCTAAACATCTGCCATATTTTCAGTCTGATTACATTTATCTCTTAATCTAATTAGTATCTAACCTTCTTGAATTTTTTTTCATTTGCGGGATCTTACATACCTTACATAATCATTTTAGTCATAGTCAGAAACTGGTTTCTATTCTGTTCTATTCAAATAACAGCCTGTAATTAGTTAGTCATACTAAAGCTTATTTTGCTTTATTCAGAAAACTCAGTTCAGTTACTTTGCAGGACATTGACCATATGGTAAGAATATATATAAAATATATATAGAATATTTTTTCTATTAAAAAAAAGATGAGGTAAAATGAAATGTGGACATAAATAATAAATAATGCTGATTTGATGCTTGAAACTTTTCCTTTATTCACATTACCCTTATTTTGTAACACTCTATAAACAAGATCTGTTCATCATTGGGGTTTTACTTTTAGGTGAACTTAAGGTAAACTTATATGGGGAAATTTATTTCTTGTCCTCCATCTCTACTAATAGTGACTCAGGGTTCTGATCTAGTGATTGTAAGATTGTCAGACTGTTGTGTTCTTGACTGAGAGCATTTATACAAGTTCTGTTTAAAGTGTAAGTTACTTTAGGACAAATTATCTGACTAATGAATTCAAATAAATAGTAAAAAAAAAAAAAAAAGAAGAAGCATTTGTTCTAATCAAGCAGCAGTAATTGAATGTACCTTTGCTGTTGATAAAATCATAATGCTACTAATGCTAATGTAGTCCACTATTAGGCATGTGTATGTTTATATTTGCAAATTAATATTTTTTCTGATGCATAAATAACTGGTTGATTAAATATCTGTCTTTGTGTGGTGTTTATTCTATCTTCTTTTTTATTGGTAGAGCTAGACCTCTACAGCTTGCTACATAATTAACATACTGTATAATTACCTGTCCGTTTTTACCGCGTTGCCCGCCACCATGTAATTTGTGTGATGTTTTTATACTTTTATAGTTCAGCTAATCCACCTTTTCCGCTGAATGACTGAAATAACCCTGACTTCTCCTCTATGAAATCGTTGGTGTCTCCTACACCTAAGACACCAGTCACTAACTTTGTACGGATCATTTTCTTCTTAGAAGGTCGGCTGCAAACTGCAAAATGGCTCGGATAGATTTGCTATGACAACACAGACCACACTTGGGTATAATTTAAATAACTGAACAGGACATGTTAAGAAAACTGCGGTTTAGAAGTTATACTACACTACATAACTATCAGGTTAACCTTGTGTTTCCAATCAACGTATTGCATCATAGTTTCTGAACATTACTCCTACTACAGATTTTTGAACTAGAACCAGCAATCGTACAAAGACGCTTTGTCCCTTACCCACTTGCATTGCTCTTTTTTGTCTCCCTATTTTATTTAAACTTAAACTTCAAAACTCTTTTGAAACTGCTCCCCTTTCAACATCTTTCAAGAGAAAATGACTAAACTTGCTGTGGAGGCTGAGAACTCACACAAAGCACTGTACCCTCCTCATGAACTTTAGCTATTTTCATCGCACAGATGTCAGTTCACATTTTAACCAGTTTGATTTTCTCCACTCCTCTTTGCACCATTTGCATTTCTCTTATCCCATTTTTAATCTCTCCACTGACTCATAGAATCCCATTGATTTTGATAGTCCTGACATTTCTTTTCCTCGACTAAAAGGGAAAAAATGTGCTGACCCAAAGAATGTGACTGTATTACTTATTGAGAGGATTCAATTTTCAAAGTTCAATCTAGTCAACTTCTATGTTCTTAGCTTCTCATCTATTTCTATTTTTTTAGCTGTGCTATAACCTCTTGGCAACAACAAACACAAACACACTCACACACCCTCAGTCATACACTCATCATGTTGCCTTCAACAATGCCTGTATAATCTACCTTAAACACTGTACTGAGTGTTTTATTAGATACATTTATTTGTGTCTCCCAGACGAATGAAACCAGTGTTCTGTATGTCCCTGAGAAGCCTAGTCTCTTCTTCATCATAAGTCACTGTCTCTGCTCCTAGCAAACAAACAGACTCTCTCTGAGAGCTACAACACTGTGCATTGTTATTAGAACATTTTTTTTTTAAATGAGAAGAGGATCTTCGCTGTATTTCTGCTTTCAGTTCATACCTACCCTTATGAATGTATTAATTGTGTTCATTGTCTCCCATTGCAGAGTCTCACAGTAAATTGCATTCTGTTGACAGGACAATTGTTGATTTGTATAGAATTATAAAAACCAAGTCATTAAATATTCATTCAAATGGCACCTGTTCAGCTGGATATGTTCAACAGGTGTGTTCATAGATCACAGTTGTTTATGGGGCACTTGGGAAGTTTTCTGTAGGAATCTAGAGAAGGAATACCTGCATTTCCTTAGGTTTCTGGGAACAGCTTTCCATCTGAGACAAATGTATCGTAAAAGAATTTATAAGCTTCCTGAGCCCTAACTCATATAGCACACACAAAGTGAAATGTCGAACGGACCCAGAGACCAAAGACCACAATTTTCTGTGCAGGACCCATATGTTTCTCATGGATCAAATTGTCAAATGGAATCCCAGTCAAACCTCTGTTATTGCGGTATGCAAAATGTGGCTTTGTTGAGTAACATTATTTACAGTTTTCAACAGCTGCATTTTATCTTTACAGTCACTGAGGCAGATCCAGAGCTCCAGGCCTGGCACTTCGGCTTCACCTCGTAAGCAGAGTGTTACAACGAACTCTTCTGAACAGCTTTCGGCGTTTAGCCCTAATTTGTAGTGAACGAGATTACTGTATGTTTGCAATGGAGAAATGAAACTAATCTCAAACCATGAATTAATTCTAGTTTTTCAAATGACCTTCCAATGAATATTGTGTGCATTTATTATTATTATTATTATTATTATTATTTGGCTGAAGGACATCTGTATTGTATAAGACATGTAACTCATGACACATAGGCATTGTTGTTAGGTGCAAGAAAATGTAAATTATGAGGAAAATAAAATGCAATATGGAGCACAAGAGAATATAAAAAAAGACAGAGCTAATATGTTGATATAAAATTGTTAGTCTGCAAGTTTATTTTGTGAGCTAGTTGTGTGCAGGGAACATCTAGAAAAAAAACTTTCACTGGGGTCTCCATCACACCTCAATCCAACTGTTCCTGCTTTAATACACATGTTCTAAGACCCCTGTGTAGATCAGGGGCTCGTCAATCATTCAGTGATTTGTCACCGCTTATGGCACACTTTTTTTCTATGTACTCGTTATTTTGATGAACAGGGAGAACATCACCCCATGTCATAAAGATAGAGCTACATATAGTTTACTGCATATGTGGCAATCTGGGGAAAACCAGTCATATGTGTCTGTGGCTGAATTCTGGCAAACAGCCAAAAATACAAAAAAAAAAAAAGGTACTTTTTAATCATGCTTAGGCTGCAAAAATCATGTTTGGTAAGAATCCAGTTTAATAAATGTGATTGTAAAAACAGCCAGGCTGCATAAACATGTCTAAAGCTAGCTAGGTGTGATTTCCTCACATATTGAATGCTAAGCTTTGAGCAATTTGCTAAATAGCTATGTGCCATGGAAAGATAGACATGAGCCTAATCAGTTCAGCTTGTAATCAAATACCGGTGGTCAACATGTCTGTGATACTCCTGATCCACAGGCAGAATGAAATCTTTAAATACAAAATTCCCGCTTTTCACTTTTGGAGGTAAATAGAAGTGCTAGAACCTTTGAAACACATGCAACAGAGAAACATATTTCAGTTCAGTAGAGCCTGTAGTTTTCAGAACTATATAGTGTGAAGAGTTCATGTGAAGAGTTTTCCCAAGCCACCACACATATGACAGAGAAAGTGGACTGTAAATATTATAATGCTGTGTATCATAATATTTATCGCTCTCATCATTCTCGCTATACAAATTTTGGTTTCTGGATGTTGTTTCTGTTCAATGCTTGACTTTCAATCATCATCCTTGCAGTGTTTAGTCATTCCATCGCAAACCGAGTTTTATCTCTAGGAGTTTTACAAACCACTAATTTGCATGACAGAGAATTTGGGTTTAAGATGAATAATCTTGCTGAAAGTAAGAGCATTATTCTGTATGATGTATAATGAAAGAATCCATTATATGGGAATAGCTGGAACAACCAAATTTGTATAATGTTATTTTTTAAATTTTCTACAATACATTCTTAGTAGTAGATGACGAACCATAAATTTATCATATACAATTGTGTTTTAAAAAACTGACTGTGAGAAATTACAATACAAAAGCTTCACTTGAGTGTTTTCTCTCCTACTACATTGTTTCCTGTGATACCAGGATCTTTCACATATGAGACAGAGAACTATTCAAACATTAAACAGTGACTTTATCATTGGGTTGCTGCTGAATTCTCTTTCTGTTTGCTCACTGGCTGTTGTTGATCAATATCCATTATAGTTATTAGTTTTGCAAGCCAACCACAAATGTGAGCCATCCCAAACAATGCACAAGAGAAGATGTAATGTCAGAATCATAAAACACTTCAGGGGAAGTCAGTAATTTTATTGTCCGCCTATCCACGTATAATACTATACTGGGTTTGTGGATACATGATAACAGTGCACGTTGTGCCAGAAAAATGATACACGCAACACAAAACAATACATATACAGACACCTACTAACTACACACTAACCGGATAACTGTTAGACCAGCATCTGTGTTAACATCAGCCTAATTGTGCAAAGTTTGAAAACCATGAGCAGCATATGAGGGCGCAGAGGTCTACAGAATATTAAGAGTATGTAGAGGACAAAGGGTCAGGGCATAAACACATTCACACACAAATACACTGCTGAGAGAAAGAGAGAGTCTTGATAAGCAGTGTCTAAATATTTAAACAGGGGATGGCAGACAGGAACTTATTAATGGTTGGTAGCACATAATTATGTATAAAAAAGGTTACTTTTGCAGAATATCTGATTTGTACCTTGGTGTATAATAATTGCCTACATAATAGCATTACTGTATTGGCTTCAACATTGGTACATAAATCCAAATTCTTAGGTCTTTCCAAGCAGAACCCATTTAGGAAGTACAGCACACTTAACCATCCAAAGAACTCTCAAGGAAGCCTTTTCTTTCCGATGCACTCTAACCACTCTACATTTTAGAGTGTACAACCCTAAAATGATTATTTGAATGAACATGAGCTGGAAATGATTCATTAAGACTACTACATGAACTGTGTTAGATCTCTCAGAGATATGATTTGAGCTCAGAGTTGGGGCGGAAAGCCTTTTTCAGGGGCTGCCACCACCTTAAGGTAGATGCTGTGGAAAAAGTAGAGAGGACACCAGTATGTAAATTCAGTTTCCAGTATGCAAACCTATAATGAGATCCTGTCTGACTTTAGATCACTCAAAGAAATGCAGGAAAGTTTTTTTTTTTTGAGAGAAAGAGAGAGAGTGAGAGAGATATTAAGTCATACTGTACAACACATACAGAATGTCATGGTAGTGTAGCGCATAGTGTTGCTAGCTCACAGCTCCAAGATCCCTACTTTGATCCAGAATGGAACTCGGGTTACTCTCATGTTATCCCCGTGTCTGTGTAGGTTTCTTCTGGGTTCTCCGGTTTCCTTCCACTTACCAAAAACATGCTGGTAGGTGGACTGGCTATGCTAAATTGCTCCTAGGTGTGAATGAGTGTGTGTGTTGCCCTGAAGAGTGTATTCCTTCTTCATGTCCAGTGCCACTGGGATTGGCTGCGGACTCTACCCTGACCAGGATAAAGCGGTTCCTAAAGATGATTGAATCTCACACACACACACACACACACACACACAATATGTAACAAGAACATTTTCTATAGGCATAATCTTAACATGCTGGATTTCACACTCATTTCACTAATTGCGTTAATATTAATTAATAGTTCATCAAAATTACTAATTATTAGGCTAATTAATTAATTGCGTTATCACTCACGTCACTAAAGCAATTGAGTTAAAACCAGAGGATGTTATAACAACATCATCAACAATAAACCAGTGGTGTGTATGTGTGTTTGTTTGTTTATATGTATGTGTGTGTGTGTGTGTGTGTGTGTGTGGAAGGTTTCGGCCCTTTAAGAGTAAGCTCACGTCGGCCGGAAGCTGTTGCAGAAGAGCAGAAGAGCAACAGTGTGTACGAGTTTGAGACACTCAGAAGCGACTGACACACACACACTTTCACTCACACACACGGGCTGAGAGGCTTCCACTGCTCTCCACGCGCTTGTTACAGAAAACAGCTTTGCCTTGCTTTGCTTGTCTGGAGAACATCACCCGCCCTGCGCCTGGTGTGGAGTCTCTTTTACTCAACTCGTATGAAGTTGTCAAGAACCGCCGCTTTGGTTAAGAAGCTGAATCTCCACACACACACACACACACACACACACGCCGCTGGAGCTCCTCTACATTTTTCAGTTTTTTTCTGCAACTCCCGCAGTGAGACACTTGCTGAAGTAAGTTTGTCGCAGCAATCTATTGATCATTTTTCTGTTCTCATTTACAAACAATTCATTTCTTTATGTTCTGTGTGGCTTTACGCTTAAACTGACCAACTAGCACAATCACGCATGCGTATGGACCACCCATGACGCCTAATTCATTTATTAGCACATTTAATATTCAAAACATCTAATGAATGCATGTCGTTTTCCACTTCAGCTGTCTTTGCGTGCTTTTGGGTTTAATACTGTTTGCCTAGATGCTGGTTTGCTATCATCCCTGCTGAAAGAAAAAAACAAAACAATAGAAACCCTCAGACTTTGTAATGGTTTTAATGGTTATAATGGGAATTGTATTGGTTTTAATGGAAACTGTAATGGTCTCTGTGGGTCTCTACTGCTAATCTCTTGCCTTCTGTTGGTGGCATGTTATGTCTAGTGGATACCATTAAGGACCAATTATGGTAATGGTTAGCTGATGGTTTGTAATGGTATTTGTAGTGGAAACCATTAGAATTTTTGTGATGGTTTCTGTTGTTGTTGTTTTTTTCAGCAGGGATGCTACACTATTTTAAAGTCTTTATGAATTTATCATTTTGAACAATTAAAAACAATCTTTGTAGACGTACAGAAGGGTCAGAAATGAAAGGGAAAACCAGTATAGGAAGGTGTTAGGCCACATTGATGCACCAGAACAGAGAACAGCTTCAGTGTGCCTTGGTATAGATTCTGCAAGTCTCTGGACCTGTACTGGAGGGATGAACAGCATTCTTCTAAAGGATGTTTCCTCACTTGATGTTTTGTTCATGATGACGGACAGCGTTGTGTAAAACATACAGCATGTGTTCCATTGGGTTAAGATCTGGTGACTGTGAAGGCCACAGCATATAATTTTCATCATTTTTTCCTCATTAAACCATTCACTGAGATCCATGTGCACTGCTTATGGGAACATTGTCATCCTGGAAGAGATCAAGCCCATCAGAAATGTTTCATCGTAGGATAAAGGTGATCAGTCAGAAGAACTTTGTATTGGTTTGCAGTGACTTTTCTGTCTCAGAGGACAAGAAGACCCAAACCATGCCAGTGAAATGCCTCCCACACTGTAACAGAGTCGTGTTTTTTTTTTTTTTTTTTTTTTTTTTTAAAAAGATATCTGTGATATTAAAAAAGTCAGGCTCTAGGATTAGCAAACTAGGTCACGTTTGTCAAAAGTAGACACACAAAAAGGATTTCACTATCTGAATTTTAATTTCCATTGTTATATTTTTAGTGCTATATTTAACCATAGCCAATCCTGTAAAAATATACCACAACAACCACAATTTTATTCATCACTAGCATTAGCTAGCTGGCTATTAGCATGCAGATTCTATCCTTTAATAAGGGATATGATGGCGTCAAAGCTGTGGAGCATATTTTAAAAACTCACAAGCACATGCACAATGTTCTGTAAATCTGTACTGAGAGAACATCTGTCTTAAATGGGGAGACCGATCTGACACAAACATCAAGCTAGATCATTTTTATCAGCCAGAGTTAAACATTCATGAATCATGTTCTCAAACACAGATGAGTACAGAGTAAGTTATTATTGTATCTAATAACAGACTTTTCAAGTTTTGCTTAGTTTCACACGAATATTTGATATGAAAAAGTAAAGCGAGTGCTTCTAAAAGCAGTTGTAGGTGAAAGATATCTGACATCATACCCAACATTATGCTCAGTGTAAGTGTGTATGGCACTTAGCCAGGCTCTGAGATTGACACCTGATATTTGGGGCCTTTTATGAAGGTCTTTCATTTTGTATGAAGAGATGTATGGCTTGGTTTTGGCTTTCTCATTCTTTAATAGTCATATGACAGTCCATAATGTAGCTCTGTAAGTATAGCAAAGGTGATGTGCTGGAATAGTGTTGCCTTGAATTTAAGAGGGTTGGGGGGGTTATTATATTGAGGTTGAGGGGGAAGTAAGCAAAGTGTTGTGGTTAGAGGTGAAGTTAAATGTACACTTTTCTTAATATTTGGTGAAGTTCTCTTCACATTTTGGCAGCCTTCAATGAAATACCTGCTCAAACTTAGATTTCTTTGGCACCTTACAAATGACATGGCCACCATCATCCAACCCATCAGTACGAGGAAGCCATGTTTACCTGTCTGTAAAACTCAAAAAAGCTCCTGCTCTTGTACTAGCATATAGGCATCGTAGCCTTGGCAGTGCACATACTGTACATGTGTTTTGGATGCGTGGCGTTGGAGAGAACAGTGAAGGGAGGGGCTGTATTTGTTTGGATTTTGAGTTTCAAAACAGCCAGCTTGAGCTGATCTCTGCCAGAATTGCTGACTATATGTTTAATAGCCTGAAAGTGCACAGTGAATTTGATTGTTCTAGTTTTACAAGTGATTTTTATAGTGCTATGTTAATTTCATGCTATTCAACTTTTGGGAGAACTTTCTCAGAATGGGGCAGTTTCACAGGCTTAAATTTGCCATGGATGACATTTCGGTTGCTCAGTTCAGTTACATTAGGAGTAGGGATGCAAAAAAATTACTTGGAAAGGTATAAGTGTGCTTCAGGTTCCATACAAATTCTTGTCTTTGTCCCTTGTACTAGAGCATGTGTTGGGCAGGGCATGTACTAGAGCAGGCTGTGGTGTGATGCCTTGGCACCACTGAAATCTTTGCTTAGTGCGCACACAAAGATGTTTCCCTGGCTTGTGCTGTTCTCTGCCAAACCTGATTGCCTTTTCATCCTGCCTCAGGGTTGCCATTGTTCTGCTCTGGTTTGCAGATGGATTACTACACACCTTTTGAAGTCACTGTTCCCAAAGCCTTGCACAGAGCCTTTCACTTTTTGCTATGAGCCTCAGTATTATAGTATTTGTGTTCGACATGGAAAGTGTATTTAGCTTTACAGATATGTCTTGGGGAGAGACTTTTGTACCAAACCTTATGATCCATTTTAGATCAAATCTATCAGAGTGTCGTCTGAACACGTGCTTCAGTAGGGGAGATTAGACCTGAGGAAAGTCTGACCTTTTGTACAAAGCAGTTAACATGGTCAATATCACAAATTTGCTTACATTTAAATAGGCACCTAGAAATAGTGCAGAATCTAAAAAATATTCAAGATATTGAACATGTTACTTTCTTTTAAATATTTCAAAACTCTAAAGCCTCGTTTATTTCCAATTTTTAATGGGAAAGAAAAATCCCATATTTTCAGTGTGGTCTCAGACTTTTGGACATCACTGTATATCATGCACACGCTTTCACATTGAAATTCATGAAATAGAAATTCAGCATGGCTGTGTTTGTGACCAGCGCTTTAACACTGATATCCATCACTCGAACCCCTGCTGTGTTCAGAGATGATGACTGGAGCAGGTCAGTGAACTGAAGGTGCTTAGAGCGGTCATGTTGCTCTGCTGGCCAGCTAATTAATCCCCTAGCATGGTCAGAGGATGTTGATGCAGTCCATTGAAGTAACTTGTTTTTGTTATGATGAGTTATGACGCTTTATGTTATTCCCATTCCCTTTTGCAACATTAGGAGGAAGGATATGACCTACTTAAGGAAATGTGATTGCATTTTTAAAGTACCAGCGTGCAGAAGGGTCTCCTTTCTCACTGCAAACAATGCAAGTGAAAACTATTTATTCCTTTGGAGGAAAATAAGTGCTTGAAAGAAATGGAAACAGAATAGAGTGTCTAGAGATAGATTGAATCATTTTATATTATATTATGTTATTGTTTAGTATGTGAATTAACAACACATCTAGGTGTGCTGTTACAGGAGAATAATCAGCAATGGGGTGGTGTGATGTAAACAAAGTGGAGTTGCTGTTACCACCCCAAAGTTGATTACTTTCCTATAAAAAACATGTCCCATCGTGTTTTATTCCTCTTATGCTACATCAATTTGCCAAAGCACAAAGTCCTCTGTCCTGAAGACTTTCCAGTGGGAGAAAATTTGTTACAAAGATTGTAACAGAATGCTACAAAGTACTGTATTTTAAGTAAACGTCTCCTCACAGAAAACTTCACCATATCCCAATTATGTTTTTCTTTGGTGAATAAATGGCAGTATTGTCAGAGCTACTGTTAGAGAAAACACCTTCTGAAAAATCAGAATTCAGCAGCATTGTTGTACAAGTTATAATAATTCACTCTAATGAGAAATATAACACACTTTGCCTAAGTTCAAGATGTTTTCATTTGCTATGAAATCATTTTTTTTTTTTTTACTGTCTTGGTGTTGATTCCTTGGCACACCAAATTTTCATTTCTGCAGATGTGTTCCCTTGTTGTGTGAGACAACATCCAAAAACAGTAAGAACTTTCAAACAAGGATAATTACAAAATTAGCTTTTATTAACCATAGCGGGAAAATTTTACATAATGCATTTGATTGATTTTCTGCCTGCATTGCTACTCGTCAAACTTGTCAAGATAATGCAAACCCGGTTTTGGTGACATAGCATGCCATAAATTCCTTTAACGTCAACGTTCCTTTAACGTTGTTGTGCTAGAGCACAGTTCCAGGACACCCCTCAATCGTGAATTACAGCTGACCCTGTTACATAAGCTTACATCATCGATAGAGGCCCAGGAGTGGGTGGTGGATGAGGTTGGAGAACAGATGGATTGGGGCCTCATCCTACTTCAGCAGACTATCCCTCACTGTGGTCTAAGACACAGCTTGAAACCTCCGAGACCTGCTTCTTTCACAGGACAGTGATAAAATGGTCATTTAGTGTATGCTGCGATATGCAGGTGCTCCTACTTTTTTCATTAAGTTCATCATATATCCAGCCTCTCTTACGAGCGTCAAAGACATGGACATACATGCTCTTATGCCTGTGTGTATGTCCGTGTCTTTGATTTTTGACTTCTGTAATGTGGAACTAATTCGCAAATATGGTTGGATGGAATAGAAAGTCCTGTCGAATTTCTGCCAGTTCCAAATTTATATAGCAAGCATTTACTATCCATTTGTGCTTTTCACTCTGCAAGCCCTACCATTAAAACTGTTTTTGTATTAACCTTGGCAGTGTGTTTGACCACTGCAAGAATATTTAGAGGCAATTGGAGACCTGGTGCAAGATTTTCTCAAATATTAATGGAGTCTCTTCCTTATGTGCGAATTAAACAGCCTTCATTCAGTCTCAATTGATAATGAAAATACAAAAAATGTAAAGGAGTCTACATTCTCAGTAAAAGGTTGCCCTCCCAATGAGTGTAGCTGCTTCTGATTGTTTCTCACGATTGCCTGTGGTAGCTTAGCTGAGCTGTTAGTGCCTAGATAACTAGAGTGATTGAAAGAGGGTGGTCATGGTAAGAAAGGAAAGCTGTATCCTGGGGTTTTCAAAGAGCTTTAATAAAAGTCCAGCATTGCTGGACAATGATGAGATAATTGCACCCTTCAGTAATTATACATTCCAGTGCTGTAAAAAGAAGGCCGCTATTTTATTAGCCTATATGAATTGTTATAGTTGGCAGCAAAGTAAGGGAATACAGTAAGGCAATCATGTTATTGTTTTTTTTTTTTTTTTTAAAGTGTGTTTACTCTTTAACTGTTCTCATATGGGTGATTCCCATCCTTGCTGAAGTGATGTATAACTTTTGTTAACTGCTTCTGATACATCTAACCAAGCTTTGTATAACACACACTTAAAGTCTAAGACTGATTCTTACAGAGTGTAAGTGCAAGACTTTCACTACATATGTATATATAGACACACTGAGCAAACATAAGGTGCGCAGATGTGCTGATCACTAATGAACCACTCTGGCTTTACATCATGGATTACTGGAGCTGGAAAAAGTGCTTACGTGTGCCTCTTTAAGAGAGTACTGAGCCGGCCATTGTTTTTCTTTATTTGATAGTGTGTTATAAATAGGTCACTGCAGAAAGGAAACACTACTCCCTTGCAAAATGAAAAATCCATTGATTCACGGCCATATTTGCGAGGTTTGCATGCCCTTATGACAAAATGAAGACAAAGAAATTTATTTGAAACAAAGAAATTCAGCACACTTAGTTTCACAGTTTTTCAGTCACAGTAAGAAAAATGGTTAAATACTGAATGTTACTAAAAGATATTATTTATTTTGGTCCTCATCTATCTACCATTTGTAGTCTAATTGGGTGTAAATATTTAGGCCAAACCGAACAAAAAAAAACATTTCTACCAACTTTGCAAAAGTTTCAGTTACTCTGATTTTCTTCATACTCGTGTGTGTGTGTGTGTTTGTGTGTATGTGCTGGTAAATAAATCACCTACCAAGCGTGTTCATGGCACTGCTGATTTACATTTAGTGTGACATCCACAAAACAACATTAATACTCAAAGCATACAGAGATCTGAAAATGACAAAAAGGCAAAACAGCACCTCCTAAGGGAAGAGTGTGTTAAATCCTTTAGTAATGAGTGAGTCAGCTACCACAGGCACGCGATAACTCTTCCTCCTTTTTTATGGCTGAGAGACTGACAGTCATGGCGAAACGTTGACTTCTTAGAACAACAGAGATAGAGTTTCCCGTTTTGTCTGACTTTTGCAAACAGCATGCAGCACTGAATTCATACATGTTCCTTGATTTTGCTGCTGTGACTGACAGGTGGCCACTAGAAAATTGATGTTATATGTTGATACGGTGTTTTTCCGCCTCTTGATACAGTTTACATCAGTGCTCTAAAACAGTGTCTACATAGGCTAGTAAGTTCCTTAGTTCCCTAACATGGCACTTTAGCAATCCGAACAGCAGCATATGCCTGCATACAGACACTTTATACGTTAAATTTATATGTGATGACTTGGGTAGGTGCTTCTCTCTGTCTCCGTCCTGTATGGCTGAGTGTAGGCTGATATCATAGATGGAGTCAGGGATGTGGCTAGGTCTTGATGTGAAATCCAAGCTGTTTCCAGGATAACAGCAATGAAGTTTAGGATAGTGCTATGGTAACAGGGATGTCCCAGAGAGAGAGGGCTTGGGCTTCATCTGAGTTATTCTGTTTGGAGAGCAGAACATGATTTTTCAATTAAGCCTTTTTTTTTTATTTTTCCTCTATCAGAGTGAAAAACAGCCACATCTGGGGCACAAACCAAACTGACGCCCAAGGCAAAGTGCATGTGTGCGCATAGATATACACACAGAACACACACACTCTCTTCACTCTGTATTCTAAAAATTTGTGTGTATGCATAACTACACAAATGGAGGATGAGGTCACACCTGTGTTATTGTTCTAGTGAAAGATTTATGATTTAGGATTGATTTTTATGGCATACTTTTGCTTAACGAGCCCATATAATAAAGAACTGGATTTTCCTGGCTTTGAAAAAAATGAAATAAGATATGCTATGCTTATGTAGAGACAGTTCAAGTGTAACATTAGCATGTAAGCATTAAGCTTTCAATATATATTTTTCCCCTCACCAGTCCATAGGGTCCAACTACGTAAGCTAAGCTTCGACTGAACTAAGCTCACCTAGAATTTCTCATCGCTGTGATGCCACTACTAGTCTGAACATGTTTGCATATGACTGCCTATATTTACATTTGCCTGCCTGTTCAGCCTATAGCAGCTTCTTCCACTAGGCAAATTAAACACTGAGCTGACGTTGGATCTTGGGTAGCAAATGTCTCTTTGCATAGCCTTCCAACGGATCCGGACATCAGAAAGTATGGCTAAAGTTTATTTTTAAAGACATCCTTAGAGATTTTTGGTTTTTGGTCTGAAGAGTTTGTATAGCACATTTGTGCCTGAACACATTTTTGTGCGCTTCCATCACGCTGCTAATTTTCTGATTTCATATTCATTCCATCAATAGTATACGCTCACCGTCCACTTTATTAGGAACACCTGTGCCCTTGCACATTCATGCAGTTACCTAATCAGCCAATCATGTGGCAGCAGCACAATGCAAAAAATGCAGGTGTACAGGTGTTCCTAATAAATTGGAGGGTGAGTGTATATTTCCCTTTGCCTGCTTATGTTTAAGTTTTAACAACTTTGAAATGGCTACCGATTAGTATGATTAGTATTAACTTGTTACATGCTTAAGGCTATCCTTAAGGGCATTTCTTAGTGTTATTTCCTTATTTCAAAAAGTATCATTCGTTTAATAATAATAATAATAATAATAATAATAATAATAATAATAATTTACTTTTAAAATTTTTATTTATATAGCGCCTTTCCAACATACAGAGGTCGCTTATGAAGCTAGATTAGAGATGCACATACCAACACATAACACATACCTATACAGAGCCCACTTACAAAATTAGCTGAGAGATGCAGAGAGAATTTATATGAATGTCCATAACAGGGTACAATTTACAGACTGAGAACTGAAGAGTAATATTGAGAGAAAAGATGTGTTTTTAAGAGGTTTTTGAAGGAGAGAAGGGAGGATGCTTGACGGATGTCTTGGGGAAGAGCATTCCACAATCTGGGAGGCGCAACACTGAAAGATCTAGCTCCCATAGTCACCAGACGAAACTTAGGAGTGACTAACGATCCCTCACTAGAAGATTGTAAGGAACGGGCAGGAATATAAGGCAGAAGTAAGTCAGATAAATATGCAGGACCAAGGTTATGGAGAGCTTTATAAGTGAGGATTAGTATCTTGTAGTTTATGCGCAAGGAAACCAGAAGCCAATGAAGGTGATGGCGGATTGGGGTAATGTGATCATTCTTTCTTGGGCGGGTGATCAAGCGAGCTGCAGAGTTTTGAACATATTGTAATTGTGTTTTTTATATATATATATATATATATATATATATATATATATAATATATGTGTGTGTGTGTAGATCATTCCATGGTGTCAATGGTTAAATTCATATTTTTTTCATAGTAAAGCTTTCCTAGCAGTTGTGCCTTTATAAGTTTTATAGGGATTCCATCTTCTTTAGAGAATGAGTAATAAAGCATCTTGGCAAATACAGGTGACTGTGGCAGTTAAACTGTGCTGTAATAAACTATGTGATTTTAAAACGTGATCAAACCGGTTAAAGATGTGATGATGTTCCATACAACTTGAGGCATCTCGTGTAGCCATGGAGAATGTGTCGAAGCAGTTTTTGCGACATGGTTTACTTGATTGCAAAGCATGACCCAAATCTAGTCACTGAGAGATACCCAAAAGTGCAGTGATAATGAGTCCATATATTCTAAATGAGCTACCCAAGCATTCTGCCTTATTTTTCCTATGAATGATCAAAGCAGAGCTAAATGAGACTCCATACACTTATTACACTATTACAGTGGATGAATGGAAGGATCTGTCAGAACATGAGCTGATGGCTGTGTGCATGAGATACATGCATGCCAATAAAGTTATGAAGGGAGCTAATAGATTTGCAAAATTGAGAGTGGAATTTCAAAAGGTTTGTAACTCCTTGAACCATTAGAAGAGGGGTTCTCATCATCTTTCATTTTTTGCAGGGCATTGTGTCACTAGAAACATAATTTTGCTTACCCCTGACTCACCCAGGCCAACTAATGAAGGGATTCATAATAAACTGATGTGGCTTTGGTAGGGAAAATGTCAAACTCTGCGGAGCACAACTGGAGCCCAGAACCACTGCACCAAAACTCGAATCGATGCTGAGTGTTAGGTCTAGCTTTAGGTCTAGCTTAGAACTAAAACAGTCCACCAATGCAAGATCTCAAAATTAGGCTCTGTAAACAGTTATGATGTCATTCATTCTCTTGAATGTCATCAGATAGAGAAAGCTGCCAGTGATGTTTAGAGTTAGTGTTTGCTTTTGGTTCATAAAGAGCAAAGCCGAACCCAAGCAGCTGTGGGGTAGGATGTTTGTCAGTCTGCTTTCAGAAAGAAGAAGAACAGTATGGTCCAATGTGTACAGCAGCTGTATGTTTGCCAGTTGCTGTGTTGGAACATGATCAATGGTTATGTGTCACTGATTGTATACTCACAATATCCACTAGATGGCACATCAGAGCCAAGACATCCCTGTCCATTTGGATTCCAAGTCAAACTAAAATGTTTGATTTCTTGCACAGCGATGTTAAACATACTGAAGCTCTGTTTAAACCTTTCCACCATCGTCATGATTGTTGTCATGAACTGCATCTCAAATCCAAAGCTCTGGCCTTACATTCAAAAGTATTTGTTAATCTAGAAAATCCAGAAGACTGGTACGCAAAACAGACCTTTCAGTAGGTTTGAAGGCCATATGATTTTTAACACTCGAACACTAAACATAAGGAAACCAGTAGTCAATAACAGTTTAGAACAGTACATAATTATGCAATTTGAGACACAACGCTAGTTTGTTTAGTCAATGGCAGACACGTGCTATACTGCGTCTTTACATTGACTTTGCATCATGCAGAAGAGTTAATACCTGAGGGCATATGTGGTCTAAATGACCACAGCAGCCATCTTGTATAAAAAGGAAGTATAAATCCAACTTTAGACAATATCTGCCATGGTATGCCATTAGCTGTTATACTAGACATCTAAAAGGGGTTCTTTTTTCTCTGTGGTAGTGGCGATCAGGGTAATTGTCATATATACAATGTAGCTTCAGAAGCACTTTGCTTGCACAACTGATGAAAAGCTTTTGTCTGAAGCGTCCTGTTTCTCTGGAAACTTTGTTTACCAAGCTAAAACCTGTTTCTCTCTCTCTCTCTCTCTTTCATTTCTAGAAAATGGCTTCAGTCTTCCTAAAAGCAATTTTCTTTGTCTTCATCCATTTCTGCTCATTGCTACACAAGTCCTCAGTTTTACTGTTGAACCTGGTGAACACCAGTTCTCTAGTGGTCAAAGATATGCTAATTAAATGTTTGTATGTAAGGCTAACAAAACCACAACCACATATCATGGTTTTTCAGTTTGAATCATTTGTCATGTTCTTTTGTTTTGTTCTTCTAAGTCATACTGTCGTTCCTGACTCTTTCCTCTTCTTCCTCTTTGACGTCACAAACAGAGGAAATCATGCGACCTATATTATGAGGTTTCATTGTATTTTATTTTCGTTCTATAGCCCCTTGATCAATCTTATTTTGCGTTATATAGACGAGTGACAAATTAAAGGAACAAAACAACGTAAAGTGTAAGTGAGGTGTAGAACCAGCATGATCTGCCAGAACGGCTTTAGTGCACCTTGGCACAGAACCTCTGGGAACATGAACACCGTTCTTCCAAAAGATATTCCCTAAATTGATCTAACCCATCAGTCCAATAAGTTTTCAAATGGGTTGAGATCTGGTGATTGTGGTGGTTTTAAGTTTTTCTTCATCCTCATCAAACCATTCGGTGAACCCTCGAGCCCTGAAGTTGGGAATGTGAAGAGACCTTTCTCATAAAGATTCATCTTCACAGGAAAAATGATGATCAGTCAGATTAGCTTTGTATTGATTTGCAGTGACTCTTTTCTCTAATAGTGCAAGTGAAGCTGAACCATGCCAGCAAAATGCACAGCACAGCAGAGCCTTGTTTGTTTTTTTTGTTTTTTCCTTTAATTTGTCATATGTCTGTATATTTTCCTGTTTACTATGTTTCGTCAGCATATGTGTTTAAGAAGTAGAAAAAGGCCCAACATGATTATCTGGAGTTAAGCCTTGGCGTCTCTCATCTGGCTCTCTTTCTGGGTCTGTATGTCTTTTATTATGCAGTAATGGGGTTCAGAGCTCCTTTGGCGACCCGTGTGGATTATCTGGGGCAGCTACGAGTTTGTGGTGTGTCTCATTATAAAGCATCATAATAAGTAGAAGATCTTTTCACGTCTCTCAAAGGCATAAACAATGTTAGTTTGAATTCCTTTACATGTCAGTTACTGAAGAATAGCTGTTTTGCATGAAAGAAAAGGATAGATTTTCCCTTTTTTTGGTAATAAATTTGTCTGTTTTTAGTTTGCCCTTAAAGGGTCCCTGTCCTCCTCTCACAAAAATGATGCACGAGAACTGAGGAAATATTTAAAAGTAATTTGCTGCATTTGCTTGATTTCAATAAAGGAACTACATTCAGTGCATATTTATCATAAGGGTTGTAATCAGTTGTTCACATTTACATCATTATGATTATTTTCTGGAGTGATTTACATAAATTTATTTTTCATGTTTCAGTTTTTTTCAGTGCCAGCCAGTGCTTGATCTGTAGTCTGTACAGTTATTCAGTTCAGCACATCAGCACCCTGTCTGCTCATACTAAAGCTTAGCTCCTTTGTGTCAGTTTAACAGTGCTGTGCCTGTCTACTCATCTGATATGAGTTTTTTGTTTTTTGTTTTTTTTTTTGGTTTTGTTTTGTTTTTCCCCAAAAAAACTGTATTTACTAAAATAAAGCAAATGAGCTTGGAGCATTGCAGGCTATGGCCTAAATTTACACCAATCAGCCAGAACATTAAAACCACCTTGTGTAGGTCCCCCTTGTGCTGCCAAAACACCTCTGAACCATTGAGGCATGGACTCCACAACACCTCTGAAGGTGTGCTGTGGTATCTGGCACCAAGACATTAGCAGCAGATCCTTTAAGTCCTGTAAGTTGCGAGGTGGGGCCTCCATGGATCGGACTTGTTTGTCCAGCACATCGCACAGATGCTTGATCGGATTGATTTTTGCATTGTGGCAGGGCGCGTTATCCTGCTGAAAGAGGCCACTGCCTTTAGGGAATATCGTTGCCATGAATGGGTGTACTTGGTCTGCAACAATGTCTAGGTAGTTGGTACGAGTCAAAGTAACATCCACAGGAATGACAGGGCCCAATGTTTCCCGCAGAACATTGCCTAGAGCATCACACTGCCTCCCCCGGCTTGCCTTCTTCCCACAGTGCATCCTGGTGCCATCTCTTCCCCAGGTAAGCGACACACATACCCGGCCATCCGCATGATATAAAAGAAAACGTGATTCATCAGACTAGGGATCGGAACAGAAGGGCTAGCCTTTGCTCCCTATGTGCATCAGTGAGCCTTGGATGCCCATGACCCTGTAGCTGGTTCACTGGTTGTCCTTCCTTGAACCACTTTTGATAGGTTCATGTTCAATCTGATGTGTATGACTGAGTGAGAGATGTAGCATGATTTGACTGTGTGACTGCAAACATATTGTACTGGTATTCACACAACTCACATGCAACCACTGTATATAACTAAATATGCCAAGCATTTATAATACAAAATGTGTATCTTTGTCTTAATTACACACCCACCCACAGCAGCATTATGCAGGGATACCCAGCTGAATACAAGCATCAGTGTGGCTTCAGAAGAATGAAGCAACAGTGAATAAATGAAAGCTGGATGAAAAGAACAAGTGACGTAAATGTATGAGTGAGATGATTGAGACATAGAGGCTCTTTTGTCCACTTTCTTTCAGCTCTTGCATGTTGTTTAGTATTACCGTAAAATGAGCGAAACAAGCCTGTATTCAGTTTTCGTCGATATGAAAACAGACGTTTATCTTATTTGTGGCAAATGATACTAAGTGTAGTCATTCTGGAATAAACATTCTCTTGCTCTCTTTCTCTCACTCCTCTCATATTTAAGTGGATACACATTTACTCTGCTTTATCTTCCTTGGCTTCTGGACAGTTGAGATACGAATGTGAATATTTTCACGTAGCTTATGAAAGCCTGTATGGTTCTCCAAGGTAAACTGTCACAAGTGTATACACAGATACACTTCTGCTCAGATTACTGGATTTTTTTCGAGATTCCTAATGGATTCTGTTTAGAATGTGCTTAATTACAGCAATAAAGTCTAAGCTTGTTTGGTTACACAAACACAGATATTTGAGAATGCAAACAGTGCATGTATGTGTGTGTTTTGTGTGCGTGTGCATGAATTTTTGCAAGAGTGAGCACTAGATGGAGCTATAGTGTATGAAAATGCTGATCATATCAATCTCTTGGTTTTAGAATTCAGTGCGATTTAAATGAAAATGATCTTCAGTAATATCTCGTTGGTTAACATTCAGTAATAGTGGCCAAGATTGCCAGAGAGTCACTACTGGGCCCTTAACTCTGATTTGATCAGATTGTGCGTCTCACTTTTAAGTTGCTTTGGAAATGTTTAGCAAATGAATAAATGTCACTGCAGACTTCATTAAGCGATCAGGTAGCTCTTTTCTAAGAGTATTGTAAGTATTATCAGTATTTCTAAACACAACAATCAAAATTATTCCTCACAGGAATGGGTACCAGTTGTTTTCGTTTTGTGATATATTTTTTATATGTTACAAAATATTATAGCTTTTTATATAACTTTTTGTAATAATAATATTACAAACTCTGGGTGTTCTTTTTTGTTTGTTTGTTTGTTTTTGGTTTTTTGGGGTTTTTTTTTCGCACACGGATTTGTTTTTAGTCGTAGGGGCACTTGCCTCCTCACAGCTCTAGGATCCCTGGTTCATTCCTGAGCTTGGGATACTGTCTGTATGGAGTTTCGCATTTCCTTCCCATGTCCACATGGGTTTCCTCCAGGTTCTCCAGTTTCCTTTCACCTCCAAAAATACGCTGTTCGGTGGATTGCCTATGCTACGTGTGAATTAGTGTGAGCACATAGTGTCCTGCGATGGATTGGCGTTAGTGGCTACTGAAAAAGAATGAATGACACCATAGTGCTACTCAAGTTCAAATGTTACACAATTACTTCTTTTTCAGTCAGCATAGACTTGATCTTGTACTTAAATCCATTGTTTAAATTTGATTTTGCTTACTAAGAGTCTGACCAGCCACACACATACACTTGATGAGGTTAGACCTTGGTCATTTGTGTGACCCTGGCCTACATTCATCTGATCTCATGTTCCAGCTTGCACTTCTCACTCCCTCACCTTAAACTGCCTGCCTTTAGTTGTTGGCACAGTCCGGCATGGTGAGGCAGCGGTGGGAAAGCACCGTGTTGCTATATTTATGTGCTTTTGATTCCTCTCTGAAGCGTGTGAAGCTAGCCTCTCATTTTTCTTCAGGGGTGGGTGGAGGGGGACACATACATGTTCTGTCTACAATACGAGGCCCCTTGGTCTTTGACTGACATTCTGCACAGTTGATCACTCTTGAAGGACCGCACACTTTCCCCTCTTTGCTCCACAGTTAAACTTGTTAATTGTTCCCTGATGAATAAGCCTCATCTGTGATTAACAGCACAGCAGCACAGAGACATACTGTAAGTTCATGGTTACTTTTTTCCTTTCTGTTTAATCTTTCCAGGGATTGCTCATAAGTGTAGGCTGGTTTTGGCAGCTATATTAGGGCTGGATGATATGATAATGATATCGATATTGTGATATATTATCACAATACATTGCCAAATTACACACACACACACACACACACACACACACATTTCTGAGTATCAGCATTTATGACTATATTTTGCTCACATTTATTTATTTATTTATTTATTACTAGTATACGTTTTATAATACAGATAATACTGTTCTTGATTTGTTGCGAAATGTGTTGTGAAAATGATTTCTGTCTGTCTAGCTATCTGTCCAATTTATATAGCACTTGTCTACTACCTAAGGTTGCTTAATGTCTGACACTTGGCTCAAATTGTGTATTTTAAGGTTTTTACTTCCTCCATCATGTTGTATTGTATGTGTGTGTGTAAAGAGGTTGGGTATTGACTATAAGAGAACTGATTTAAGTGGGTGTAGATGAATTAAACAGAATATTACGTCAGAGTGATGCAGAATCATTAGTGACTCTTTGTGAGTCAGTGTATGTTTACTAATGCAGCTGAAAATGGCGCATGAAGTTTTACCCATAACGTGTACATAAATGAGTGGCTGGTGCTGTGGGTATTTGGTGTGTGTGGTGTGGTGGGGTGTGGCAGATTAACTAGACCTCCAGCCTCTACAGCTGTCCACTGAGCCCCACCTGCTCTTTCTGCTTTAGAATATAGAATCTAAAATAGAACACACACACACACACACACACACACACACCAGGCTTTGTCCCTGCAGCCTGAAGTACACATAAGCAGTTGTATATGATTGTGGTCTCGGAAACAAACTCACTCAAACTGCTCAGGGTAAAGGCTTCTAACTGGTTACGGTTACTCTGCAGTGGAGCTGACAACGTGGTTTATAGTAATGGGCCATGTGTAATATTTGGAGAAATTCTGTCCATGGTGAAGATCTTCTCATCTTCGTGTGATGCTTCATGCTCTGTAAATGGAAGGAAAAAACAAATATGAACCTCTAATATTCAGCCAATGCAGATTAAGAGGCATCTCTACTTATCTGGCAGTCATGTTATGTCAGAAGCTCTCTCTCTTGCACTAGTAAGTTCTTGCCTTGGCAGCATGTGTGCTGAATGAACACTGTAGTGGGGTTTCAAGATGCACCTAAAGCACTACACACATTTTTATTTATAACACATTATCATGTGTCGGATTAGTGTAGCTGTCCTCCTAACCCTTGTCAATCACTCATATTCCCTTTTATTCATGTACCCATACTTTTAGAGACTTGTTTCACTGTTTCACTACAGGCTGAATATACTTGCATATCCAGTCCCATTTCCTGGCATGTACCGTGTCATTGTCTTTTCGTTCCCATTTTTAATTGAAAGTTTGACCTTTTATAAAAACTGACCATTTGTTTAAGAAGGAACACCATATACACTGTATGCCGTATGTACCACAATTATACACCAGCCTGAGTATGACACATGAAGCTTTATCCATAATGTGTACACAAGTGAGTGGCTGGTGCTGTGGATATTCTGTATATATACCCTGTGTTGAGTTGCATGGTCATTGGGTCACCAGTGCTTTTGCTGGCACTGACTAATACACACAAACACACATGCCTCATGTAGCCCCATGGGAGCATTGACATCAGTGACCCAAAGAAGCTTCCAGCTAGGGAAAAGAATGGACTGTTGAGCGAGGCAGCCACTCAGCAAACACCTCTCCTTATTGGGGCAACGGGTAGAGGTGTGTGTCAGTGTGTGATAATTTTAGGGAAATGTGAAAAGCATTTTCTTGACCTTGTACTGTTTGTTGCATTTCACCCACTGGAGGTCAATGAGAATGAGGTTCTGAATGAACTTGCACCAGTTACTGAATACTTTATCAGAGTTTAATTACTCTCACACCTAGGTCAGTGGTCACACTACAGCCATTCTGTGCTGAAATGTTTCCCCTGGGGTTCTTTTGAAGAACTAAAGAGTAATGAGAACTACAGTTATTCTGCCAGCTGGACCACTCTGCCTCGAATATAAAACCAAATTTAGCAATCACTTGCTAGCGAAGCACAGGTATAGCATATTGGGTTGCAGGGATGGTCATTCTGTAAAGCTTGCCAATGGTCAGGATGGCAATATGTACCCCAGTAGTTCCTGGCTTAAGTAAAGCTGTCTACAGTGGATTAGAAACTAAAAAGGTTCCCGTAACCACCGCACAGGAACTACAGTCAGCCTGGTTCCTTTAGTGAAGTTATGTTCTGAGGTCATTTATTATACCATCTATTAAGCCAGAGTCATTGTTAGGGTTTGAATTTTTCACAGTATGATAACTTACTCTAAAAATATCCTGAGGTCATGTAATTAATTGACCATTTGAAAGCCGGAGGTTATAGGGGAAAAAAAAAAGAAAAAAGAAAAATGTATTACAAATCTTTATGTAAAAGGTCTTATATTTTTGTACACAAGAAAAAACAAAAAGATCAAATCCCCTAATTGTTCTAATTTCTCAAAGATATTTTTGAGAATGATCTTTTTGTAAAATTTCTGTCAATATATATTACATTGTCTTTTTAAAAAAGAAATCTAACTCACATGGCAGTGTGGCATTGTGTAACACTGCTTATAATTTAACATAGATGGTTGTTTCATTTAGTTGTGTTCAGCAATGTGAAGTGCTTGTGTGCATTTGATAGCCATCAGTTATGATAATGCTCCTAGCGTGTTTGTAACTTTAGCAGAGGTACCAATGTAACGTGATTACACAGCGAAAGGTTTTCAGTGCAATCTGCATTCCGTGCGTGGAGAAACGGAAGTGGCTTTAGAATGGTTTTTAGTTATAGAATGGT
>CM075014.1:14534138-14559369 GCA_037576675.1 Pangasius sanitwongsei
GTTTGCAGCTTAAGGGCCATTCGAGGGGAGTGGGCCGTGGTGGTATGTGGGCCTAAATTCAACCAGATAAGGCCCACGACCAATTTTGCTATCTGGAAAGCTAGCCAGTGGGCAATTAACAAGCTAGCCAGCTGACAATAGCGAGTAGCACTGACTACAAGCTAGCTGGCTAAAGTTAGTAATAACTCTAATGGTTTTTTTTTTTTTTTTTTTAATTTCTGATTGTAGCCCCGAATGCAGCGTTATTTTAGATGTATGTAACTGCTTGTTTTGTTATGTATCTGTGATCTACAGGGGTAATCTAGATGGGATCTAGCCAATTTTTGGTCTGATGATAGTCAATGATCAAGTGAATCATTGTAGTTTCTTTAAAGAATTCACACATTTGAAAGTCTATCTTTTGATCATTTTTTGATGATTATACAGATTTCAGGTTATTCTTCCATAGCACCATTTTTGCAATAATTATACCTATACAACTGTTTGGGGAACATTTCATGTAAGCTCAGTTTGTTATGGTTTTAATCTATCCTGGTTCATAGGTCCAACATGCTTTATATGTTTAGAGGCTAACACTGTATTCACCAGAAACTTTTAGCTACAAATCCTGCATGTTGGTGATGAACAAAGTCTTGGCTGTTGTGGTACATTTTAATAAGCGTGTATGCCGTTGCAATAATCACTGAAAATTTGACGATAAAAGTAAAGACAGCAATCCATCTCATCTGCATGTCACAAATTTTAGCTAGTTTCCTAGCTGTTAACTAGCTGGCTAGTCGTGTCCTAATGCTACCCACAGTTTTACATTAGCGGAGAGTGATGTTAGTATTTAAACAATTTCTGGATATAAAAGAAGCTCCATCATGACATTTCTCTCCTGCACAAACTCACAAATATTAGATCCCATAGTGTTACTATCTAGGACTCTTGTCAGGTTCTTGCAGTGAAAACAAATATGAAAGCTTGGTATTTGCATTGTAATGTCCTATTTAAAGTACTTTTGGTTTACCAACTTGCATGAAACAAATGCTGAAATCAATCATATAACAACCACTATTGGATAGACTACTGAGGAAACGTACTGATTGAATCTGGTCCTGATTTCAAGTTACATGATTACATTACTGATTACATCTTTAATCATTTACACTCCTTAAGCAATCTAATGTAATCTGATTACTTTTGGAATACTTATGATCTATCTGGTTTATTATTTTTTTTAAAATCATACTTCAGTGCAGAATCATCTTGTAATTTTTTTTCTAATTCAGTGCAGGCAGATACAATTTCATGTGAACCAGTACTATTTATGCAAACATCTTCACATAAAGTAAAAAGAGGTAAAAAAAAAAATACATTCAAGACTTTAGCTTATCAAAATAAATACAGCAGTGTAAGCAAACATTCCATAATATGAGATTTTTGTCAGAAATCATAAGTTAGTTTTTCTAGGGGAAGCCAGGCTGAAATCTGAGTAAACCACAACTCTACAGAGGGCATTTTAGGTGTGGACTTGAGTAATAAGATGCACTTTTTGGCAAGATGGTCTAGAACAGTTTTTAAACAGACATTTAAAACCATAGTAAAATGTCATCTATGTAACTGTCGAAGATGGAGAACAGGAGATAGAAAGAATGTTGTATCCAATTTTCAAATACTGAACCAGGCTTCCCTGCTAATGAGCCACTCCAGATATTTCTCCCATATCTCCTTACAAATAAAGACACGTTTGTTAGAAAATGCATCTTGATTCGGTTCAGTCTCAGTAATCTACATCCAACTTTGCAACATCAGATACTGTCTTAATGACACAATGTAACTGTAGATCTATACAAGTACAAAAGAATCATTGATTAATTGAAATGTGCCTCATGCAGTGTAAAGTATACGGAAAAATTATCCTCCATTCATTACATGTAAAAAAATAAAATATGCAACCCAGTCTCACAGAAAAAAAAACATTTGCATGCAACTCATCTGCAGCGTCATTCTGTCAACATTCTGGCACAAGTATACACATATCACTGTATAAAACTTTCATGCAAGTGCTCTGTATGCCATGTTCTGCACCAACATAATTTAACCAAGCTAACCTCTACTACTACTACTATTTGAATAAGATCGATATGTAATGAATAAATGTACATCCTTTTCATATGTAAAGTTTGTGATTATCCGATTGTATGCAAACACAAGCAGGCTTGCAAGTCATGTGGAAATGCAATATGCTCACGTGGGGATTTTCAAAATGCAGATAATTTTTTACCCTATTGTTTAGGCTGCTAATAGAGACTTTCCACATTTTGAAAATACCTGTTATTGTACCGCATTACTACATGACTTGAGAGGAGAAATGAGGCTTATATCCTGAGCCTGCGAAGTCATTCATTTGTCATAAAAAGCACTTTACGCATGAAGTGGGCTATGATCAATATATTGAAAAAAAAAATATATATAAATATGTTTACTACATGTTGGTCGTATTTGAATAGCCTAGTGGTAGAGGTTAGCTAGATTAAAATACATTGGTCCAAAACGTGTCATACACAGCATTCGAATGAAAGTTTGATATGTCGCTATGCAATGTGTGCTTGTTCCAGAACACTGATATTCGATGTATAGAAGGTGTTTCAGAAAGTTGCACGCAAATGCTTTTTCTGTGGCGCTGGGTTAAAACATGACATGAAAGACATTGCATGCTGTCAGGTTTCAGCTAAAAATTTTAAGCACTGGTATTTGTACAGTTTGGTATTTTTCTTTTTAACATCATTCTGCATATAATTTAACTTTAGATGCATTCATTGTGTTTTATACTTGTATTGATGTTCTAACTTTATTTACTTTCTTAATTGTATATGTTTACATATAGTATTACCTTTCATTCTAACAATCAAATGATGATAAAGAAAAATCCATGTGCCTCTTTTTTTCTTTTCAAAACCGTATGTAGATGATGTAATATCCACCACTTTGAGAGAATACATTTTTGGCCAAACTCAGTAATTCCCAAGGAATAAACTATGATTCCCTGATGTCAAAAATGTAATTAAATAATCCATAATAAAATAACAGTAATCTGATTCCAAATATTTTCAGATGTCTCCTGTCTGATTTGTCATCAGGTTATGTAATCCAGGTTACATGTAACCGGCCACCTTTGTCTTAACCTGTGCCTTTATCCCTCTTAAGCAGTGTGCTTGAGTTTACTGTCTCCATTTCAATTGGATCTTGTTTAAAGATTTACTCTCCTGTGGAGTATCACATAGGCAATGTTAGGCCAAGCTGAAAATCTGTACCCTTGTGTGCACCCATGGGCACTCGTGCATGTGCCATCAACCTTTAACAATACGTTTTACATAATGGGATGAGGTCATGCGTATGCTATGCATCTCGCACTCCTATAGGACCGTCTTATAGAGTTTATTATGTCTAATGGGAAGTGTAGCCCTCACCACAGAGGAATAACCACTAAGTAGGCTTCAATTGTGGCCTGACATCATATAGTCAACGGTGGGTTTTAGTCACGACCTTATAGCATCTCAAGTGCTGATTATTGGAGCATTAGCTCATGCTGTGGAATGTCTTTGATCTTGTCAGTTTGTGTTCTGTAATGGTTCCTGAAAGGAGGGTCTAGATTTCTTGCACAACCATCACGTCTTGCTGTATTGCAGGGTTTCAGCTATAAAGGAAGTGCCCATGTTGATTTGAGTGACAAAGCTAATTTGTGCTAGGCTTCAGTTCTCTCTTGAGTTCTCCCCCAGTTTCTGCAGGAACTGTGTCTGTATGAGAGTGTGTTTGAATGATAAGTGTTGCAGTGGAAACATTGCAGGCAGGATAATGTGCCAGAAATAGTCTAGGCTAAATGCCATTCTGCATGTGCTCCAGTGCTTGACCTCTCACCAGCGGTGTTGTAACCCTTTCTCTCACCGTATCTCACTCTCTGTCCACTTTTCTCTTGCATGTCCACTTCTTTCTTCTTTGATCCTCTTTTGCATTGCAGCTGGGTCTCATTTTGCCTCTCCTCCCTCTGTCCATGTTTATTATTCAATTACCTTTCAATGCCTTTTTTTATTTGCTTCACCTCCCTTCTTTCTGACCCCCAAAATGTATTTCTGTTCTTTATACATGTTTCTGTTTTGTGTTTGGTTTTCTGTTTTGTGTTTGGCTCTGCTGGAGCCCCTCTGCAGATGAGTTTAATGAGTTCGACAAGGTTATTCTCGTCATCTGTACTAGGGAAAGATCATGTGTTCTGAACACAAATACAAATTCTAAATACAAATATAGATACAGATAGGAGGCACACTTTTTTTTTTTTTTTTTTTTTTTAAAGAATGCTTCCTCAGGGCATCTGGTTGAGACTAGAGCTGTGCATCTGGACTGGGATCCTGCAGAAAACACTTAATGCAGGCACAAGTGAGTGGTCAGATATGAAGCTTGCAGGATGATTAAAGACCATGTTTAGTAACTTGACCATGTGACTACCTGCTAGTTGGTGGTTTATATATTTTATATATTTTAGGAAATAGGACCACCAAATTTAAAAAAATAAATAAAAAATTTTTTAAAAAACATTGCCGGCAGGTACAAACAAAAATAATAACCCAGAGAGTGGGATTAAAAAACATTTACTGTGCACATTTCTATTTTAGACCAGTTATGAATGGTCAGAGCAAGAATTCAGACACTATTGACACTGCTGGCATTTCAACCTCTGCAATGGTACTTTGGTATGCTGCAGTCACTAATCTGAATACGGAACTATCTGTGCCTTGCTTGATGATGTCCCATGACTGTTTCCAGTCATGTACTGGTACCTGTAATAACAGATAGGGTTCTCTGGAGGATGTTGAGTTTTCTTTGCGAGGAACACTAACAAAAAGAGCAACGGTGCAGGAGCTTTGAGATTAGGTGTAACTTTTAATCAGAATTTGACTTTACTTAAAGAGACATAAAGCAGAATTTCTCTTAATATTTTTCTATATTTAGAATACTAGCTATCTAGTGACCTAAATGACAGGTGACTGTATTATGTAGTACACTATATGCCAAAAGTATATACAATAGACACCTGACCATCACACCCATATATGGTTCTTCCCCAAACTGTTGCCATAAAGTTAGAAGCACACAATTGTATAGGATGTCTCTTTTTAATGTCACTTTAAGATTTCCCTTCACTGAAAATAAAGGGAAAGCCTGTTCCAGCATGACAATGCCCCTGTGAACAATGCGAGGGCCATGGTTTGCCAAATTTGGAGTGGAAGAACTTGAGTGGCCTGCACAGAGCCCTGACATCAACCCCACTGAACACCTTTGGGACGAACTGGAGTGCTGACTGCTTGCCAGGCCTCCTCACCCAACATTAGTGCCTGACCTCACTAATGCTCTTGTGGCTGAATGGGCAAATCCCCACATCCACGTTCCAAAATCTAGCATAAAGCCTTCCCAGAAGAGTGGAGGTTATTATAACAGCAAAGGGGGGACAAACTCTGGAATGAGGTGTTCACAAAGCACATATGATTGTGATGGTCAGGTCATGCTTTTGGCCATATAGTATATAATCACTATGTGTGAAGTAACAAATAACGGCATGGTATTTTGCTATGCTAGAAGCAGCCCTTGTGTTTTTATAAATGGGCAGCTGCCTGGAATGATAGCTTGTGAAACTTCTGTAACTATTGTGTTTAAACAGTCAGTGGTCAACACTATTTCTAGCTCCACCCAAATGCCCCTGTTCAGTACTCTTACAAAACTCTTAGTAAGGATAACAAAATTCAGCAAAGATACAACTCACTTAGGAAAAAGAAATAATGACAAAATGTGGGATCATAAATTAGCATTACTGGTGGAAAAGGGCTACAAGTTAACATCATATCAGTCAGAAAATACTCAATCCTGATCGATTGAGATGTGCCTGTGGTTTTCAGATTTCCAAATAAGACATTTTATAGTTTACTTAATTCAAGAGCCAGAAAATTGGAAAGAACATTTGTCACTTTATACTTCAGCACCAAATGTGGATAAAAATACTAAACAATAGTTGGCCTAGGACCTGTAGTCTGTAAATCAAAGAATTAAGAAGAAGAAATTCTTTAGGGACTGATGTAGAATTTTCTCACCAGTCTAATAGAGTAAATGTTTCATCACCATATAATGTGGTGTCAGTGTTGAAACAGATGTGTTAATTGTGTGTGTGTGCGTGCGTGCGTGTGTGTGGGTGTGTGTGTGGGGGGGGGGGGATCATTGTCATAGTAATTAATTTAGTCAAGTGTCCTTGTACTATTATGGAGTGTTGCTACAGGAATGCAGGTTTTTTTTTCTTGTTTTTTTTTGAGGAAGCTGCTCTGTGTGTAGGTAAAGTGAATATGGGGCATAAATCAACATTCCCTTCCCCCCCATTCCATTTTTTCCCCCCTCAGAGGTGGTTCTAGTCATTATATGATTAGTGTTTCTCTCTCTTTCTTTCTCTCTTTCTGCACTAGTGCTGTTCATGTGTCATTGCTCAGTGGAATTTCTCATTCCTATGAGGCGGTCCTTTCCCCCTCTATTGCTCACACTCTCTTCCACAGCTGTGCCCGAGTTTAAAAGTATATACACACACACACACACACACACACACACACACACACACACACACACACACACACACCCTTCCCCTCTCAATTCAGTAATCTGATTAGCATTATTTGAGCAGCTTAGCACAGTGCTGCATTAGCCTGTTAGCTGTTCTTCTGCCAGCAGTCAGTAGGCTCTGATCCAGCTCTATGCAGACAGCGAGCCAGCTCTAACGGACAAAACATTTAAACGAGTACACTTTCAGAGGAGCTGCTCCACATTGTTCATCCCGCTGCCTCGTCTCTGTCACGCTAATGCTGTCACTCTCTCTGCTTTATATTCATCCCCTCTTGCCTTCTTCATACTGTGCTGTCTCTCTCTCTCTCTCTCTCTCTCTCTCTCTCTCCCTGTCTCTCTCTCTCGCTTTCTGGCTGACTGTCCGAGGACTCCCGCAGGCGAGTCTGCATCACCTTGAAGTCCACTGCTGCCTCCCTGCAGTCCCCTCCCTCTATACTCCTCCTTCAGTCCTTCTCTTTCTCTCCTCCTCCTCCTCCTCCACCACCTCTTTCTCGTCCTCTATTCCCATCTCTGTCCTTTTTTCTCTCTCTCTATCTGTCCTCATTCCAGCCTTCTCTTTATCTTTTTTCCAAAATGTATCAGAACGCGTGGATTGCCAACTATCTTAGCCATGTCAAGTGCTGTCAAGGTGAGTGGAGGAGAGCGGAGGTTTGGTGATGGGACTGTCCTGTTACTGTGCATTATTTGGTTCATTAGGGCTGCTGTGGTTTAGAAATTTTTGTGCAGCAGATGTAGCCTCCAAGGACATGCTGATTAAGTACAAGAGACTTTCTGGAAATAAGAGATAGAAAGAAAGAGAGAGAAAGCAAGAGAGGGTGTGAGTGAAACCCAGTGCAAATATCTTGGCTCTTCTATACTTTTTCTCTCAGGACTTTATTCAGTAGTTGAATTTAAAAGCACATTTTTCTGGTATATCTGTGGCAGTGTCTGTTTGACTTTAAAAGTGTATGCAGAGCTTTCACTGTTCCGCTGCCAAATTGTAGTTTTATGGTTTTGTTTTGGCCTCTGTGTGTATTTGCAGTGGGACATGACTTTTCATTTATCCGCCGTGTTGAGTTGGTCTTCTGGTTGGTTAAACGCAGCAAAATTCATAACACGTGTGGGACAGTGTTAATGCTACACTGTCAGACTCACTCTCAACTATGAAAGCTTTGTCAGAGTATAATGCAGTCATGAATGTATCCATAAAACAGTGCTGGCTTGAAGTGATTAGACTGTAAAATGGGTTTAATGTGTTCATATGTTCACCAGCTCAACTGTCACAGCACAAACCCTCATGCTGGCCTTCATCATGGATAGCCTTTAAAGTAGCCAGATATTCGTAGATGTTATGACACGGACGTTTTTAATTTGTCTCATGATGTAAGTGGCTATAGATATTGAAATGACACAGTTCCCAGTGGGGTAATCCTGTGTCCCTAGAAAGTTAATCCTTCATTATCAGTGCCATGTGCTGCACTGAGACCCGAAAGGGTTGCAGTGAAATGCAGCAAAACAACTATAATACTTTCTTTTCACATTACGTTTGAGTTATTTTTATTTTTCTGTCCATTTAATGCAGCCCAAAGTGTCTTGCTTCTCAAACTTTTATTTTTTCTTTTATTGTTTTCCAGGTTTCTGATATTGGTAATATTGGTATTGTATCTTATGAACTGTGTTATTGCAGTTTTACTTTCAGCCAAATAATCTCAACAAACTGCCACATGAATGAACTTTAGTTTATATATAGCCTTATTATAATATAGTGCTAACCAGGCTGTGACATGTTTAATGACTCCAGATGCTTGTAACATGACTTAAGCCTGTGTGACTTGTGCATTCTGTCACTGTTATCTCCACTTCAGAACATTATCTATGACTGTCTATTCTTTAAAACAGGTGTGCAGAGTATGCGGTATCTCATGATGAAAGAAATCAATATGGCAATGGTGTCACAGATTACATGGCCAATATTTTTACTTTTAATGTCACTGGGTCCTACTAGAAGGGCTGTGGTTTAACTCTTTCAGACAGGAGTGGGTGTGGCTGTGTGTGTGTGTGTGTGTGTGTGTGTGTGTGCTGTGGAATAGCAGGCATGCCATTAATTGTCACACCAGACTGTATTATTAGCTTCAAGGCACAAGATGGCTAAGAGCCAAGCAGATTGCCCATCATCTGAAATATGCTGGTAGCAATATTAGTGTAGTTTACAAAGCCTTGTTTATGACATTTTTGGGTATTTCTTGCAGTCGAGAAAAGCTGGTGGTTGTCACTCACTTAAAACTTCATGATATAGATTGTGGTACATCTTAGAATATATTTAAAGATATTTGTGAACTATTGATGTACCATAGTTAAAGACTCCAGGGTTCCCAGTTTAATTCCAAGCTCAGGATACTGTCTATGTGGAGTTGCGAAATGTTCCCCCCACATCCACATGGGTTTCTTCTGGGTGCTCTGGTTTCGTCCCACATCCCAATAACATGCCAGTAGGTGGATTGTTTAATGTTGGTTGGACCATGTGAGTGTGTTGATTTATCAACTGTAACTACAAAGAGAAACATTTTACTGTGCACCTTCCACATGGGCTTACCATGTTCTCTGACAAAGTTCATGATCCATGTAGCTTTGCTGTGCAGGTGTAGGGCAGCTCACTGAAATGAAATGAGGAAATCAGATTTTGGATGACTGTCACAGATTCTCCAATGGAATGGTGAGATCTCAGTGTTGATCTTAAGATGATCAATGAAGCACAGCTTTCGAAATAGCCTTTTAAAATAGAATAGAGCACCAGGAATTTCACATCATTGCTAGTCATTGTTAGGAGCCACTATACTAGATCTATGTTCACAAAAAGTTTCACACTGAGAAAACAGTTTGTGATATTTAGTAAGGATTTTGTTGTGGCATGGCAGAAGACATTGTAATTTCAAGCTCCCTTCAAGTTTTTGCTATTTGATTATAGTGTGAGCAGAACCATGGCATCGGTCAGGTACTTTTAATAATCTTTAAAGATGCAGTTTGTAATTTGTTAAAAAAATTGTAACCTAAAACAATCGTGATAGTTCATTTCAGGCTTTATGTATTTCTGGCCCAGAAATAGGCTCTGCCCCCAGAGCCAACAGAGCTGCTGAGCTCTGCCACTTTTCTTCAGAAGCTCATGAAACATATACTAAGAGTCAAAGTTTTGGACACTTGATTTCTTATGTTTTATTATTTATTACAGTTTGGTTCTAGTATCAACTGTAGAATATTAATATAAGCTCTAGCTAACCAGAGGGATAAAGATTTTGTCTATTTCTGGTTACATTAGGTCTAGATCCAATAAAATAAAATCTTTTCTAAAATTTCTCAATTCACTAATTCCTATTGTTTAGATTTTCAAATTTTACAGTATGTAAAATGAGTTCATTTGAATAGAAATGCTAAAATATATGGTGTTAAAACTTTTGACTGGCAGGGTATATGGTTTCAAAGAGGGTGCATCAGTATAGGGGAGGTTTCGGAGAGAGATGCTTTTTTAATGTTATCATCAGTGAGTCACTTCTTAGAAAACATAAGTCTCTAAAATTAAAAAACTCCTTTAAGATTGCTGGTGGCTGCAAGCCTGATGAGGCAGATGTTGATTGCCATCTGTTTTGTTAGTACTGATCAGTATTAGTGGTGTGAAGCAGCTGTTACTGTTAGTAGTAAGCGTGAGTACTCCGAGCTCTTGACTTTGGCAACTATGAATAAACAATGAGTAGGTAAGAGTTTTCTTTAGATAACTTCAATCTTCATGTGATTCCCCTCTTCGCTCTCTGTGTGTTTTTGTCTGTCTCTCAGCCTCTTCATCTCACCACACACTCTTGCCTGATCAGCTGGTGCTGTGCTTTGTGAGGTGAAAGGAGATTTCTAGGCAGTGAGGAATGTTTTTAGGGGATACTCTTCCCAGCTGTGAAAACACTCTCAATACCAAAACACAACAGATTCCTGAGAGAAGCTCCAGAGCGCTTGTTCGTTCTGCCATCTCAAATGATGTTTATAACAAGTGAGGGGGTTGTAACATTGACCCACCCATCATTGCTAAAGCTTCATAGATATGAAAGGGTAGATTTGGGACAAGAAGTGTAAGTGTGTCTTTGTGTGTCTTTGTGTGTCTTTGTGTGTCTTTGTGTGTCTTTGTGTGTCTTTGTGTGTCTTTGTGTGTCTGTGAGCTTGAGCTGGTATGGAAAGACAGTGGAGCTCTACTGTCATTTGATACTTGCATAGTATTAATCTTCTGCTTTTATAAGAAATGTTATTATTTCAGTTGTTAGAATGAACAGGCACCATATTAAGTGAACTCATTAAAGGCACTTTATGCGTACATTATGGAAGTGCACCATGTCTGGGTGATTTTTCATGTACTTTGTAGAAACATGAATTAGACATGTAATATTTCTTTAAAACAGTAATTTTTTTGAAATATTGCATGTCTCCTTTGAGTTTGGTGCTTTACCACTTTTTAATTAATTAATTCATTCATTCATTCATTCATCATTCATCAGTAAATGCGGTGTCCTGGTCAAGGTTGTGGTGGATCCAGAGCCTATCCCAGAAGCAGAGGGCATGAGTCAGGAACACCCCCTAGTTGGGCCACCAGTCCATCACAGGGCACCATGCGCGCACACACGCGCGCACACACATTCACACACTCATTTACACCTAGGGGCAATTCAGAGTAGCCAATCCACCTACTGGCATGTTTTTTGAGAGGTTGGAGGAAACCAATATGGACACAGGGAGAACATGCCAAACTCCACACAGACAGTAACCCAAGCTCAGTATCAAACCAGGGACCCTGGAGCCATGAAGAAGCAACGCTACCTGGCATGTGGAGAGTCAAGTAGAAGGCACAAATATCATAAAAATATCGAGCAGGCGCAGAGAACAATCTGAACTGATGGGGCTGGTTTGAGAGTTTTGTTGCAACCCCATTTTAAGATATTTGACAGTTATTAAAAAAAGCGATAAACATCTTGATGTAACTCTTTTGGGTTTTTCTTGAGAAGTACTTTCTGCACTTATGCACAGATATTGGATTATTATTCCATTTTGTTGTGAACATTTGCTGTTTGCTAGAATAAATAGAACCATTATGTATTTCATGTGTTTATGAGGTGAAAACTGTCCGCAATATGTCTAAGGAATGCGATCACAGCATTCTCTGTCTGGTTCTGGTTATTATTTTGGATTGATTTAGCTGTTAAATGTGCTTTCAGTTAGCATCTAAATTGTCATCCTTTCGGTAATGTTTTTAGATTAAAGAGTGCTGTCTTTTTCTTGTCAACAGGCATCACAGGGGAGGCCATCGCCAAAGTTGCCAGACCCAAAGTACAACAAAGGGCTTTTAGGTAAACAATTTTTGCTTTAAATTCCTCAATCTTGAGAAATTAAGTGGTGGAAACACACCTGTAGTAAACCACCACCTAGCTTTAACCTGCTTTCTTTTGCATACCTAGATTGAGCCTCTAGAAATATTTGGACATTTAAAAGAAACAAGTCATTTATTATAACAGTAAGATATGTGTTGCAAAAATTGGTCTCACTAGTATTGGAAAGTTTAGTTTAGAAGTGTATTAGTAGCAGCTCTGGTATTTGGAAGTTGAGGTCATTGCAAAGAAATACAAGAGTGCTATCAGACAAGTGACTGTTTTATCTGAGTTACCCTTATCAGTCCTGTCTATAACAAACATGATTACCCTGACCTGCTAATTTCACTGAAGCTGAAACTCTGAGATAATGGCTGCTATTTGTTTTTCTTTTGCCACTCTATACAGTACTGTGTACAAAAGTCTTAGGCGCAGGCAAAGAAATCCTGTAAAGCAATTCTTGTTTGTTTTTTGTTTTTTTAAAATTATATTCTCAGGTACAATTTTTTATATCTGTATCTCACAAGTTTTATGGCCTTTAAACATCTAATTAATCTATTATGTGAAATACTTGTTACTGTTGTAATTTCTAATATTAAGATGTGTGCTGAACATTTGTGAAAATACTACATTTCTAAAACTGCTCAGGGCTTCATCAGCAAAAACAAGAGTAGTTCTTGATTTGTTTTGTTTTGTTTCGTAGTTCTGATGTTACTTAGTCTCCGCTAGATCAGATAAAAACAGTGGATCACCTTTTGTCCTCACTGGTCATCCTGATAAGTGCTTTGATCATGTAGAAAACCCTGTTCAGCATGATCAAAAATGCCGTCTTGTGTTTTGCTTGAAGTAAACAAAAGTAATCTAATGGTTAGAAATTAAACTTGGCGTAAATGCACGCTCACACTGAGATTTCTACACTTTACCCAAGTATAATTGTGTTGTGTGTCCTTTCTTTCATTCTTATCTCTTTTTCACATTCACTCTAAAATGTTTTTATACAAGGTTCTGAGCTTCTAATTGGGGTATAGTGTGTTCACTCTTTAAAAAGTGACCTTTTTTTTAATAGTTCTCCTTCTTTTTTATTTTGGAATCCTGAACATTGCAGCGTGCCAGTAACCTCATTTGCTGTCAGGGTGGTGCATATAGTAGTTGGGAAATAACACTCTTGTTAGCTGTGATATAGAATTCCACAGTGTTCAGATCTAAAATGCACCTCTTCTACCCAGACACGGTTGCTGCTGTTATCTCTCTGCAGTAAAGCTACAACACTGACTTTTTTGTTTGTTTTTTTTCCAGCACAAATTTTGTGCTGACTTTCAGTTTTTGCTGGCTTGAATTTCAGCTATCATGTGTGTCTTTTGCTTAAACTGTTTCTTCTCTTTCTCTTCTCCTCTTGTTTCTGTCACTGCAGTTTTCAGAAACAGTTCTCATCTGAGGATAAAGACGACGTTGCCCAGACCACAAAGGCTGTTGATGTCAATCCTATCATCTCTCTTCCCAAAGGTGATTGCAAAATTACTGCATAGGTTGGAGGGGTAAAATGAGGCATGTTTATTTTTGTTTTATTATTAATTAAAACATGATCCACTTGGTTTTCATTGTTGCAACTACACTTTCAGAAATAAAGGTACCAAACGGTACATTTCCTTGTCACTGGGGTGGTATCAGCAATAGGACATGTTTTGTACCTTTAGTATGTGTCTTTTACCAAGGAAGGTGCATGTGCTCTTCTTCTAATTAGCTTTTAGAGTAAAGCTAAAAGTGGTTCTTAAGGTCCGATTATGTACCTCACATTATTTTTCAAGATACAAAGATGTATACTAAAGGTACCAAAGATGTACTCTTGATGGTCCTATTCCAATGACAATGAAAAGCATACAGTATTACAAACAAGTCTTTTGCATTTATCCATTGAGTGTTTTTAGATAAGAGAGCCAATAAAATGAGGTTAGGCCAGGGCTGGGGGTTGAGCTCCATGTAGGATGATGGCCTATTTTTGGTTGGCTGGGAGCCATCTGTTGTTCTGCACAGGCATATAGTGTTAGGAAAGGCTAAAGTGCATGTATTGTTTAGGAAAGACTAAAGTGTGCATGTTTAAAAATGGTAGAACAGAATTTGGTTGAATTGTCACAGGGGCAGCTGCCATCAGGTAAGAACGAAAGTCTTCTTATGTGATTACATGTGTTGGTGTTTTGTTTGCAAATGGGAAAATATACTTTCTAGCAAAATCTTAATTGGTAAAGATAGAAAGATAGTGTTTCGCTTATGGGCCTAGACTGTAATATTGAAATTTAATCATTTCATTTTTGAGCTGTCAATTTCTGTCAGTGGGAAACCCACAGGAATGTAGCTGATGTTTTACATACGATCACATACCATATTGAAACATTGGTTTTAGGTTCCAGAAAAGTAATATGAACCATTTTCAATTATCTGGGTGCACTCTGGTTAGAGATTGAACACTTAACATTTGCCACATTTCAACCAAGTGATGCCATTCAAAACGCATTTTGATTTTGCTGCCTTACTTTTATAATATGTAGAATTTGTTTGGTGGAGCATTTTGGCTCTCTTGTAGCTTCATTTCAGCAGCTGTGAATGTGAAAGCCAGGAAAGTCTGAGCTCTTGGACGTTTCTGTATTCAGGATGTTTCTGTTAGTTTCAGACTGATTTACTCTGGAGGTAAATTATTTGTTTCATAATGGAAAAAAATAAAAATGTTTTTCTTGTTAAGTATTTCAACTAGTCCCAACTTGAATAAAATGTAATTAAAAGCATTTTATCCTTAAACTGGACTATGGTGCTGTGTTCTTGTTCACAGAATAATATCTTACGATCTGTTTTCCTATAGTATTTCATTTCCACTATCCATACTGTACTTGTGCATTCCATTTTACACTATGCCTAGACATATAAAGGTAATATTTATTTTCCTCTGCAGTCTCAGAGTTAAGAAAACGTTTTGAGCACATCAGTAATAGTCAACGTGACTGCTGGGACATGAACAGGTGAGAGATTTTAATTAACTGTTGCTCCACAGAGCCTGTGTTTATGTGCAAAGTGGTCATGTTCATAAATTTAGAAGCCTGCAAAGATTTATACTGCAAACCTGTCTGTATTTATGTGCCAGTGATCTGTTATATCCATCTGTCCTACTCCTTTTAGGAAAGAACGGATTGCACGGCGGCTGGAAGGAATTGACAACGACATTCAGTTCTCACTTCCAAGTGCTGGTCTGGTGACCAATCGGCTATTGGAGGAAGACACTCCCAGATACACTCGTGCCACAGACTTGTGTGACCCGTGCACAGGTACATGACAATTGTATTGTATCAAGGATATTAATGTGGGTAAACAAATAATTATTATTGTGATTTTTTCAAAAAATATATTTAAAGTAATTATTGATAATCACTATAATCAATATCAGAGTTGTCAGGTCCTTTTTTTTTGGGGGGGGGGGGGGGGTGGTTCTGTTTGGTTTTTTTTCTTTTTCATAGAAGAATTTCTTCTGAACAGTTGGTTAATTGTGCAATTGCACATGTCACTTTTGTGCACTTTTGTTACCTCAAGATTTTTAGCTATGCAGACCGGTGTGAGATGTGCATTTTCGTGATGTTCTCGGTGCACCACAAAGGTGCTGCTCACATATATATTTTAAAAATTAAGCATTGTTTTGCATTTGAATGTCTTCTTAAGTAATTCTGTCTCCTTCGCTGACCATAAAAATCTTTTCTCCATGAAACTGGAAATAGTAAGTAACATGACAAGTTGAACCAATCACTTTACTCAGCATGCAACTTGGCATTTAGATGAAGCGAATGCCCGACCAACCTTTTTAAGAGGACCAATGATCATTTCTTTGGACAGCTCCTGGGCTTGAAAACGGATTTCACACTTTACAAAATGTACTGAATTCTTGGAGCAAATGTCCCAGGCTCCCAAAACAATGACCTAGGTGTTACTTTGTAAATGTTACAATATATTGTAGTTTGCTTTAGTGGGTCACTTTAAGTTTTGTGACAATTGGGCTAGTTTTGAATAGGCATTGGATTATTTTTTTAGAACACAGACCTGGCAACCCTGATCATTTGTAAAGTGCATGTTTGAATAAAAATAGTTCAGTTCTTAATAGCTTGTGTGTTCATTTCTGTTGTGATGTTTAAATGAGGTTAAAACCATACTGTAATTCACTTTATCATTCAGTTCCTGTTCAGCACTTTAGCAAAGATGAGTCTGGTCTGTCAGACCCTCAGAGCTCTGAGTGTGTGTCACTGCACCAGAGCCGGATGGAGACACACATGGCCCAAACTGAGCCTACCTATAACCCCTGCTCTGCTGTAACAACCGAGCAGGAGTCTAAAGCTGAGCGCATCGCCCGCTACAAGGCTGAACGTAGACGCCAGCTCTGTGAGCGCTACCGCATCTTACTGGATGAAGAGACAGACACAGACCATGCCAGCCAGTATTCCAGAATGCGTCGGGACCCTGAGGGGTCTGAGCGCCAGTATAGGGGGCAGGTGGAGGGAATAGACGAGGTCGAGCATAATGCCAACACCTCCAACGTTCATGCAGGTAGAATCACTGCTCAGGCCAATGTGGAGCAGGAGTATGGCAGGGAGCAGGCTGAGGTGTTCTCTGAACATGAGAAGAGAATGAATCTGGAAAATCAGAAAAGGGCACAAGACCAAGGAAGAATGCATGGAGAAGGAGTAGCTCCAGACCACTCTGCCCCTTACATAGACACGTCAGGGGAGACCAGAGCCTCAAGGGAAGAGGGGGTGACTGGCTCGCCCAAGGCAAGCCGACCTGCAAAGCAAGTGGCTTCTCCTGGGGATTTATTTAGTGAACAGCAGGCCCATAACGTCCTCCACAAGCAAGGGTAAGCACAGCACTGTCTCTCATCACCTGTTCTGTATTACACTTCAGTTGTTTTAGTTTGGTACTTCATTTTTCACTTTTTATTTGTCTTCTATAGATATGTTTTAGGCCACCTTTGGCATTTTTCAGTGCATGAAATTTTCGATCAATGCGAGAGAGCATAAAAATGCCAAATAACTGAGGGAAACTGACCTGCTCTGATTTTAAGATCAGATGCAACAACATACTAATACATACCCCGGTGGTTTTGCTCTGCCAGTTTTTGCTTGTATCGACACATTGGCGTAATCAGGATTATCATGCCCTCAAGAGCTTCCAGCTTGTCAGATTGGGTAATGCAAATTAAGTGAAAAAAGCTTTTTGAGGGAGGTAGAGTTTTGGCTAGTATCCCAGCAGCTGGTGGCCACCATCTTGTTTCTTATAATCAGTTTTGTGAGACAATGTTCAGTGCATCATGGAACTGTCACACCTCCAGTTGCTCCCTTTTCCTCCAGAGATAAGACCACGCTCTGATGGAGGTGATATCTAATTGCCGTTTCTTATAAATCATAACTTGTAATTTATGAATTCCGGTGAGCTGTGTACTGCTATTCGCTGTGGTATTGTTCTTGCTCTTGCCTTGTGGTTCAAAAGTTTATCTCCATTTTCTGCTAAGTGCTACGTCCAGTTTCCGTGTAGTGTATGCCCATGGGCAGTCAAAAAAAAGTGATAATAATTGGGGCATGGTACCTCTGGCCATAATAAAGTAAATTAAATTTAAAAATGTACTCATTTTTGGTTTTGGCTTAGCATGTACAACATTGACATGGTCAGCACCTCACCAAGTCTGTGTCATCAGATATGTGTCTTTTAAAATGATTTGTACATTATCAAATAATCTGTCATCGTAATGTAATATTATCTCACTCACTCAATAAATGTGGAATTAATAAGTGGAATAGAAAATATATTGTATAAAAACTTAAATGATGCTTTCATGATTTTGAAAAATTGACGTGAATAATCTTTTCATTATTCAGTTCCTTTTTTTTTTTTTTTTTTTTTTTATTTCCAAAAACCTCTGTGTTTACAAGTTAATCCTGCAATAAGTAAAGCTCATGGGATATATTTATTTTGGAATATTCAGGAAATTTCCAGTGTGCCTCCATTTTAGTTTAATGGATTGGAATCTTGGCTGTAGACTGATTTTAATTGAATAATAGTTTACCTCGTGCACACGTTTTTGCACAAAAAAAATCTAACTTTTAAATGTCATGGTAGCTTTTCAGTCATTCAGTCTTTCGATAAACATACCATTTATATTATTGAGTTAACAAATCCTACAGCTTTTGTCCTATTATTTTGGGACAACATTTTTTGATCCCTGATGCAATTCGGTTAAGTCATCATTCCTTTGCTGTGATTCATTTGGGTGAAGTTTAGGACGTGACCTCAAAACATTAGCTCACAACAGCATGGGGTCATATTTCATAACTTGGCAGAGCCTCTCATTCCTTGTTGTCATGTTAGTGTTGTATTACTATCATTGCTGAAAGATTGTTTGCTGTGAGGGTGAGACTTTCTGTTTGCACCATATATCCTTGTCCTTGTATGGACATTTTTATAAATTCAGATGCTCAGCCACAACATTTAGGTGCTGGATTTGGCTAAAGCTAAACAAAACTTCAAAACTGTATGTGAGAATCAGTGCTTTTATGTTGCATCTCTGTGCATCATGCTACAAACTGAGTACACGTGCGTTGATCGCAATTAATCTGTACAGAGTAATTCATAAAATGAATTCTATTGCATTTATGTTCCTTTGCATAAAACATTTCACTTTAAAAAATAAGTCATGTTCTGAACCATTATACTGGCATATTTTGTATGCATTAGTGTGTGGCATTCCATCGCTCATCATTACATTAAGTGGCTCATTCACTCTTGTTTTTACATTTAGCTCCAATAGTCAGTGGTCACTCCAGACTGATTCAGAAGGAGACACCATTTCCCCAATCAACTGGCCCTCCAGGTACCTCCCTTTCGGGATGACTGGGTGTGTCGGATACGCTTCCATTAATTTCCACTGCTTTTAACAGCACGACCCAGTTCAAAAGATTTTAGCCCCTTCTCTTAGATCTAGGATGTCCACTTAGAGTTTGGTAGGGTCATAGCACTTCAACTGATTAGTTCTTTAGTTATTCACAGTGTGAATCAAAGGAATTAGTAAAGGAAAGCATCCTGGAACTGACACATGATTTGTTCACCTAGAAAACACCTTGCTAAGAACTATAGGTTGTGGTTGTTGTTATTAATAATAATAATAATAATAATAATAATAATAATAATAATAAAAATTATAAATAATATGAAATACTTGCCAGTATATTCAGTCATTTGAAACTAGCTAGTAAGCTCTACGAGAAGGGTTTGGATTTTGATTTTTGAATTGGGCCTCTAATTGCTTTAACCTTAGCCATCCCTGACACACATTTTTCATCAGTGCCCAGTATTGTTGGCTTTCTTGATCATTCAGTGTGTGAATTCATTTTTAGGTTTTACATTACTGTTTTTTTTTTTGTTTTTTTTTTAAACAGTCACTAATTGTCTTAATGCACCAGTTAATCAAACAAGCATTAATTGCTCATTGTTCCATAAACTTTCAGTTTCATTGTGGTTCTGTGTTTTAAGTATATGTCTTGTATTAGTGCTGTTTTGTTTCTCGTCAGCTGAATCAAATCTAATATTCTGTTCACCTGGTTTGTTACATGAAATCTGAAATCTGCAGGACTCCTCTTGGTCAATGCCAAGCTACCAAATGCTCATTTCAGAGACAAATTGTGTTCCTGGTTTTCATCCATTAGTCTGGCAAGCATGATGGTGTTTCTCTGCCCCCTCATTTATTTTATTTAAATGCTGTTTTAGCCAACCCGAAAGAGCTAGCAGAGTAAAAGGTTTGCAATACATTTCAACAGAGTGAAATATTTGGTGCAGGCTCATCTCCCTTCATTTGCACGGAGTCAGTGAGCTCCATACAGTATTCTTATATGTATGACCAAGAAAAGAAATGGGTTATTTTCTTAACGTATTGAGTATCTCCTTTTGATGGGTCTTTCTGTTTAGAACCACTTGTGGGTTTAGAATCTGGATCTAAAATATATTTACATAGTCATGTTGTCATTGGTTTGTATTTGACTAACTAAACATTTAATTGGTTTAAGGTTCCCTCTGGACAGTCCTGTGGTTATATTTAGTGCCAAGATAGCATAAGCTCATTAATGTATATCTAAGGCTGAGCAGGTTCTCCTAATCAGTAACCCACCCATTATTTTGGCTATACTGTATGAGGCATGTTAATAGGTCTCACTTTAAAGACATAGAGAAAAAAACATCCATATTTGGCCTGTTGAGCAAAACTGTGCAAAAGAGACTTGTATAATGGTTTTAGTCCATATGTGACTGTGAACCATCAGCCCATGCAGATGGGCCTTATCTTAGACTTGGATGAGGGAAGGCAGCTTTTACTAACTTGGAGAGTGTTAAAGAACCAGCAAATGAGGTCTGCTACATGAGTTGACTTCTCTCTGGACAATATTATAGCAGTCAGTTGCAAAAGTTCAAGCTTTGATGGAGGGTAACAGCTGGAGGATGGGGTGCCGGGATACAAGGTGTCCTGTTCATAGAGACAAACCAAATATTGGGCCTTTTCAGTGTTCGAAGTTCAGCCAATGATGCAGAAAAAAACTGAAGCAGCCCACCAAAAAGAACACATTTTTCCATGCAATGAAAAACTAATTCATGATTTAGGGTACAGAAGGGTTTGAGAGAGTTTGACCATCTGCTTCACCCTTGCTGGGGGATTACATTGTTCTGGAGTGTTAAACTTAACATACATGCCTCATAATCAAAGATTATAGTGAAGCTCAGTATGGAGTGCTTCATTTATGCATAATAATTTTGGCTAATGTCCAGCCTGTTAGACAAAAGGCAAAAGGTAAACTTGAAACTTTTCACCCTGAAACACAAACACTGTTTTTTTTCTCCATTATTCTTCACCCAGTTAAGGTGGAAGATATTCAAAATGAGTTATATGAGATGAATAAACTATGAAATTCTGGTTTTACTGCTGCCAGTTGTCAGTAAATCCACATTCACTTTTTCAAGTTCAAGTATTCATTGCAGTACGTCTGGGGATTATTTCAGCTCTAGCACATGTTTCTCATTACAGCTGCCACAGGGATGATGAACTCTTGATACCATATTAGTGTCTGAATGTTTTACTATAGATTATCAGGGTAACAGTTTGACTGCATCCAAATACAGCCAAGCCATAATACAATTTGGATCAGAAGAAGGGCAACAGGAATTCATCACCGCCTGTCTTGGGCAGTGTTTTCTTTTGTTTCAATTCCTTCATTCCCTAACTTAGTGTTAACCTTTTGTCTCTCCTTCTGAAGAATCAAAGTCAGGGAGAGACTGGCTCGTGATGGGCCGTCACACCAGAGTGCAGCGCTCGGTTCCCCATCAGAATTCCCCGTGTACCACGGTCATTCGCAGATTTCCACTACTCACCAGGAACATCCAAAATCCCACTTCCCATATCGTCCATCCCAGCTGCATCATTCCCGTACTGAGCACCAGGACCCTGGATGCCGTGCTTACTTCTCCATTGGCACTGAGCCTTCTTGCCCCCAGGTTTGGCAAGAAGCTGAAGTGCGAGTAGAGGAAACAGGTAGTCAGGCAATGGCAGAGGGGACCAGGAAAGCAGTTTTGCCCTCTGAAGTCAGACGGAGAGAGAGAAGTGTCGACAATGTACACCTTGGAAGATCTAATGATACAGATCTGACCCCATGCCACCAGGGACGTACTGCACCAAACAAAGAGGAAGTCCTGGTAGGAGAGCCCAGAGGAAGGCAGGGACGATGGTCACGGAGGGAGGAGTATACTGAACATGTATCTCGACTTCAGGCAACTGAAGAAATGTATGCGAGAGCCAGGCAGGCCCAGGAGAGAGCACCCAATGGCTGGTATAACCAACATGGAACCAGCTATCTTCCATCAAGCATCCAAGGTTCTGCTCCTGCATCAAGTGATAGATGGGATCCAGATCCAACCAAACAAATGACTCGCTACATATCAGACTCAAGGAAACCTCAAACCACTCTTACAGCTTCCAGCCAGGAAGCCATCCAGAGCAGAGAGGTTGTCCCTCAGGAGGCCAGGGCCACCAGAGACCACTCTCCCGTGGACATGAGAGTTTCTGTAGCCCAGTTGCGCCACTCCTACCTTGAGAGTGCAACAAGCTCCCAGAAGCCTGAACAGTATGTGGTTCCTTAAACCTATCATGTGCCTTATGCTTCTGGGACTAACCTTAACTAATGCTAAAATGGCTTTGCTTAACCTCTAAACAAGAAGAGACTGCAGTAAATCTGAAATTAGCTGCTTGTTATTCTAACTGCAGTAATTCTAACCATTGATGGTGTCTTTATTAGTTTGTCAATAACAGCTCTTCTCAGCCTTGCAATGTGGCTTGAGTCATGAATTTCTTTTTTTCCTGGAGCCAGAAAGATGAGTGTCCTATAAATCATTTAGCCTGTGTCTGGTAAATTTTCAGCCTTTTCTGGATCTCTTGATCCTGTACTGATTTGTTTTTTTCTTTTCCTTCCTGCAATGTGGCTCTTTGCTTACTCCATGCTGTTGTGGTAGGGTAGAGCACTTTCCTGCATCTACTGAGGTGCCCTGGAGAAGTGAGCGAGGTGGCAGCAGAGCTTCCCGTCGCCCTCGGCGATACATATCGCCCCATGAGAAAGAGGCTAGAAAGACTTCTGAGAGGTTTAGAACTCAGCCAGTCACGTCAGCTGAGTGGCAGGAGTCTGATAGGTGGGGTAGATGAAAGAACTGATCATGCATGAGCAAGAATTTTGCACTAAAATGTGATTTGTACAACTTGCTTGAATTGTATTGGGTGGTGTGTCGTGTAAGGAGAAGACTGGCTTGCTTTTTTAACTGTTAGTTCCCAATCATAATATTCTTTCTCACCATAGTCACACAGCAAGCACATCACTAAATTAAATACATGCACCGATCAATACAATACAACAGATATTCCAATGCTTTTTGTAAAGTAAAAAGGTCATTGTGGTACGCTACTGTTATTTCTGGATTTTGATTTAACTGAATTTGATTTGCATAACAACTATTGCTGCTGCTTTTAATCTACCTTTCCTCCCCTGTCCCTCTTTGACATGGGTAAAGCTGCTTGCTGATTACTCGCTTGAACACTTATATTGTTGCTGTTCAGGTTTCTGTCCTTTTGCCACTTATTGATTAACTCATTAGCTTGCTACGCCTAGTCGACTTGATCTTACGGGTTTTGGATCTCCTAAGATTGTGTTTGTACTTTCCACAGGTGTTGCCCAATCCCAGAACCACAAATCACTGAAGGTAATTTACTGTTGTTTTTAATTAATCTGGAATAACTGTTGCAGCACGTCAACTGTTTTGTTTTTTTTTTTGCTGTTTGCACAGCAGATTTTTCTTGCATGTTCCTTCTGAAAACAAGTCTTTAAATGCATTTTTAAGGCTTGTTAACAGCAAGAACAAACTTGGGCAGAATAGTTATTCAGGCAGAATGACGTAACCTAATTACAGGCCGTCTGAAGTCTACTTGCACATTGATGGGACTCGCAGTAGCATGATCTCGTTCAGCAATGTTACAGACTTACAGCTGTTTTCTGGCTATAAGGAATAGGCTCAGGCCATCAAGTGATCTCTGAAATGGAGCACAATAATGTGTTAAATGCTGTTATTGTGGTGCAGAGAGGGACAAGAAAGCAAAAGAGCTTGAATGGATGTCAGACAGCAGTAGAGTCATGCCTGGTGTTCTCAACTTCTGATGCTTGCTAATAGTGCTGTCTGTGTTTAATAGGTCAATATTGATCAAGAGTTATGTTTTAATTCCAACCCACCCCCCAAATGAATGAATGAATGAACATTTGTTCGTTTGTTCATTCAAACAAATGAGCGAACAAGGGTGCAATGTAGATTTATTAAAAGAACGTTTTAAAATCACCAGTCCTCTCAATTCCTGACCTGAGAGATAAATATTAAAATATCCAAATGCCATTGAATTGCAGCACACAAGCTGACACTCCTAGCTGAAGCACTGTAGCTGAGCAAATGTTCCTACCCATAGCTCGAGGCTGTGTCAGATAACCATTCTTTACAGATGATGTCAGAACTACAGTATCGTCCCACCTGCTGGCCCGAGATCTTGTCCAAATTAAGTTGCAGTAGCCTGCAGCCTCGTAACAGCTGGTTATGGCCAGTGACCTAATTAGAAGGCCTCCACTTGTTGACAACAGAAATAATTTGCCTGTAATTGGTTCGAGAGTGGAAAGCAAGAATGTGTTTCTCTGTGCCTGAAATCTTTTCACCATGTGTGCTGCACTTTTTGTGTTGCCTCTGTGAGGTATTTGCTTTGAAAAGGCTGTTCTCACGAATATTGCTTCCAACTTGATTTCTCTTTTTTTTCCTTGGTCATTCTCTCTCTTTTCCCAGTGGATGAGGAGAAGTTGGATGAGCGAGCAAAGTTGAGTGTTGCTGCCAAACGTTCTCTCTTCAGGGTATGTGTGTGAATGTGTTGGTATGCTCAAAAGTATGTACATATTTTTGTAGCGCTACTCAGACATCTAGCTGCACACAAAATCACCAATGCCTTTTTTTTTTCAAACGAGTATATTTTATGAGCAATGGGAAGATATTTCTCTTTCGTTTTTCATGTGGAAGTTTTGCTGTGCTTCAGGAGTTGGAGAAAAGTGTGGATGGTGGAGCTTTGAAGACGCAAAACCAAAATGCTGCTTTAACACGCAGGCTGAGAAGAGGTCAGGACCGCTACCGTACCCAGCCCATCACATCAGAGGAAGTGGTCATTGCTGCTACGTAAGAAGACAAACATGAGCACACACTCTTCCTTTTATGCCTCTCCACCTGTCTGTGTGTCTCTCATATAAGACCTTTACAGACATAACTGTGTAGTCAACTAAGAGTGAGCTGTATGGCAAAAGTATTATGATCATGTGACGAGCCATGAAGACATCTTAAATATTGTGATGATTGTATTAAAGTTTGCAAACACAGTGCCACAGAAACAGCAATGGAGCTCAGTGATACTTTATTTAACATGTACAAAAATTAATTATTTAACATGAAAAAGCAAGAAAACATTAATATTTGGTTGTTGTTGATTATCTCTCTTTTTTTTTTTTTTTTTTTTTTTTTTTTTTTTTTTTTTGTAAAGCAATTATATTAAATGAAGCCAATGTTTTTGTACAAATAAAAAAAAAGAGTGGGGAAAAAATGTGTGA
>CM075014.1:14559469-14571638 GCA_037576675.1 Pangasius sanitwongsei
AAAAATATATTATTTAACAACAAAAAGCAACAAAACAATAATATTTGTTTGTTTTTTTTTTTCTCTCTTTTTTTTTTTTTTTTTTTTTTTTTTTTTTTTTTTTTGAGGAAAGCAATGATATTAACTGAAGCCCTAGGTATTGTTCACATTAAACATCAGAATGGGGAAAAAAAGTGTGATCTCTGTGACTGTGGCACAGTTGTTGGTGCCAGATCAGCTGGTTTGAGTATTTCAGTATTTCTCCTGGGATTCATATGCACAACAGTCTCTGGAGTTTACACAGAATATTATGCATCAGAAGCATCCAGTAAGAGGCAGATCTGTGGGTGGAAACGCCGTGTTGATGAGAGAAGTCAGAGGAGAGTGGCCAGACTAGTTTGAGCTGACAAGAAGGATACAGTAACTCAGATAACCACTCTTTACAAGCATAGGGAGCAGAAAAACATCTCAGAATGCACAACACAAGAACAGGGATCTGAGGCTGCAGTGGACACAGGCTCAACAAAAGTGGACAGTTGAAGATTGTAAAAAGACCAGGCGAGGTTTTTCCAGTGCTTCAGAATCCCAGGAGATCAGCAGTTTCTGAAATACTCAGTCCTTCTGGCACCAACATTCATGCCATGGTCAAATCACTGAGCTCACATTTTTCCACATTCTGATGTTTGATGTGAACATTAACTGAAGCTCTTGTATCTACGTGATTTTATGCACTGTGCTAATGCCAGATGATTGGCTGATAATTAATAATTGATTGAATGAGCAGGGGTAGAGCAGTTCCTATTAAAGTGCATACAATGTAAACTACTTTTTAAATTATGGCTTCCTTAAAAGTATGTTCATCCTAGGAGTTTAAGAGTTTGGAATGTCATCTTTTTTCCATTATAAATGGCCCTTCTACTCAGTTGGAATCTTAAGCATTATTTGAGCTGAATTAGTTTGACCAGGTAGTTATTTAACTATTATTGTTCTTGATTTTCACCTTGCACTGATCTGTACATCTGTGCTGTGACGTCATTTTGGACTGTCTGTGGTCATTTGGGCAAATCTACCAGTCACATCCCTTTTTACTTATTTCTGATCACTCTCTCTCTCTTTCCCCCTTTCTTTATTTCTTTTCTCTTTTTTGCTCTTGTCCTGTGAAGTTCTCCTGGTCCTTTGTCACAGACTGTGTCTGTTCATTCTTCAGTAACACGTGTTCCTAGTCCCACAGTAATCAGCAGCACAGTCACCCAACACAGGTACTCAGGAGTCTCTCTCGTGCTTGTGCTCACGCGCGCACACACACACACACACACGCACACACAAACAAGCATGTGTGCATGTGTGTGTTGAAGAGGCATGGTCACTCTAATGGATACTAATGTGTCTAAATGTCATCACATTAAGCATGTAGATAGCACACTAGTTAACACGTGTTCTGTAATGTGAACTAGACAACCTTGAGGTCTGGCTGCAGCAAAAGAAGCGTAAGGTCTGTTGTAGTGTGTTATTCTTACCTACACTGTGTAAACTATGTGTAGATGCAGTGCTCCCTCGTGTGGATTAAACAAATAGTGTCACATTTTTAAGTAAAAAAAAAAAAAAAGGAAGTACCAGGGGCCTCATTTATAAAGTAATGCCTAGAATCCTAAATGTGGATGTGGTATTATTTTTTAAATGTGCTTACTTTTATTTATTTATATATATATATATATATATATATATATAAAAAGATTTATAACACATCCCATAGGCATGATATTACTTCTTGCAAAAGCAATATTGAAGGCTGGTTCTTATAGTATTTTTCTGTTTTTTCTGCATGGTATTTTTTGCATAATGCACCACTGACTAGATATCTGAGTAACTAAAGCCAGTCGTCCCTCGCTCATTTATTTATCATCTTAGATATTGCTATAGTGTTATTCGGTACAAATCTTTTGTTTTCTATTATGCTCATTTTTCAGTCATAATAATATCAGTTTCAAGTTTCTGATTTGTATGTCCTTTTTATCCTAAGTTTCATTTATCTTCAGTATCTTTTGTATGCTTTACATGTGTGCTGCCCAAAACCATGGAATTGAGGGTCAGACTTTTATCACAAGAACATTTTATAAAAGAGACCCCTGGTATGTTTGTCTTAACATGCCAAACAGGTCATTTGACTATCTAAAAGTTTTGCAAAATGGTCAGTATCTTGTGATATCTTTCTAATAAGCACAGTTGTGATATATGATAGAATGAACACATCCTCAAGATTGGTCACTGTGCTGTAACGGCGTCTGAGAGAGTCCTCTTTGGTAACCACATACTTCCTCAGGCTCTCATAAGCACTGCATGGTTGTGCTGTGACATTTCAAGCATATCTGCTACACTGAACATGTGTCACTGTAGCCTTCATGCACTATTCAGTCACTCTGTCCATAACAAGTGCCATTTCTTGTGCATAAGCAGGACACTGATGTGAAAGTAGACTGTCCTGATTAAAAAGTTTGTGTGATGAATGTGGCTTTATTGTTGGTCATATTACATTGCACTGTCCATGCTGGCCTAATTGTTTTGTGTATTGTGTCCTCTACACTCAATGCATGCCTTAGCCATGTCAATTCAGAACTAATGCTCTAGCTATAGCCTCCATTTTGAACATTTTAAATGTGTAGCTGACTTTAGGAAAAAATGATATAAAAAGATTCATATTTATGAAATATTTTGGTCTTCAGTAATATGCTGTTTTATATTTCCCCCTTTTTATCTGTCTTTCTTGTTCCCTATTCCCCTCTCACCTCTTTTCGGTGCTGTAAATCCTTTCTCAGCTCTGTCGTGAGGGAGCAGGCACGAGAGGCCCGATTGCTGCAGGAGACAGCGGAGGCGGATAAGGTTCGCCACACTGAAGAAAGCCAGGAGGAGCCTGACCTGTCCACTCTCAGCCTGGCAGAGAAAATGGCCATCTTTAACAAACTCACACAGCAGTCCAGTGTCAACCCCATTCGCTACAGAGACACGCGGGCACGGCGCAGTAATGCCCGCTACCAGACCCAGCCCATCATACCTGGAGAGGTGGAGCAGGTGCAGAGAATTTTTACACTTTCACACAATTGGTGCATTAGTATATGGGCCTAAAATGTGTATAATAGTAAGAAGTCCAGGTGACCTACAGTCATCTGCAGAATTATTGGCATTCTTCATGAAAATGAGTGAGACTGTATAGTTATGTTTAACATAAAAACATGTAAAACAAGTTCAAAACCCTTCAAAATTAGTACTCTTACAATTAATATCTGGTGAAGCCACTCCTGGAGAGAATAACAACACTGAACCTCTTCCTGTAATGTCTAACAAGGACATTGTAGAAGATCTTGAACCACTCCTCCATGCAGAACATTCAACCTCCTTTATATTCCTAGGTTTTTATGCATATGGATAGCCCTTGTTAGTTCAGTCTACATGTTTCAAACCCAGAGATGGTCATCGCAAAACATTGGTTTTTGTGTTCCCACAACCATTGGAGTGTTGGTTTGGATTGGCAGAGCCAGTTTGGAACTACACTATATAGCCAGAAGTTTGCAAACACCCAATCATCACACCCATATGTGCTTTTGGATCATTCTGTTATAGATTTAGTCCCCCTTTGCTGTTATAATAGCCTCCAATCTTCTGGAAAGGCTTTCCACTTTTGGAGCGTGGCTGCGGAGATTTACCCATTCAGCCACAAAACCATTAGTGAAGTCGAGCACGGTGATGTCGTGTGAGGAGGCCTGGGGCGCAGAGAGTGTTCCAGTTCATCCTAAAGTTTTTCAGTGGGGTTGAGGTCAGGGCTCTGTGCAGGACACTCGAGTCCTTCCACTCCAGCCTTGGCAAACCATGTCTTCATGGAGCTGACTTTGTGCACAGGGGCATTGTCATGCTAGAACAGGTTTGGGTCCTTAGATCCAGTGAAGGAAATCTAGGACTACAGTATACAACGACAATCTGTACAGTTGTGTTCTTCCAAATTTGTGGCAGCAGTTTCGGGAAGGCCCACATATGGGTGTGATGATCAGGTGTCCAAAAACAGCATTGGACCATATTGTGTTATATATTATGGTACTTATGCCATCAATCTTCACAAGAGCCATGGACCACCAGCTGCTATGGAGCATCTTGTAGAAGCTCTTACTTTTGCTCATTTTTCCAGTTACCTGACTTGGCAAGCTTCACCATGGCGTGACATGTCATGACATTTGAGCACAAAATCAGCCCAGACATTGGCAAAACACAATCTTCTATTAATAAAAATGCCACTTGACTCAGGGATTATGTCTCCTTGAAATAAAATAGTGGGGTTTATGACCGCTAACTCCACTTGCATAAAGTGTTACAGTGAATAATCAAACCGTGATGTACTTACTATGTATATAAAAATCACTTTTTAAATAATTTTTAAAAGATCAATCAATGTGACATTTATACTGTGTCATTTATACACCACTGTATTTCCTACCACCACTACTTTCACTCTGCATGCACACACACGTACAGTTATGCTTGATGGTTCTCTCTGGTGCAGGATGGCTCGGACTCTGATCTTTATGAGGAGGAGATGCAGCACTCAGATGGACTGAGTGATCTGGACCATGTGAGACAGCTGTGTGGTTCTTCTCATCTGCTTTAGTTTTACTCAGCTTGCAGCAAAACCATAGGCTTGTAGTGTGCTGTTGTGCTTCAGTATCATTATATGAATCATTGTCCCACATGGTGCTAGTTATATGTAATAGAAAGTCGTATAGGTCAGTATGGCACTGTGCATCTTTTTATAAATTCTTTGTGTATGTTATTTTTAGGATCAGTGTTGTAGTGATGAATTGCATTTTGGAGGAATTGCTATAAAGTCATATGTGTATGTGTTGGAATTGTGTTTGCTGGAATGTCACACAAGAGTCACCTCTGGAGGGGTGTTGAGTTTTAAAGGGAATTAGTGTCATGGAAAGAAGATTGTTTTTGTGTGTAAGTGACTGAAAGTCACTTTACTGAAGAAGAAAACTATAAGAGCATGTATCTGGTGCATCTTGTGTTAGTTGTGACTGAACATGTGTGCATTTGTGTTCTTGTGTTAAGACTTGCAGTTACAAGACTCTTCACTTATGACCCTTTCTTTTCCCTTTGTCCCATTTGCCACCATTATCCTTTGCTGACTTTTTAATTCTGCTTATTTTCTGTTTGTCTGCAGGTTGGAGGTGACTCTCATTTCACCCCCTCCTCCTCTGCTGTAAAATCTACCATGGTTTCTACAGTTCATGCAGGTGATATCCATCTGGCCCAACCCAGTGTGTCCAACAGCTGTAATGAACGAGATGTGCCACCTTGGCACCAGTCACAACCTCTTTCAACACTTCAGAACCACAGAGGTCCCTCTGAGCTGCCTGGAGCTGAGAGAGAGGAGTCCAGCCTGGGTGTGGGGGTGAGGAAACTGCCCTCTCCAGAGAGAGTGAAGCAGCCAAACAGCGAGGCAGTGACTTCATGTGACCTCCAGGAGACAGACAGATATCTGAGGTCAAGATCAGCAGTGGCAGGTAGGGCTATTTGGTGTGTTTCTTTAGTGGAACGTTGTGAAAATTTGATTTTACATGTATTTTTGGCATTTTTACGTGACAAGGAGGTGCAGGAGCACTGACAAAATGTGAAAATCTGTACCTAGTGTGGTTAATGTGGTTTAGCAGCATTTTCCTGTGTTACTTTAACAGTCTACAAAACACTGATTTAAAAGATAGTATCTGTATAGATTGATGTGCTGAATGCTCTTTCTTTACTGAGAATGCTACTAACTAGCTAATTCGCCATAGTAAGCTAAGTTTCCCTAACACGCGCCTGGCATATACAGCTACTGTTGATAGAGTTTAGTATAAACTTCGTGCTCTGAACTTAAAGCCTTTGCAGGTGAATGTTTTGCTTCGCTTCATTCTCATATTGTGCATTAAGATGAAATATCCGCAAAGCATTTCTGAATTGGTAATCCAGAACCAGAATAAACTCCAGTACTCTGTTTATTTACAATCCCGATGTATCAGGTCACTTTTTACGTGAACTATGTAATAGCTGGCCAACTTTTCTTTTCTCCGGCCCCCATGTTCTATAAATGTGCATCCACAAAAAAAAAAAAAACCCAAGCCTGTAACTGGCTCAGCTATGTTAAATAGCCATTAGGTGTGAATGAGCATGCGAAGGAGTGTATATGTGTTGCCCTGATAGGAACTGGTGTGTTCCAGTGTTTATTCCAGTTCTTTGTTCCAGTTTCTTTATTCACCCTGACCATGATAAAGTTGATCACAGATGACTGAATGATGAGCATGAAGTACTTGCCCGTACGGAACAGAACAGTGTGGATAGGACTAAAAACTTCTTGCACTATGCAAATGTGTTGGTTGCACATCACGTGTGGTGTGAACTGTAGGTTAGCTTTGAGATTTATATAAATGTTGTTGACAAGCCGCAACTGTATTTCTGAACTTTCCTAGAGTCTTTTAATGAACATTAATGAACAGTAGTCATCTGTTTATGAAAGTTTTATGAATATTAATGACTGGATGGTCTTGGCAAAAACAAGCTGTGAGATGGAGAGCCAGAGGAAATGACTCTGCAACAATTGCTAATACTGTAACAGATTGAGTCCAGTTTAAAGTATGATTTGATGCCTGTATTTGAATATAAACTCCATTAACGTCACAGAGGAAGAACACACTTCCTGCTGTGTCAGTGCTGTTTCCCACACAAGCTTGTGGTTCTGCAGATTTCCTGTATCTGTATATGAAGACGTTTCTCACACCTACACTTACTTTATGTAAATTAACTTTTACATAACACTATTACACTCACTTGGATTGTATGATAATCTGACAGCAATAGGCCAGGACAGGTGAAAAACCCACATACCCAATTCCAGTGGGTCTGTCTAGCTGCTCTTCGTCACTGGACTGGGGCTGTCTTAACGGCTTCCTGTGTGTATGTATGTGTCTGTGTGTGTTTACTGTGCAACAGGTCTTCCTGAGCAGGCTGTTTCAGTGAGAGCTGCAGCAGCACTGACTGCATCTCAACCCTTGAACGGGAGCACTTCTCTCCCGCAGCACACACACACTCAGCAGTTGCTGGAGACTGGCAGAGAGGCTGTCTTAGAGGACAGGGAGAGGACCAGAGAGAGAGAACAAGACAAAGAAGAGGCAGAGGAGATTGCAGACGTCATGTCAGCGAGGCAGATATCCATCAAGGAGAGGTGAGCTGCTCTCTGCATGTGTGAGCGTGCATACATTTAAACCTAAACAGCAATCTTGAGTCTTCATTCATCCGCATTGTGAATGCAACTTTAAGCGTGAAAGGAAGAGACTCGTGTACATTTCTAAAACACTGGTGTTAGGATTTAGAAATTACTTTATACATAATTCTCTTATTAATGCATACAAGTGAAATAATGATACTACTGTCAATAATGGAAAATACAGGAAATACAGTTTCAGTGAAATATCATTAACTTACTTTCACTTGAAAGGAAAATTTAAATGCATACTAATAAGATGTGACAGAAGCCAGGACACTTGAGGCATTTCTATATAAGGCTATGTCTCGTACACGAATGTTAATCAGTCGCAGAATGATAACTTGGCTGTTTACAGGATGTCGAAGCTTCCAGGACATAGTAATCTAAAGCAGTCTGTAGAGACAAACACATCAGTGTCTCACCTTGAGGATGTTAGCAAATAATGTAGGCGTGTTGTGTATTTATGTATGGGTGTGACTGAAAGATGTGCTTTTGGGGCAAACTGGAGAAGGCATTACGGAGAAGGTGTTACATTATCATCAATCTAGAGAGAAACAAAGCCAACAAAAATATTTAAAAAGAAATAAAAGCAAACACTGGTTTCATTGTTTATTTTGTAAAGTGAGTGTAATCCATCAGAAACGTAAGCTAAGAAAACGTAACTCCGAGTGAATATTTTTGGCAAGGTTGTTTTATTTTCTATGTGTATTGCTTTAATTAATTATAATTTCACAATTTCAGATTATGTAAATGAATTAACACTCATTAAAATACAAAAATGCTTCTTCACATAGTATTGTAAAAAGAGAGATGTCTGAGCTCTCAGCTCCATTATTCAAGGGCTACTGAATACGTTGTACAATAATGACTTTTGCAATACTGATATTGCAGAAGCATGCAAACACACATGAGCGCTTGTATAACAAACCACACTGTTTTCACTGCCAGCTTTCCAGCTATCTCAGAGGAAAAGCTTTCTCAAGAAAAGTTTTCTTTTGGCTGCCATTGGTGTCTTCCAGGAAAGCAACTGATTTTGAAATTAATTCATTTCACCAAATATTGGCATATCACAATCACATTATGCAGCAAGATGCTGTTTTTTTTGTCCATGTTGTGTAACAGTAGTGATGGGCCAATGGTGATTATGTGATACCACCAAGGAAATGCTGGAGTAACCAAGTAAAGCTGGTGGTTGATGTAATGCAATATGAAGAGTATAATAAAAAAAATTATATTGATTTTTCTATTGCACATGGATGTCTGTGTGATAGAAATGGTTTGAAATTGTTTGTGCCAGAGTATGCGTCTGTGTAAGGGATGGACAATATAAGAGCAGAGAAGAAAAAAATTAGTCATCTGTGTCCATTCTTTTGTAATACTTGATTGCGCTCCAGTCACCTCATCTTATCATATTTCACCTCATCATATTTTGGTGTTTCATTTTGTCTTATACAGCCTACAGTTGTGATTAAGGACCACGGGAGTGTGTTCTGCTTGGACCTGGCGCACAAAAGCCAACCTCAGTGTCTGGCCGACTACTGACTAAACTGGTTTTAAGTTCAGTTACATTTGTCCAGGTGCACAATATACAGTACAGAGCTGTTGTTTGTGTATGTGATGAATTTTTTCTTAGGGAGATTAGTGTTTTTGTTAAAGGTTATTGCACTATTGGCTTCTGTTTTGCTGATATCTTAGATATGTGCTATATGAGCTCTTTAACAAGCTGCAAATGTTTTATTGTGTGCAGCGACGCGTCATGTTTGTAGCTCTTCAACTGGAAATGGTGAAATAGATTCACGTTGTTCTAATACTAAATGAGCTCGATGAACAGAGCATTAGCGTGCTAATTAGCTAGCTACACGCCTGGAAGATGTCCTTCATTCTATTTCTGTTTCTTTTCATGCCACATCCCTTTTTATCCTGTCATATATAACTGTGATGAGACATTATGGAGACATTCTTTCTACTGCTACAGTTCAACAATCCACACTTCGTAATGTTTTGTTTACGTTTCGCCATTGCCTCTACCATATTTGTAGCTGTCCCATGAGTTTTGTGTAATCTGTTGGTGGCTTTTACGCAAGTGTCGTAGCAATAGTCACACTCTGTCTGATCTGTCTGACTCTGTCTTTGGTCGTAGTGGCACTAAATCAGCTGCTGGTGAGCGCATCACACACACTAAGTCCACCAGTCTCAACTCCCGACCAAAGATTTTCCTTTATGATGCGCAATTGTCTGTGTAGTGTAAAGCCAGCTTAAGGTGTATTAAGCTGACCCTGATGGCACCAATCTATTAACCCAGTACCAATGTTGTCAGTATCAGCAGAAGATGCTGAATCAGATATCATAGTGGGGAAAAGAACAAATCCAATCTGATTATCTAACAACCTGCTATTACAACATGCTATTTTTCTATGTTAGATATACAGTGATTTTTTTTCTTTTTCTTTTTTTTTGCTTGCTACTGTTCTGCTTACTGGCAAACAGTTTTGCTTACATACTTGTTTTCATTTTTTATTTAAAACAAAAACTGCATTTTTCATAATGTAGGTATGTATTGGGTGGGTAACTGCAAGTCATATTGGTGGGTATGTATTCTGTAGGGTAGTAGAGTGATTCAGCTTGAGTGTGGTCATTTTATTTTTGGTAATTTAGCCATCTTATGTAAAAGTGTGCATGGCTAATGATATTAATATTCCAGAGTGTATAAATTAAGAGCCATTACATATATTCACTACTCATCTTGTCCATCATTAGTTTTTGTAACCTTGTGGAGTGCAGCAGGTGCCAGTGCTGTTATACTGAAGTGTCTGGTATTTCGCTTGTTTTGAATTTGCCTGATGTGTGTTTGTGTGAGCAGGCTGGCTCTGCTGAGGAAGAGCGGTGAGGAGGACTGGAGGAACAGGATCAATAAGAAGCAGGATGTTGTCAAAGTGGCCATTTCAGAGAGACATGCTCAGCTGTGGGAGGTGGAGCAGACCTTTAAGAAGAAGGTAAACCTAGACCCTTAACCTTTTACTCCTAACTTAGACAAACAGTCAAATGTATTACTGTTTAAGTTAACATATGTGTATTCCCCTGAAGTGTAAATACACTTAAATCACATTCTGCAAAAAGAATTCACTGCATGCTGGTTAACCATCTAGTTCAACCATCATTTCCCAATTTTATTATATTTATTTAAATTTAGTTTCTTATCAAATTCTATGTAATTCTACTTATTATATTGCTTATAAGACATTTACATTGTTAGCTAATCTAAATAATAATAATGTCACATTTACCTCTCTGTTTGAACTTTATTAATAAAGTTCCTTCACTGTTAACCCAATTCTTTCCCCCCAAGCCCCCACAACCCACCCTCCCCCCCACCTTTTCTTCCCCGGTGCATGATTGTTTCCTCATGTGTAATGTGAATATTTTTTTCATCCTTACTGAAGGATATCCTTGTGGGATTTATAGACCACTGGACGTGTTTACCTTGGGGCATTTGGTTCTTTAGTTTATGAGCATGCATTTTTTTCCCGGCAGGGTCAGATAACAAAAAAAAAATTGTTTGTATCCTCCATTTTGCTTTTTTGAAAACAATAAACAATGGTTAGCAGGCAACGTTTGTCAAAAATATAACTAGAGCTTTTAAAGTGTAGAAACAAAAGAAAACCTGTAGGATAAGGGGAAAAACAGTGCAGGAACAGACAGTATATGATATCTTTATTCTGAAAAATCACTAACAAGTAACTCACTGGCCATTTTCTCAAATTTTCCTCATTAGCTGTTACTTCTACTCTTTTGTAATTTACAACTTTCTTATTTATTTCTCATAATACACATTTCATTCATTATGACATGGCTTCAAGTATCATACACTCTTAGGAAAAAAAATGGGTTCCTCAAAGGTTCTTTAAGGGTTCATTGAATAAATAAGGGTTCTTAGTTTCCCAAAAAGGGCATAGAACCTTTAAGGGTTCTCGCAGAAGGACAAGTGAAGAACCCTCATGAGTTTCCTAAGAGTGTATTGTCCCTTTCTCCAGGGCAATGGATTGATAGATGAGTTTGCAGTCTCTGATCAGCTCTGGGTAAGACTGCGCACTGACATGATCTTTAGTGTCTGTGTCTGGTGGAGAGCACATGTGTGTGTTTGTGTTTCATCTCCCGGTGATGGGTGAGCTGCACTGGTACTTTTGCACTGCTGTTATGGTGACCTGTGATGACCCCTTTGCATTGCTTGTGGTGGTGGATTTACTGGTGTTTCTCACTGTGATACCATGATGGCAACGCTGTATGATCTTCCTCTTGGTCTGATGATTAATGGAGCTGCTGTTTTATTATTCTTGCGCCATTGTGTGTAGGATTAATATATATATATATATATATATATATATATATATATATATATATATATATATATATAAACATTATTCTGGTTTTTAATAGAAGGATGTAGGATTTGGAGCTCCTACTTACTAACTGCAACTGCTGAAAATAAGTAAAAAATAACTTTAAAATAATATTTTGCATTATTTGTAGTTGATGCAGCTATGCATTGTTAAAGCTTATAGCCTGCACAGATCGCATCAGAGCAAAGTAACCTTACTACAGTTTAGGGCAAGATTCTGTAGCATTCGCTTTGTATTTGTAGCCTGTGCTTGTCTTTCTTTGCAGAAGATGTGCAAAGTTCATTATAAATCCTTCTACTAAAAAGGCACTAAAATGGTAGAAATATTTAGGGTGACCTCAATGTTTAGTAATGTATTGTAACATTATAGACACACTGTATAGATATAAATTAGCTTTAGTTAGTTTTTTTTTTTTTTTTTTTTTTTTTTTTTTTTTTTTAATAGTTTAATTTGTTGAGGATTTGTGTGTGAATTTTATTTAATAAAAAAAAAAAGAAAAAAAAATAGA